>JAVSCE010007112.1:160000-239297 GCA_032199065.1 Smutsia gigantea
GGAGTTAATTTTGTTTACCTTTGTAGTACTGCAAACAAACAGCCCCCAGCCTTGAGTCATGCATGTGTACACACTCCTTGTATCTATGTTGGCATATCCCCTATATTTGGTATCCATACACACACTACTCCTAAACACTCTTCTCCGTTTTGCCAGCCAATTAACATTAAACCAATGTTTGGATGTAGTGCGTGTCTCCTATAAACATGAGTAATGTATTTGCAGTAAAAATAATGATTAGAATGAATTAATCCATCTGATATGTGTATTATATGGATTTAAATGTTGTTTTAAGAGATTTTCATAACCCTGGATGCCACAGTTAAAAACAAACACCAACATGCACCGTTTTGCAATCTCTTAAACAAATAAAATCGCTGTGATTTAAATAACATTTATTTTACATGACCAAACACAATAAATAATGTAATATACAAAGCTTTATAGTTATTGCACATTTGTAAAATATCTTACAGTGAGTTCATACAGCCCGCAATATTTAAAGCATGAAGACTTTATTTACAGTTTTATTTTAATATAATAACCAGATCCAATGGACCTAACATAAGATGAATTTATGTTAATTTTACCAACCAGCATTCTCACCAATCATATATATTTGGGGGGGGGGGAAATGTAAACATTATTGCCTAAAATACCTTATATACATCTGATAGCTGATCATAAGAAAGAACTTTAACAATCTACAAAGGTAAAGCTGATAAAGGGGTACCATATTTTGGTTTATCTTATTTAACCTTAAATTATATATTAATATTTTAAAAAGTAAACTCAATAAGAGCTGGTATAATCAATATTTAATATAAGTAGTCTTGTCTCTTTAAAGAAGAAAGAGAACAGAAAGTTGAGCTTTAGATCGGCTATTTCATTGGGAACATCTCTAATATTTTATGGGAATCTTTTAATAGACCCCAGGAGGTTTGAAATACTGTTTCCCTTTGAAATATTTTCCATTTGATGAAAATAATAATTTCTCCTGGAAAGCGAATACTATCAAAAATTTTCTGAAAGCCTATTTTTAGGAAATGAATTTTAAAAATCCAGTGTCTTAACAAAAATATGTCAGAAGGCGAATTTGAAATAAATTACAGAAAATAGTGCCAACGGGTATATATGGGTGTGTGTATCTCTGTATCTCTTACATATGTATATGTTCAACAGAATGGATATATATGTATATACATACATATACATACATATATACACACACAAATATGTAGGTAGCACACCCACATCTCAATACACACACATACCCACTTCGCTGGGTCTACACATGCACTAGCAAGTTATTTTAGGGCTTCAACTCGAGAAAAAAATCTCATTATGTGAGGAGCGAAGTGGCTCTGCGGGGAGCATTATGGAAATATCTGGGCTTGATTTAATGAGGCTGTTCACATTGGTGGAATATCAACTTAACAGAGAGAAGTCTACCCAGGGCGTCCAAGTTACCAAAATGAAAATTGGCAATTGAAATGATACGAACGTGGCTTTCTTCTGCGAAATCACTTCAGGTAACAGAGATAACATTAAATAACATACATTCTATGCACCAAGAACAATGTTTTATGTACCGAGTCTCTTATCCGTCTCTCCTAATGACTTCCCTTAGCGGGTTGTTAGTACTTGACAGCAGGTCTCCGTGCGGGGAACTTTTCTCCAATTCCACATTCAAAGGAGGTCCATCAGAGAGCATGATTGGCAATTTTCGTCATAATCTGCACATTATTAGCATCAAAATTGACGTGGCAGTTAACACTGGTGGGTTTTGATGTGCCTTTCTTCAAGTTCAAGGAAACCCCTCCAGTAGCCAGGTTTGGCAGAGCGGGTCTCGACAACCCAGCAGTCGCTTTGCAGAGGCGAAGGCGCAATAGACATGCGTTGAAAATATGCCAAATACTCTTTTACCCGAGGAAAAGGAAAGCGAGGAGGGAAAGGGGTGAAGGGAATGGCGTTCGAACTTAGAAAGTGTCAAAAGAAATGCTTCAGGATATTGTATATCTAGAAATTCAAGTATTTCCCAGATGGAGTGGAACCCGGTAGTTGGGAAAATGAGCTGAAAGCGCTTCTTCAAATACTAGTTATCTGTCAGTCTTGCCCTACCCTTCCCTTCGTTTCCCTTTTCTTTCCTGGCCTGGCTTTGGCGACCGCATTAGCCATTACTTTGTGCATAAAATATGCAAGACGCCTCCATCCCAAGCCAAGGATCAAATGAGAGAACGGTGGTGGGCCGAGAGGGAGGTGGCGAGACCATCACCCCTTCCCACCTCGGCTTTGTCCTTCCGGGGAAGGCGGCCACAGCCCCACCTGCCTTGCTCCCGCACGCAGTATACAATTTCACAATCACACCGGCGGCCGCCCGCGCTCTCCATCCGCCCCGCTAGCCGTCTTCTCAGGCCTCCATTCCTCCGCTCTCCTCGGACAGGGCCCCTAACCAAGCTCAGGCTGAGAGAAATATTGCAACCCTACCCCCTTACCCTTATTTAAAGAAAAGAGAAGAAAGGATGGAAGAAAAAGAAGCAGCCGCAGGAACCTCGGGGTGATGGGGGGGGGTGACTCCCTCCTGCACAAAGCACTAGCGCACACCATTCCCCTCTCTCTTTGTTTTGTTCTCCGTTGCTTCTGGCCACGTGGTTCAGCTGAGTAAATCGGGCCAGTGGGCTTACAGCCAAGGCCCGAGACCCCAGGAGACTGGGCGACGGGATTGTCTTCGGGGAAACCAAGAGCTCAGCACAGAGACGGGAAGCAGGGCCCAGGCGGCGGGAAACATACGTAGAGGAGCAGAGATTGTGGGTAACAAATACAAAAATAGAAATAATTTGGAGAGCGCAAACTGGGCTTTCGCGCAGGCCTTTCCCCCCAATTCGGAGCAGGTTCCCTTCGGCCTCCAGCGCCGGGGCGCCCCCTGGCGGCAACTTTAGCAGCGGGCAGCGCTCGGAGGGCGCGGGGAGCTCCCAGGGGACTCCCGGCACCCTCGGAGCGGCGGGCACGGCACCCTGGTGGTGGCGACGTAGTTATCTGGTGAGCGGCGCCTCGTCCCTCTGGTCCGGCGGGCTAACGGCGGTCTTGCTAAGCACAGCGGCTGAGTAGGGCAGGAAACCGCTCTCGGAACGTGGCGCCGCGGCGCTGCAGCCGAAGTCCGAGCCCCCGGAGGCCCCTGCGGCACCCCCGCCGCCCCCGCCGCCCCCGCCACCACCCCGGGAACCCAGGGCCGCTGCGGCTGCCGCCGCGGCCGCCGCAGCGGACTGACTGCTGTGGCAACTGAGGCAAGAACAGGGCGCGGAGCCGCCGCTTGGGGGCGCCCCGGCCGCCGCAGCCGAGGAGGCCGCTGCCGCGGCCGCTGCCGCAGCCGCTGCGGCCGAGGCCGCGCTGTTGAGCCCAGCGGCGGCCGCGGGCGTCTGATAGAGGCCGGGGTGGCGGAAGCTGCAGAGCAGCTCTGGCCGCGAGTACGGGTGTGAGAGGGCGCGGAATGTGTCCAGCGGTCGGATGGAAGTGGCGAAGGGCGAAGAGGCCGCAGCCGCCGCGCCGGAGGCCGCAGCCGCCGCGGCCGCAGCCGTGACGCCCACGTGCGGGTAGTAGTGCAGCGGCACGTGCGAGTGGAAGGGGTAGGGCAGGCTTCCGGTGGCGGCCGCGTGCGTCATCATGTAGGTGTAGAAGCTGGGGTCGGCCGGGTGCGGCCACGACATGGCCAGGCGCTGCCGCTTGTCCTTCATTCGCCGGTTCTGGAACCACACCTGCAGGAAAAGCCGCGCCGCGGCCAGAGTTAGGGAGCGCGCCCAGGCCCCAGCCTCCGCCCCATGCCTGTCCTCCCCTCCCGGACCTCTGAATGGCCTGGTCCACCCCCTCCCGGGCCCCGCGGCCCCCTCTGCACTGCCAGCTGGGACAGTGTGGGCGGCAGTTGTGCACCACCGTGAGCACACCCTCTTCAGCAAAATGAATCTTCTCGCCTGCGTCCGACTGCTGAGGCTCGTCAGGCTTCTGCTCTTTTTGCTGCGTTTTCTCGTCCCAACCCACCCTTTCCTCTCCTTCCCACCACCCACCGTTGCCCAGCCTCGCTGAGCACCCGATTCTCATCTCAGGATTTACATGGGGATTCTAGGCCGCCTTTGAAGAGAGGCTGCCACTGCAGCTTTTCTGAAAGGTCGCCGCGCGAAATCCTGAACCTCTGAGCTGCGAGGACTTGCCTCGAGGGGCAAGGGTCCGCTTATTATATTGGAGGGATGATTTTGTTAGAATCGTTTGCCTCAGATGAGTGACAGAAGCAACATCCTCTTAAACTGGGAAGGGGACTTTTCTACCCCTCCCAACACAGTATCTAATGAAGACATCATTCGTCACAACTCTAAATTAAAGAAAACCTGATCAAACCAAAGGGGGACTTCCACACCCCTCCCCTATCCCGTGGAGTTTCCTTTTTTCTTTTTTTAGAGTGTCGGATCCTCAGCGAAGTGTTCACCAAGTCGCCCACCTCCCGGCTATCTTTCCCAGACGTATAATAAAATTAATCGCCTACAGATATATAAGTAAGGACAATTTCTTGCATTTCCCACCCCTCCCCAGGAAGCTGCCTTTTTCCTGTTGCCCTGGATAAAAATGTTGAGGAAACTACTTTCTCAACCCAATCGATTGTTAAAATACAGTATCCTGTACCCTGGAGGTAACGATTTACGTGGAAAATAAATCTCCAATCAAGAGCAAATGAAAAGTTTCACCTCTGGTGCTTGCCGCAGGAACAAAGACCAACCGGCTTTGCGGCCGAGGGGAAAGTGGGGCCATGGACTTGGACTAGGGGCGCCTAGGCAGGCGCTGGGCAGAATCGACCAGAAGTGAGCGTTTGCGGCATCGGCTCTGAAATTTCGCGGCCTTCCTAGGTCAGCCAGGCTGGCCAACCCTTCCGCAGCTGAGAAATAAATATGCCAGTTCCTTTGGTGACTTTTAGCTAAATCTAGCCATCCAAAAAGGAGAAAAGAAAAAACAAAATCAACCCATACACCCCCGAGGAAGCTAGATCAGGCGCATGCTGGCATCGCTACCTTGATGGTGGTTTCAGGCAGGTTGAGCGCAGCTGCCAGCTCGCACCGGCGAGGCCGCGACACGTAGTTCTCCCGGTAGAACTCCTTCTCCAAGCGCGCGATCTGTTCGCGTGTGAACGCCGTGCGGTAGCGCCGCACCTGATCTACGCCAGAGCCGGAGCCGCCCAGCGCCGCGCCCCCGCCGCCGCCGCCTCCATGCAGGCTTCCAAGGCCAGAGCCCGACGCAGACGTCGTGGTGCCCGCGGCCGAGCCGCTCTCCGCATACCCTGGGAAACAAACAGCCACCAAGCGCATGAGTAGGACCGAGATTCCGGCGCTGGGGCTGCGCGCGGTTGGGGGAATCCGGGAGAGGAAGGCGAGGCGCAAGCTGAATTGATGGGGTCTGTCATGCTTACAGATAGCTGCCGTTAATGGAATCGATAAAGTTTGGGGAGCCCTTCCTAACCAAATAAGAGGAACTCAATTAAGGAGGATGTGTTTTTTTAAAATAATTGGAATTGTTCAACTCAGAAGGAAAATGGGCCAAAGGAAAAAAAAAGCCAGCTCTAGATGCAGCTTTGGGAAGCTCTGGGTTTGCCATGGTCTGGAGACCGCAGGGCAGCTTTCTGTATGGCCTTTTAACCTTTCTCTGACAGTCTTTTGGGTTTAGTTAAAAATATTTTAAGAGTGGAAAGACAGCAGCAGCTCAAACCGGAACCATTAGAGAGTGGACTCTACTTCTCAACTCTTTTTCTTTCACTGACCCAAGTGAGTCTCCCAGAAGTGCTCAGTGAGGCTCCCTGCGACTTATTTAGAATGCCTTGTGGGCGCAGAGGTCGCGGACTTCAGAGAAGATGTCCACGGCGCCCTTCCCCCTAGTGCAACCGGACCGGCTTTAAGACCCGCGCGCAAAAACATTTTATCGGATTCAGGGGCCAGGGCAGGCAGTCGGGCGGCCTGGCGCCCCGGGCCTTGTAGCTCGCTAGGAGAGTCAAGGAGCAGAGCCGGGAGAGCACGGTCCCCCGCATTCGTCCCGACCCCGCTGGAGCCAGCTCAGTGGAGCTTGCTAGCGGAGGGCTCCAGAGGGGCAAAGGCACCAGGAAGGGTTGGCAGGGGACGCGGAGGAACAAGGAGTATGGGACTGGGGAGCACGGCACCGGCAGCGCGTTACCTTTGCCGTTGTTTTCCTTGAGCGGCACGGCGCCAAGGCCGCCGGGGGAGCGCAGCGCCGAGCAGCCCACCTCCACGTCGCTGCTCATGTCCGCTTCTGCGGCCGCCTCTGAATAATGGCCCGGCTTTTTGCGGCCCTCGGCGGCGGAGGCGATTTCGGAGGAGACGGTGCTTTCGCTGCCCGTGTGCTGCAGGTTGAACAAAGTGTCTATTTCGAATTTGCCCTTGGCGGGGATGTCTCCCAGAGCGCTGTGCAAGGGGGCTGACGGCAGGCGCGGGCTGAGGCGAGCTGGGTGCTGTGAATTTTCCAGGGCCTCGAGCACAGCATTGCCAGCGGAGTCGGACAAATTGGAGAACCTCTTGCCGGCCGTGGGGCTGTGCAGCCCTCTCTCCATCAGAATCATCTCTTTTCTTATTCTTTCCATCATTTCAGCTTTCTAAAAAATGTCACAGTGGCCTGGCTGTCCCGTCCTAATGATGGGCTGCGCCTAGGGCTAATTCACATTCAGCCCCAGCAAGCGTCTCTAAATATTATTATCTCTTTTGGAGGGAGGCGGAAAAATTGTGGGATGCCAGAGCGAGGGAATGACTGGTCAAAATGACCCATACATCCTTCCGAGCCCGAAATGTCATTCATCAAAAAGTAGCTCTCGCTCGTCATTAAGGTACGAATGACGCTGTTCGAATAATCATTTATTGTAACAGGTTTATAAGCAAATAAATACACGCTCCTGTCAGTGGGTAATGAAGGCGGCTTCGGAGCAGACAAATAGATCCAGGTAGGAGGCGAGAAGAGACAAGAAGTGAGGAGGAAGGCTCCGGTCCTTTGCAGGCTCAGAGCCGGTTCTGCTCGCCCGGGGGGTTGGCCTCGGGGGTGAAATTGACAGTCTGATTAATAGAGCGCGCCGCGGCACATTTCCCCCTTCATTTAGGGGCATCATTACGCTCTCAGTTTGCGGGGTTGCCCCTTAGGTCCTAATCATGCAGCGCCTTCCTCATTTTTTCTCGGACACAGATATGTGTTAAATAATAGATAATGCTTTGATTTTCCGGGGTAGATCTTCGGGAAGGTCTTTTTTTTTTTTAACATTTACAAGCGGGAGGAGAAAGGGGGGAGGAGGGGAAGGATGTAGGAAGAGTTGCGTAAGGAGAAGACCTTGCGCTCCTGTCTGGATTACTTATCTTTCGAATTTCAGAACCAAATATGTATTTTATTTAACAAATAAGACAACGAGTTCTCTCTCTCCCCCACTTCTTCACTTCAGCCTGGCTGCTCTCCTCCCATCCCAGAAGAGAGAGGTGGGGAGAGAGGGAGAGACAGACACAGAGACAAAAAGACATCTTAAGAGTGTTGAGAGCACTTTACTGCTACGTGGCTGGGGCGGTGCGCTGGGCCCGCGCCTCCAAACGGAAATCATTAGGTCCTGTCTGCTTTTTTTTTTTAACACCGTTTGCAGAGTGAGTTCTGAACTTGAAGTCCCGGATTTTTACTTTTATAATCCTGCTGATGGATAGGCTTCTTGCCTACGCGTTTTCCCTGGGGAAATGAAGTCGGCTGGACGATTTCATAGCGGAATTCGACAGCTAACTTTAAACCCGGTCGCGATTTAAGGCGCCACATGGGCTGCCCCAAATTCACTTTTTACGTTACCGGCTTTCCCCCTCCATCCTCAAATTGAATTATTTGTAGCAAAGTTGCCGGATTTTGAGGTCAAAGGGGGGAAATAAGAGACTTAGCCTCCTTCCGCTGCCATACTGCTGCCCTCCCTTCCCCACTCCGCTCTTCTTCCTGCCCTCACCCGCCACAGCCCCTTACCTTGTGGCCTCGAGCATTCCCCGCGCTGAGTCGGGGTGCGGAGAGTCGCGGACCAGCCTTACTGCTGCTCCTCGTGGCCTGATCTTGGAGGCTGAACCTCTTGGCGATAACTTTGATGGTCATAATGACGCCGGTGGCAACCATTTTAACGAAGATCAATCTTCACTCAAGGCCGTTGCACGTCTCCTCCCGCGCTTGCGCCCCACCCCGCCCGGCCCCCTAATGCACTGTGCGGGTCCGCCCGCCAGCAGCTCAGAGCGAGAGATCCGCGGCCACAAGTGGTGACAAGAGAGGCTAGAGACTGGCCACGGAGTCCGGCCTGAGAGCTTCCGAAGCAGACGAAATACCCTGGCAATCTGGGCGCTGGGCGCAGGTCCTGCATTTTCACCTTGTCTCCAACCCAGATCCCAACCCAAAGCCCCCCTTTTCCTTCCTGCCGCCACACCCAGCACATCGGGGTGTGTTAGGGGCAAACCCGGGATCTATTTGCCCATCTCTCTGTTGGCGCTTTCCTTTTAACCTTGGACCCGTTGGGGGCGCGTCAGGAATGTAAGAGGAGGCGAGGTGTGAAGTATATTTATATACATTTATACACGTAGTGAATGCCAAAAGTTTCTCTCCTGTTCCCCTCGGCGCCAACTTATTTCAACAATGCCAGCTTTGCTTAGAAAATAATTCCACCTCTTTAAGGTAATAAACGGAATTCTCCCCCAAGGTGAGAAATGGAAAGAAAGCTGGATAGGCAGCGGTGGCTAGGGAGTTGAGGAGGGGACGCGGAGTGGGCGTCCGGAGCCCGAGGAGTTCTTGACCCAGCGTTTACCTCTGCTCCTTCCCCAGAGGCCATCCGACTCCAGCCCCTAGGATCCCGGCCATTAACGCGGTCAGAGCTCAGTGGTGAGGTTGCCCCCACCTCTCCCTCCCTGCTCCGTAGTCTGGGCTCCCAGCTCCACACCCACTGCAGGCCGCGCCCAGCAGAGGGAAGCCGCTCTCCCAGGGACCAGGAAAGGGCACCCCCCTAGTTCCACTTGCTTAGGGTATTGAATGGGGACCATGGTCCTGGCGCGGGCCCGTGTGAGGACAAGCCCAGGCTGGGGGTATGATCGAGCGGAGGCGCAACCTGAGCGGAAGTCGCTGATGCCTTTACTGCTGTCGTTTGGCGCCCCCGTCTGTTTTCCTCGCGGTTTCGGCGGCTGTGAGAGGCTTTCTAGCTCAAAAGCCCCGGCTGGGGCCCAGGGTGTGGACAACGACCCCTTCCTCCACCCACCTCTCGGGTCTCCCACTTCCTTTCTACCTTTGGAACCCAGGTCCCAAAGCCTGCGCCTCAGTCTGACCTCAGTCTGTTGCAAAGGGGAAACAACATTTCTTGGTAGCACCTTCATTCATTAGTATTTTTGAAAACTATTTGCACCTTCTAAATAACCCTAATATTATAACACGTTTATTATGGAAAGTACATTGGAGACTACCTCCGGGAAACTTCTCACAGTAAAAGACACCTATAATTTTTCCACTAAGCTGCGTTTAGCAGATAACTTTTCATGGGAAACAGTGAACATTCCATTACTACATTTAATGTCTCTTAAATTTTAGAATCCACACCTACTAATAGTAGTAATATTGGCCAACTTGTGTGTGTGTGTATACTCTCATTCTGAAATTACAAGTTCTTTTTACATAAATTACCTTGTCTAAAGCTTGCAGCAACTCTAGAGATCAATCCTATTATTGCCCCTTTTTTAGAAATGAGAAACCTTCCATATGTAGAGTTTGGAAGACTTGCTGGTGATTTAAATTGGTTATCTTTGTAAACATGAGTTATAAGGTGTTCAAAAGCTTCAGCTTCATTTTTGGTTAATTTCTCATTTTGCATATGTCTCTTTAAATACAGGTCCAGCTCAAAGCTTTGAGCCTTTACAGAGAAGAGTGAGAAGATTAACACAGTTCTGGTGTTCATTAACCAAATGCCCAAACCTTGCAACTTCACCAGATTGTTGAAGCTGAGGCTGGGAATAGGCCTGTCTCATGACCCGAATTTTTAGACGCAGCCTCCCAGCCATTAACGCCTCCTATCTACTACCAAGGTACAGGACTCACTCCATAAAATAAGACAAGAATCCAACCCATGCCAGTGTGGTTTGAAAGGAAATTTTAAGAGGCATTGGGGGTGAGGGTACAGGGAGCACTTTCTCCAGTTGGACTGAGAAGCACTTTTTGCTCAAAAGGAGGAATTACATGAAAGAGACTTACATTTTTTTTTTGTTAGGCCTCCAGACTAAATGTTTGTTTCTTGAGCCGTGGCCCATCCTTCGAGGTGAAGTGGTAAACACTTTTGGCTTTCTACTGAAGGTAATAAAAATCTGTCCAGGTTGCTGGAGGGTTGGGGTAGGGGGAAGGGTGCCTGTAAAGCTGGAGCTGCGTGGGAGCCCCGTGTCTGCAGGGCCTGGCTCCAGTCTTCCTCGCAGCAGGCTCCTGGCCAATCGACCAAAACCGGCGAGTCAGCCTCAGGGTGTAAGCTCACTAGAGGACTGGGGGCACTGGGTGTGGTGGGGCAGCAGGACAGCTAGAGCCTGGGCTTCAAGCCCAGGTACGTTTTCTTTAAGCTAAGAGTGATTCCCCGGCTTGGAGGTTTCGGTTTTTAAGAGAAGATGCGGGTTTGACAGTTCTAGGCCGGACTCTGTATTGGCAACTTTTTGCTGCCACCCCTGGCAGGCCAGCCCTCCCACTCTCTTTGTCTCTTCCAGGACTTTCCGGCTGTTTCTAGTCCTCCTCCTCCTTCCCCCTACGATCTGACGCCTCACAAGGGACAACCATGGGTGGGAGTGGAGCATATTTTCTCCCTAGATTCTTGGGGCTACCCAGACCTGCCTGAAGCTCGTGCACCCTCAGATGCGACAGGAAAACTTGCAGGGACATCTAGCGCCAGGCCTGGGGAACTGCGCACCACCGGCCTGGAAGCTAAACCTGACGGATTGGCCCTCCATCTCCCTCCCTTCAGCCCTC
Source organism: Smutsia gigantea (assembly GCA_032199065.1). NCBI lineage: Eukaryota > Metazoa > Chordata > Mammalia > Pholidota > Manidae > Smutsia > Smutsia gigantea. The sequence goes on from JAVSCE010007112.1 coordinate 171,017, forward strand.
ACTCCCACCCCTGTCCCTTCCTGGTTAGGCATTTCCCTAATCTTTATCCCTTCACCCTGCCAGTGACCAGTGGATTTCCCAAAGGGACAGCAGCCTCTGTGGAATGGAAAGAGAAAGAGGGACATATATTTTCTCTCATCTGGAAGGGCCAACAGAGAAAGGACTTCAGTTAACGACGGTGCTAGAGATTTGTATTCCCAGGACAATGCTACACCTTGCGATGTCAAACAAAACAGCAGAAAATTGTTTGTGGTCCCAGCTTTTGTTTTGGGGAAAAATCAATAAATTATTCCAGTCCTCCAGCCCTGGGCCCACCCTCTGGTGCCCCTGTGAGTGAGATTAGGGCTTCTCTGAGAAGGAAGACTCGCTGTGTTTAATTCCCATCAGGACTGGAGGTGTTCTCTCCATCCCAAACAAGGAACTGCTGCTCTGTGAGAGGCAAATCTTGTTTCACCAAATAATGCTTCGGGTTTGGAGTGGCTTTTTGTAGTTGTTGCAAACAATTTACCTTTAATGAAGCCTAATTGTGTTGTTAAATCAAATGAAATACATCTCAGGCAGAGAAAGTGCCTAAACTTGGGATTCCACTGTCTGGCTTTTGCTAGAGACCTCTTTCTTTACCCCAGGTTTGTCTTTAATCCTTTTGATATTTCCAACAAAATATTGGCTGCTCATTGCCGAGGGAAAATTAGCTCCAAAGTTGGCAGGACACAGGTTTGTCCAGCCAGTTCCACTGGATTTAAGGCTTTACTGCAGAATTAAGGCTTTATTTCAACACTGAATTTTTGTCTAAGTTAATTACAAGGGTGTCCTGCATTTCCTGGTATGGCCATCAAGGAAAACACATTCAAATGAGTCTCCAGGAACCCACTCTCACAGGACCCAGTGAGATTGTTGTCCTGGCCCTAATGGCCACAGATTATGTGGTTAATTGAGATCATTGCTATCTTAGCAAGCAGAGGAACTTGTGTTCTTCATAAATCTAAATCGCAGCCTGCATTTACCCATTGCCCAGCCCAGGACAGGAACATTACTTGGAAGATCATCTACAAGGAGAAAAAGAGGGTACGTGACTTCAGAGCATCGATTTCCCAAAAGGTGCTTGTGGAGGGAAAGGAGGGAGTGGAACAAGAGATGGGATAGAAGGGCAGAGATGATCTCTCTCTGATAGAGTGGGACTTTAGGCAATGAAGGGCTATCTTGAGTTTCTAACAAAATCAGGAAAGGTGGCAAAACAAAACAGGTTTCAGTGAATAACACATCAGTGTTTGGAGACATTTCTGGTTGCAAAAGATTTTCCTTTAAGAAAGACTCTCTGTTGTTAAAGTCCTAACATAATACACCCACACACATACACAGGGTTCAGTCTGTTCCCCTGGCCAGTTAAAGAAAATTATTCCCATTAAGTTTACACCTGAAATCAACTTGAACACAGGGTATACAAGCTAAATGAAAATTCAGCCTCAAAATTCCTCCATTACCTATCATCCCAGGCTTGTAGACTATGCGTCCTATTAGTTCGTTAATACAGCAGCCCTGACTTTGCCTGGTACTCGACTACAGCTACCTGATCCAATAGCAGCAGTGGTCCTGGGGCACTGGGTTTAGGGCCATCATAGGGCCCAGTCAGAGCCTCTTTCCTGAGGGGAATTCTTTCTCCCAGAGCCAGGACCTGAAGGGCTGTCCTGGAAGCAGGTTCAGCGGCAGGATAACAAGAGGCAATGCTCTTTATTGTTCAAAGCCTCCCAGGTCTCTGGACACCTGTTAGAATGGACAGAGAAGCCCCGAGTCCTATGAGAGTCCCACTGGAGGGCAACTGGAGATGCGACCACCATTGAGAAGTACTTTCAATCAGAGCATTAATTCAGACTTTGTTCCCAGTTCCCCACAACTTAATTTGCTGCATGGAAAATGAAGCCAAAAATGAAAGTCTGTCTGATAACAGCAAAACTTGACAAATTCTTCCTTCCTATCTTAATTTCATTTTCTTCATTTTTTTAGCATATAACCAGTTATGAAGATATATTTATCAGCTAGAAAATGGCACAGAGGTTCCTAGGCACAAAATCACAGGGACATTTAGTTTTAAGAGAACTGAAAATTTGTTAGTAATGGTTACGTCTCAGAACTATTTCAACAAATTTGTTTTTTTGAGGCCACAGAAAAAAATGTATGAGTATCTCCCTGTTTTCCCTCTCTGAGAAAAAGAAAGAAAGACACTAGAAGAATAAGAGCATTTCAGGGTAGCAGCCCATGACTGGTTGTACTGGAAAGTCAGCAACACTGTCAGCTGGTTCTAGCTGGCATTTTAAAAATGTCAATCAAGCTTCCATTGCTAACTTTTGCCTTCTCTCAAATAGTCAGAATTATTCTCACCAGGGAACTTCTATTCCCTATGATTTTCTGCAAAGGCTTAGATCCCTCCAGCCTTGAATTTGATCAGAAACACATCTAGGACTTCACAAAGGTCAAACAAATTCTCCTGCTTTTTCTTTCCAGCGCCCCTCTCATAACTTTCCCCTTTATTTGAGCCTTTTATGGTTATGGTGTTTTGCATGTCAACACTCCTAACACCAGGAGCCCACCCTGCAATGCCAGGCAAGGCCCAGGAGGGCCTCCCTGGCTTTTTACTTGCTCTATCAAGGTCTTGTCTCGGTCCATGAACAGTGGGACTAGGTGACAAATTGGTTCCAATAATCACAGGCTCAGAGGAGTGATTTTTTTGGGGGCTGACCTGGGGAGCAGATGATACAGAATCAAATGGGCTCACTCTGAGGTCTCCCGCACCCACCCTAGCACCTTCTGCTCTTCAGATCTATTGTTACTCCAAAGGCGGAGCTTTAAATGTACCTCAGGACTCACACCGGCTCTCCATTAAGGGCTAAGATGAAGGATAGTGGGCTGGGGCTCTGTGGCTGAGGACTGGCAAAGAAGGGATGAAGCGGGGTCAGGACTGTAATCCATGACACCCTGAAGGGGCTGCCCAGTGCCCACTCTACACCCTCGAAGTCAGACCCAGTTACTCTGAGTTTCTCCTATCACGAGACCCAACCTTGCTTGGAAAAAAATGCCCTTTTAATTTGCCCTACTCAGTTTCCACAGTTGGCAGCTTGGAAAAGAAAGCGAAACAAAGGTCCCTGGGAAAGTGAAGTTTTCAATTAATTGGTGTGAGCAACGGGCGGGGGTGGGTGGCGGCTGCAAAATGCAAAAGGCAGTTCGCTGCAGGCGACGCACAGTTTCTCCACGGGCAGCAGAGTGGCTTTCTCCAGGCACCTTCCACTGGGTCTTTCTGCGTGCCGCGGGAGGATGTGCCAGGGGTAGGGAGCCCAGCTTGGGAGGCGACTGCCCGCCGGCCTGGGTCGCAGAAGTGAATAACGTAGACCAGGAATCCGGGCTTTTTTCGCTGGGACAGATCATCAGTTTCGCCGCGCTGAGGCCAGGTCTTTTCGTCTGCTTGACTTACTTGTAAGTCTCTGACGCAGCCCCAGGGGCGTTTTGTGGGCATATTCCGGGCGGACGGTGTGTATAGGGAGGATCTACTCCAATTGGTCTTAGTTCAGAGGGTCCCCTGGGAAACAGGCATGAAACGCCTTTACCCTGTAGCAATGCGCAAAATTAGCCCCCTAAGGTTTGGGGGCTGAGGGATTAAGCAACAGGATAAAAAATCGGTGTTTTCATATTCTGACCATCTCTGTCCTTCCCCTTCACTTGGTTGTGCAGCTTGGGGAGCCGAGAAGAGGTGGCAAAGACAGCCGCGGCCGAGACAAGGCGCAGGCCTCGGCGCCCGCCTCAGTCGCAGACAGGGCCTAGGATGGGCGGTCGCGCAATCAGCTCGTGGGGCTTGGCTGCGGCGCAAACGCCTGGGCTCGGGGGAGGCCGGGCAGGGGCGGTGGGCTGCGCCAGGGGGCTGGGGAGGGCTAGGGGCCGGGGTGGGTGGGTCCAGCCGGGCCGGGGCCGAGAGCCCCGATCTCCCGCGCCCCCACCCCCACGTGGCCCCGCGCAGCCAATGGCGCGGCCCCGAGCCGGAGCCCTCCGGGAGGAAGGCGGCCCCCCGACCGGCCCAAGCCCCCTCCCAACCTGAACTTCGTTTTTATAAACGTCCCGCGATGAGCTAACCTGTTGGAGGGCGGGCGGGCGGGAGGCGGGAGGCTCGCAGAGGGAGAGAGGGCGAGAGGAAGAGGGCGGGAGCGGGAGAACGGGAGAGAAAGGAGAGGAGGGAGGAGGCGCGCCGCGCCATGGTGTCCTGCGCGGGGCCAGGGCCGGGGCCGGGGCCGGGCCGGGCCGGGGCATGAGCCGCGCCGGGAGCTGGGACATGGACGGGCTGCGGGCAGACGGCGGGGCCGCCGGGGCGGCCCCAGCCTCCTCTTCCTCCTCCTCTGTGGCGGCGGCGGCTCCGGGCCAGTGTCGCGGCTTCCTCTCGGCGCCAGTGTTCGCCGGGACACACTCCGGGCGTGCGGCGGCGGCGGCGGCGGCGGCGGCGGCAGCGGCGGCGGCCTCGGGCTTCGCTTACCCGGGGACCTCTGAGCGCGCGGGCTCCGCCTCGTCGTCGTCATCTGCTGTGGTCGCAGCGCGCCCAGAGGCCCCCTCCGCCAAAGAGTGCCCGACGCCCGGGGCGGCCGCTGCAGCGCCCCCGGGAGCCCCAGCTCTGGGCTACGGCTACCACTTCGGCAACGGCTACTATAGCTGCCGCATGTCGCACGGCGTGGGCTTACAGCAAAATGCTCTGAAGTCGTCGCCGCACGCCTCGCTGGGAGGCTTCCCAGTGGAGAAGTACATGGACGTAACGGGCCTGGCAAGCAGCAGCGTACCGGCCAACGAGGTGCCCACGAGAGCCAAGGAAGTGTCCTTCTACCAGGGCTACACGAGCCCCTACCAGCACGTGCCTGGCTACATCGACATGGTGTCTACCTTCGGCTCCGGGGAGCCTCGGCACGAGGCATACATCTCCATGGAGGGCTACCAGTCCTGGACGCTGGCCAACGGGTGGAACAGCCAGGTGTACTGCGCCAAGGACCAGCCACAGGGCTCCCACTTTTGGAAATCGTCTTTCCCAGGTAGGGACGTTGGAAAAAAAGCTGAGGACAGGAGGAAGGGAGGGAGAGAGAGAAGAAAAAGATAGGGACTCGGAGTGTATGCGCCTACTTGAGAGTGGGTGCCTGTCCTGCTTGCCCAACCAGGGTTGCCCCCAAAAGAATAGTTCCTTCCATTTGCATGAACTCTGTAAATTCCTCCTTTGATTTAAACCTCCTCTCTCACACTTCCCTTCTTGTGTGCGGGCATAGGCCTGATTTCCTCCTTAAGTTGAGGGTCTTCTTGTGCACCCTGCTCAGGCCTTCACTCCTTCTCCCAAAGAGGTGTCACAGAGTTGGGCCCCACGTTTAAGGATATCATGGCTCCAGAATGACCACTAAAGCTTCCAAGGGCTCAAAAGCTCCAAACACAGAACAAGACGTGAGATCTTGAACAACCGGCCTGGATTAAAAGTCTGTGTGTATCTGAATATGCGCCATCGGCATTTGCAGAAACTCTGTCCTTATGAGCGCCCCCAATAACCATGCCATAAAATCAAAGGCTTGTTAAGATGTCGTTTTAAGAGACCATGATGATCCATCAAAACTGACCTATGCTTTGAAGTGTGAATAATCTTTCTTTAATAACGTGCCAATAATATGTCTGTGTAAGTAGTGGTATAGTGTAAGCACCCTTGTTTTACCTATTCCCCAAACCCCCTCCAGACGAAACACACGGAGCTCCAGATAAATAGGTCTAATTTTTCCCGTGCTATTTTTTTATACCAGGGGATGTGGCTCTAAATCAGCCAGACATGTGTGTCTACCGCCGGGGGAGGAAGAAGAGGGTGCCCTACACCAAACTGCAGCTCAAAGAACTGGAGAATGAGTATGCCATTAACAAGTTCATTAACAAGGACAAGCGGCGGCGGATCTCGGCTGCCACAAACCTATCCGAGAGACAAGTGACCATTTGGTTTCAGAACCGAAGGGTGAAAGATAAGAAAATCGTCTCCAAGCTCAAAGATACTGTGTCCTGATGTGGGCCAGATTGACCATGAGAGTTTAAATGCTTTCTGTTGTCTCGAAAAGACTTGAATATGTATTTAATTTCCCCCAGTCCCCTGCCAGTGAAAGCAAATTTTGTGAATTGTTTTTCTCTCTCCCCCTAATATGGCTCTAATACTTTTTGCTGCCCAACCTGACTTTGTAGTTCTGTTTTTCCCTTGTTTATTATTGATTTTGTTTTGTCTAGGTTTATTTTTTTATGATGTTTTTAATGTTCTGTTTCTCCCTCCAGGCCAGTATAAAGGACTTGAAACATTTTTTAATAATCCCCCCAAATGAACTTCAGAATTGCCATTCTGATTTTAGGGTTTTATTTTTTTTAATAATTTTATATATGCCTGTTTCCAGCACTGATTATCTTCATAATCCATTAGAGCAGAACGATTTACAGTCATTCACATCCTGTGATTGGGTGATTTAATAGTTAGTTCTCAGCAGTCGCCCTGAGGCAAGTGGAAACAGCTCTGGGCAGGCAGTGCTTTAGGGTCACTGGGAAAGCCTAAAAACAGGCGACTGGAGGTACTGTAATAGCTTTAAAAGCGGGTTCCTTATTAAATAGGGTTTGTATCCATATTGGAATGAAGACAATCTTTCCGACTTTGGGGCTTTCACTTGCTGTTTTATTTGTTTAATACACCTTGTCAATTTGTGCTTTTATAATCTTTAAGTTGAAAATAATGGGTGCCTTCATTTCCACAGCTCTAGATGCAGATATTTAAATGGCTGTGGTTGTCAGTGACCCGTGGATGGTGTAAATGTACCCCTTCTCCTTAGCAATGGATCTGTGGGACTAAAATTGAGATTAATCTCAGTCCCCTGAAGAGGCTGAATCAATGTGGCCATGGGTGGGAACTCTTATCCAGAACCCAATGTAGAGCTTGATGACTGTCCATATGTATTGGACCTCTCATGGAACTTCAAAATATCTGACAAATGCGAAAACGTGGAGCTCTAAGATCCAAAAAGAAAAAATAGTATTTCTGAAAGTGATGATAAATAACTACTTTTAAAGTGCTGCGTATTTATACAACTGAGATTATTTTTGTAGATGCAATGTCTGTGAGCTGGGATAGTTGGGCAGTGCTTTCAGGCATTTAAAAATCACTTTTTACTCCTAGGGAGATGCAAATAAACAGAACTGTCTTGTTTCCACTGAGTCTTTATACGTTTGTTTTCTTTTTCCAAGTTTGTATTGCCTCTAGAAACTATTTATTATAAAATCTTGTCACCCTGAATACTATGATGTTCCCTGAAGATGAAGGAAACTCAACACCAGTCTGGTCTGTGAAACCTCCAGTCTCTCCATTTCCCCGCCCTTTCCCCCATGGCTTTAACATAAGTAGTGGATGTCTTTAAATGAGGATATAATTTGTGGTGTCCAAAATGGTAGTTTCTATCCAACCAGCTCAAAAACATCTACAAAAAAATTTTACTTCTTTCAGTATCAGTTTATTCAAATAGTTATTTTTTAAATCAACATGAATGTATGTTCTCAGGTATAGGAAAATGTGCTCACTTGAGGGTTTTCTTCCTAAAAAGGCTGCTGTAAATATCTACTCTAGGAAGGTCTTGAAATTAGACATATTTGTCAGTTAAAAAGAAGAGTCATTTCAGGTTCATCCCTTATCTTCTTTTCCTGGCAGCCTGCACATAGCAGTTGAAGATTGAAACCATAATTATACACTGTAAACATCTAGACTCAATTTTTAGGCACTATGAACTTTATTTGGGGCCTTTTTGTCAACTAGGGAAATGGCTGCTGACGACCTGGGTGCCTTGTCGTTGGCTCTCGAGTGCAATCCGTTTAGTCAATGCTAACTTTTTGGTACGTAAGTTAGAGAAGTTTAAAACCTCATACAATATGGAACCTCTTCTGGAGGGAGGCCTCCCTTATGGATCGGCCAGAGAAGGCGCAGAGACCCAAGGTCCAAAGCTACTTTCGTTTTCTCTCTCCAGGCTTGATTTCTTTCATATCTTGCAACGTTTGCGGGAGGCCACCTTCATTTAAATTAGAGAGAGACAGAAACAGAGAAGAAAAAGAAAAGTGGCCACGACTGATTCCATCTCTGGAGAAGAAATAACCCCTGAAATAGGGTCCCACCAATCCCCAACTTTTCCACTTCATAGTTACTAACATTCTCTTTTTTTTTTCCCACGATGTGTTTTCATCTGAAGCAGGCCTGTGTTCTCTTCTCCTCCTTGTTCGTTTTACCCCGTCTTTTTTGTAAATTCCCGACTCCAGTGCCGCACATCACTCCCAGGTCCTTCTCTCAGGTTTCCTGTCGTGGATCAGGGGGACCGCCGCCGTGGTTTCCTTTCATCTACGGTTGGCGGGTCAGTTTCCCTCCGCCTAAGAGAAATGGGAGGTTTGTTGAAGATTGAAACTGCGCTCAAACGTTTTCCGGTGGAATTTGAATTGACGGCTAAATCAATAACAGATGAAGACTTTATTTATATGCATTCCTTTTATATTCCGAATTGAGGAGGAAGGAGAGGAGTGGTTAGGTGGCCGGAGCGCTGGAAGGGGGCCCCCGCCGAGAGCCGCGAGGCGAAGGGCGCTCTGGGGAGAGGCTGTTCTTCCCGGTGGAGATTGAGAAGCCGCAGGGAGAGCGCCTCCCAAACCTGGCAGGTTTCGAGCGCGGCTGGTGGAGAATCAAGGCCCGCGCGTCGACGTGTGATTCAAGAGGCCAAGGAGGCTTTGGTACCAGGACGCGCCGCCAGACAAAGGGGCCGCCACGATGCTTCCCCGTATTTGGCAGCATGCTGTGTCCCTCTGGCTCTGCGGTCTCGACCAGCTCTGCTACTGCGATCTCCCGCTTTCCGAGACGCTCAACAGCGCCTGGCAGCGGGCCGTGACCGCACGGGCTTGGCGACCTCGGTCCGGCAGCGCCGCCCTTCACTGTTGATCTTGACCGTGCGGAGGCGCCTCGCCAGGCGTGGAGCTCGCTCGCCATCTCCTGGGCGGTCGGCGGCATTGGCAGAGCGCGCCTTTTAGCTAAGCGAAACCTTTCCCATTCTCCAACTCACCAGCCAAGCCTCCTGCCCCTCCCCCACTTGCCGCCCTCTCCGCCCTCTCCCTCTCCCCCCTCCCCCTTCCTCTCCCTTTCTCTCCTCCCCCTTCCACTCCCTCCTCCCCCTCCCTCCATATCCTCCTCCCCTCCCTCTCTCCCCTCCATCCTCCTCCCTCTCTCTCCTCCTCCCACCCTGTCCCCAGCATCCCCATCCCCAGCTCCCAGCTCCCAGGTCCATGCACACAACTTTGCTGGCCCTAGGAAATTATAAACCCAGGAGATGAGGTGGGGCGGCTGGGCACTATTCAGAGCCAAGGAGAAATGAAGGGAGCCTAGTTCTAGTCTTTCCTGTCTCCCACTTGGTTCCTTTATTTCTTTAGTCCCAACGGGCAAACCGCAGCTGTGCGGCTACCTAAGGATCCGCAGATGTCACCTCTGGACTTGGAAATACCGGAGAATCGCTATATACTGAGAAGGGGGGAAAGAAAGCTGCAGAAACCCTGGAGCTGGTGCTTCAGGCCCAGGGAGGTTGTAGCTCCTCTAAAACAGGACGTTTCCCCAAATGAGAGTCTGGGTCCCCTAAGTCTCTAGGAGCTAAGGATGCAGCTTGGGCATACACTTTTGATGAAAGGATTCGGGTGGAATGCGTCTACTCCTGAGCTACTAAGGAAGCTCTAACAGAGCCCTAAAGAGCCCCGGACTTGCCCACCCCCACCCAACCCGGGAGGAAGAGGCCGATTGCGTTCCCCAGAGCCGCCATAACTCACACAATAAAGTCGCAGCGCGGTGGTCAGCCTTGCCCCCCCACCCGGGCAGCGCCTGTGTGGTCTCCGTGCCGGAGCTGGCGGTCTAACCAATTCCAGCTTGGCTCGCGGATCGCGAGGTGGGCTGCAGGCTGAGGAGGACGCCATTCACCGGGTCGCTGGGTGACTTTGAACCAGGGCAGGAGAGGACCCCTAGCCCTTTGGCCAGACTAGACCCTAGGGCCTGCGACGAGGGCTGCCCTATTGCTCAGTGCAAAGGAGCGCTGTCCCGTCGGCCTCCGTTTTCCAAGACCTGCGAACCCTCCAGCAGCCATGGAAATGCAGAGCAGAAGAACGCTGCTAGCCTGCTGCTTCCAACGCTGCTAGTCTGCTGCTTGAGTGTGCCGGGCTGTTCTTGACTAGGTGACTCCGGCTATTCTGCCCTTCCACACCAGGTCAGGGGAACTCATCCTGCTCTACCAGTCTTCTAGTAGATAAACAGCTTGGAGTTGTTTTGCAGGGTGCAGTCACAAGGTGACTCCTGATGATAAAAGGATTGTAGTCTTTGGCCACATAGGGCAGTGGAGCTGCCTGGTCCCCAGGCCAATATTCTCCGTGGACTGGGTGGTAACTTCCCAGAAGCAGAGGGCTTGGCTATGAAGAAGCACACCAGGAGTGGTGTGAAGCCTTCTTCCTGGGCGCAAAACTTGGGCAGAGTTTGTGATGCCTTTCTCCTGGATGGGCAAACCGCTGTGCCTGTGCCTGGGGGACTGTTCGGGCAGCCTGTGGGTCTTCACTGCCAGATCACCCCTGCGGAGTCCTCTCCGGAGGAACGCACTGGGGAGGGATGGAGTAGGAGTACCATTGCTCAGGCCTAGGGACGAGCCCGGTTTTCTGGACACGCCCAGAAGTGTGTGGCACTGTAGAGGCCTTAGCTGCAACTTAAAGCTAGTAGAAGCAAGCCTGACCTAGGTAGCCAGCCAAAGGGCCAGTACGAAGCCAATCAAGCCGAGGAGGGTCCCAAGGGACACTTGGGCAAAAGCACCCTGGGCTGGATGCTCCAGCTCCTGAAGTAGGGCCCTGAAGCTCGCAGAGGCTTCACCTTCCATCAACACACTGGCTCAGCGGGCGGCCTCATCCTCTGCCATCGAATATTGCGGGTGTTATCATAATACTCTGAAGGGGGGGAAATACGGGTCGGGGGATGTAGGCGGTGCTGAAATGACCGGCTTTGAAGAACCTGCAGGCAAAGTTTCGTCCAATCGTCTGAGCCTGTCCTCTTATTCCCGGTTGTAACTAAATACTGCTGCAAGCGCAGCCGAAGCCCTTTGTTGGAGATGTGTGAGCGCACTCTGTACAGAGCGGGCTATGTGGGCTCGCTTCTGAATCTGCAGTCGACCGACTCCTTCTATTTCTCCAACCTGAGGCCGAATGGCGGCCAGTTGGCCGCGCTTCCCCCCATCTCATACCAGCGAGGCGCGCTGCCCTGGGCCACCACGCCCGCCTCCTGCGCCCCAGCGCAGCCTGCCGGTGCCACTGCCTTCGGCAGCTTCTCGCAGCCCTACCTGGCCGGCTCCGGGCCTCTTGCCCTGCAGTCCCTGGGCGCCAAGGACGGACCCGAAGGGCAGGCCAAGTTTTATACGTCCGACGCTGCCTCTGGGCCAGAGGAGCGTGGTCGTGTGCGGCCGCCCTTCTCCCACGAGTGTAGCCTGGCCCCCGCTGCCGCTGCTCTTAAAGCTGCCAAGTACGACTATGCTGGCGTGGGCCGTGCTGCGCCGGGCTCTGCGGCCCTGCTGGAGGGGACCCCCTGTGCCGCCGGCTTCAAGGACGACGCCAAGGGCCCGCTCAACTTGAACATGACAGTGCAGGCGGCGGGCGTCGCCTCTTGCCTGCGACCTTCGCTGCCCGACGGTAAACGGTGGCCACGCTACCCGGGCCAGTTTGGGCCGGGATGGGAGGTGGGACGCAGGGGAAAGTGTGTAGGGGAGGGAGCCGCCGGGGGGTGGACAGACAACTGGGAGTGGGCTGTGCTGACTAGGGTTGGGGCTGTGTTGCAGGCCTGCAGTGGGGGGCGGCCCCGGGGAGGACCCGCAAGAAGCGGAAACCCTACACTAAACAGCAGATTGCGGAGCTGGAGAATGAATTCCTCCTCAACGAATTCATCAACCGGCAGAAACGCAAGGAATTGTCCAACAGGCTGAACCTCAGCGACCAGCAGGTCAAAATATGGTTTCAGAACCGGCGTATGAAGAAGAAGCGCGTGGTGCTGCGTGAGCAGGCGCTGGCTCTCTATTAACACCGCTGGCGTGGCCGCACTGGCCGGGCCTGCCTTTTTGAGCGGAGTCCCGGCATGGAGGAAGAGCTGGAACTAGGGGCTTTCCTTCCATTCCTTCACCGCTGTTCCCAGATACTCTCCTGCTCAGTCTGCAGCCCCAGAAGCCAGCAGGAAAGTTAAAGACTTGGACAGTTTGGATCTCCACGCTCTCTCCCAGGAGCAAGCAAAAAATGCAGTGAAACCTTGGCCCTGAGGCTTCCCGAGTGGGGGCCTGGGTTTGCCTGTCCTAGCTGTTGCCCGGGGCACTTATACCTGGGGCTCAGTCTAGCTCCCCTGTCCTTGGGTTTCTGCTTCCACTTGGTTAGTCTCTTCTCCCCTTCTCCCCTTCTTCCCAGCCCTTTCTGTACTGAGTGGGCAACTAGCCAGAGCTCAGAGTGGAACTGAATTTAGGAAGGCCTCCAGGGCAGAGTGGAAAGGGCTGAGGGCACGATTCTGCCTCTTTGCAGCCAAATCTCCTTGTTGCAAAGCCGGAATCTGAGCTCTGGAGAAAGGAAAGGGCTCCTTCCCCCTCCTGTCTACTCCAGCTGGCTTGGGAGGACAAAAGCTGCCCTAGACCTTCAGACTTCAGGAAGAAAGGGGAGGAGAAGAGAGACAGCCAACAAACTCAGAGACACCTTGGAGTTTGGGCTCGGCTTGTCCTTGCAGCTGGGCAGAATGGACTGGATACTTCCTTCCAGTTGATGGGAGGAGGGAGACGGGGGCCATCCAGCAAACTACGATCTGAGGCAGGACTGGTAAAATTCCCCTACCTCTCTCACCTCACACAAGCCTAAGCCAGAGCCCTGCACTCTGTAACCAGACTCATCTCTGGTGAGGAAAGCTGCTAGTCTGCTTTGAGGCTGGGTTGCACTAGGAGGGAAAAATGTCCAGGGGAGGAGAAGGAGTGAGCACGGAGAGGGGAGTCCTGCATTCAGCTGTAAATACGCTTTCCTGTTGAGGTGGATAAAGGTGTTGACAAGTCTCTTTTGAATAAATGTAATGGGTCAACACAAGGAGAGGTGAACTCCTCTCCTAGTCAGGGGGGTGAGGAATGAGGCTTCTTGGCCACTGGGCACCACTCTTGGCCAAGTAGAGAGGAGCAGAAGTTACCCTCTCCTCACCCTCACCCTCCACCCCATTTCCACCAGGGACTCCTCTGTCAGCACCTCAGCCTGTGGGCCCTTTTCGAGGCCATGTTTGGCCTACCTCAGTGGAGACTGTGATGTCCTAGGACCTGCCAGGCTTGCTTTGTGGAGCTGGGGTTCCTGAATGCCAGATGGGGTTGCTCTGGGTGTGCTGGGGTATCCTGCCTTAACCTCAGTGAACCCAAGGGTCTGCCCCAGGCTCCTTCTGTCATCCCTGCCTCTTCGCTCCCTCCTTCTGAGAAGTTGCCCCCTTCCAACTTGTAGCAAGTTGCACAAACGCCAGCCAAAGAGTTGAAGATTCCTTCCCAAAGTCCAATGAATTATTGCCAGTGGGGGCCTATTCCCTAGATCTGGAGTGTACATCTCACAGGGACCCTGAGCCTCAGCCCAACTGACCTCAGTTGATGTTTAGACTAACTGCATTTTGTCTTCTAATAGTTGTCATGCATGTTTTGTTTTGTTTTGATTTTGTCAAAAACAATAGCTCATGTATATCAGACACACTGATATGTTTTGAGTGGAAATAAATATCCAGGTCCTAGCCAAGCTGTAAAGAGACTGATGATTTTTCAAAAATGTTTTGGATTCCCTCCTATGTTTTTTAGGCCACCAGATTATTTTACTTTACTGGTTGTGGATTCACTGAAGGTGTTGACTGTTCATTAAATGAGAAAATGGCTTCCAAGTCAGTCAGGAAATGGTGTATAAAAGCTTGTGAACAAAACATGTATGAAACATTCAAGGGGTGGGGAAACCATGGACAGATTTAAGTGTGTCCGACACACTATGCAAATCCTCCACTTGTTGCAAGCTGTGGCTTCTGAATTTTGCCTAAATTTTCAAACTTTGGAACTTGCTGTTATCAGGGGCAGCCAAGATATGAGGTTCCTCACGTTTTAATACAGAACATCTCTCCCTGCTATTTTTTGGTCAGACTTCTCTCCAACAGGCTATGCCCTGTAGACATCCTCCAGACTAGTGCCTCTGCCTGGAGCCCAGCAGGCTCTTCAGGGAAATGTGGCTTTCACATCCCCTAGGCCTTTGGACCCTCTGTCTTAGGCTGTAAAAGATAGGGTCTGCTCAATATTCACTGTCCTCTTGCAGACCCCAGCTCCCAGCTAGCTCGGACATGGTAAGTATAGAATTGCTAGCTTTTAGCAAGTGGGACAATTAGCAAAACCCCTAAAACACTAATGTTGAATATTCAGTAGTTCCAATTCCCTTTTCCTGAAGAGAATTTGATGTGTTCTTTTAAAAATATACTTTAAACAACTCCTTAAAAATATATATATACAACAAGGTGAAAAAAGGTTTCCCCACCTGGTGGAGCTCAGGGAGGCAACGATACCCAGAGCTGGGTCTCTCCCTCAAAACCACCAAACAAAGGCAGAGGCCATGCTCAGACCTCGGGTCCATAGGACTGGGTAAAGAACCAGGAAACTGGACTTAGACCCAGGCCCTAAGACAACACATGAAGTCCATTTCTTTCCAATATGTACACCCTTAAATCATCCTGTTCTTTCCCATTAGCCTGGGATGTGAGGTGGCAAGAGGTATTCATGGAGACCACTCCCCAAAGATACTGAAATTATTCTAAGTGTAAAATATTGTCTGTCGGTTGGGGTTTCAGCAGTGTTTTCCAGATCTATCCGTTTTACTGACCCGCACAAAAACAAAGGTGGTGGTGTCCTCTCCTTTCCTAGCTGAGGTCCTCGTAGGGATTTGGAACCACGATGAAATTCGAAAGAAATAAATGCCGTAGAGAAATGATGCTGAAATCTGAGTGCTCGACATTCCCTCACACAAAGAATGCATCCTCTGAAATGTTGCAGTCCAGGCAGGCCTCTTGACCAAGAAAATATTTTTAAACCAGAAAAAAGATTTCCTCCGGCATTCAATCGACTGCCAGCTCAGAAGGCCAACCAGGGGAGTCTTTTAAGGCCTGGGGGCTCTCCTCCAGGGAGGTGGGCTGGGTAGGCTTCCGGGAGGCCGACGGGTGGAGGAGAAATCCAGAACCGTTGTAAATATTCATGTCTTCGGGAGGAGGGGGTGCCCCTTCACCCCGCCTCCCCCAGCTGCATCCACCACCCCTCTTAGTGGGGGAGGGGGCAGCACAGCGCCTGTCCGACCGTCCTTGGACAAAGGTGATCTCCCCACATTTTTGTTCTCCAGTCATTTGACTTAGGGAGCCCATTCCGAAGGCACTGCAGGGAAGGTACTGGCTCTGGGTGTTTTCCCCGCGTTTCTCCTCTTCTTTCGTTTCCTAAAAGAGCATAAATAATTAAAGTTTGGCAGAGAGGAAAACCTTTCTTGCAGAACTGTAGTGGCAATAAATGAAATGACTCAGAATCCCTTCCCCAGTCAGCTTTTACGAGAGCTGCCAGACGGTGTCTGTTCACGTTCTCCAGATACCAGGGTCGCCCTGACAAAGTTAAGGTCAAGTTAGTGTCTTATCTTGGGTGGCTCAAAATTACCGCATCGCGTCCAGGCGCTGCGCGGAAAGCTACCACTCGGGGAGCTGCTGGCTGTGCCGCGAAGGTCCGGTGCGCTCCCGGCGCTTCAAATGGGACTGGGCAGGCAAGGACAAGGCCACATCGTCGGAGTCCTCACGGTAGGTTCTCGTGGGACGCGCGGGTCGGGAGGCTGAGGTTTCCTTAGGTTTGGGGTGAGCACTCAGGAGGGAGCTGGGGCCAAAGAGCTAAGCGGACTTGGCCCAGAATGGATGCCAGGATTGGTGGCGGGGGCCGGGGGCCGTGCTAATGCTTAGAGAAGGACCCGCTGCCCCTTTCCCCTGCACACCCGCGCCGCTGCAGATGGCGCACCCTCCCCCGCCAAAGCTCGGCTCCACCGGAGCCGCCATCTCCATGTCGTTGAACTTGAATGGTTCGTCCTCCCCATTTCCCTCTTCGCCTGTCAGCAGGTTCCACTTTGGGGACGGCGGGCTGCCTGCGCCTCACCCCGAGCAAAGAGAAGATGCGAGCATTTTGCACACTCTAGACACATAAAAGAGCCGGCTGAGGGCCCCCCTCCACGCACCCCCGCAGCCGTTGTCTTGGGTCCTGAGCGGCCGCAGGGCCAGTGTTCAGTGTCCTGGGAGCCATTTTAGGAGAGAGATCCAGGGGCGTCGACCACGGGCCCGACAGGGAGAGGCTTGGGTGGGGGATGGAGATGGGAAGGCAGATTAATGAGCCGGCGATCTGAGCTGAGGAGAAGGGGCGAACTGGAGTCTGGGCGACGATGCCAGTTTCGAGGAGATGCACACAAGGATGGGCAGGTCTGGGTAGGGGTAAGGCTCCTTGCCCTCCAGTAGCCACCGACCTGTTTGCGCAGTGTTCGGAGAGACCGGAGGTGGGAGGGCGGAGGAGAGAGTGGGAGGGAGAAAGAGAGGGAGGAGAAAAAGAGGAAGTGGAGGGGGGGGGCATCGGCCAGAAAATAGATATGAGCTCTGATCGCCCGCCTTTTCTCTGTCTGTCGGCATGGTGGGCAGAGCTCGCCGCATGGGCAACGCGGCGGCCAGCCGGGGCCAGGGAGGGAACCAGCTTCGCAGCCTGCGCTGCCTGCCCTGGGCGTGGAGCAAAGGCCCAGAACCCAGTGCTGGGATTGCTAGGGCTGAGGAATCCTGGGCAGAGGGGCCACGTCCCGCCCTCGATTATGGGATTTGTATTGGGGCAGCTCTTCTCCGAGAGACGGATTTTATCGTTGGAACGCTCTGACTCTCACGGAGGCAGGACCCCAGGCCTTGCCTGGACCCCAGGTCTAGGAAAGGGACACGGCAGCCGCTGAGGAGAGTGAGGCCTTGAGGCGAGTGGATGGGGGGCCTTCAGGGCCAAGTGGCGCAGAGGGGTTCAAGGAAGGAGGGAAGAGCGGACGAGAGCCTGCTCCCAGGGCCAACGGACCTCCTGGGGGGCTGCAGGGACCTTGCCGGCTCAAGGGCGCCACAGGAACCTAGGGGAGACGCGGCGTGGATGCCTAGGCCTCGGCGGGGCTCCGACGCGGGCAACGGGCTGGATGTGAGGCGGGCTGGTGTCAGTCCAGGCCAGAAAGCAGAGAGGGTGAGGAAGGCGGAGGCGCCCATGATTTGTCTCTGGTTGGGGGGGGAGCGAGAGCCCAGGCACCCCGAGAGTAGGACTCCAGAGCCTTTTGTCCACCAGACGCCCGCGCCCCAGCTTCCAGAGAGTCACGGGGTGTCTCCGCGGGCTGAACTCACTTCTTGTGCTAGTACTGGGGGAAAAAAGGCAGAGAAGCGACAGGAGGAGAGAGAGAGAGAGACTGTGACACACAGCGAGGGGTAAGGAAGTGGATCAGCGGGCAGAAAGACAGAGGAAAGGAGCCTAGGAAAGTGAGAGAAAGGAAGAAGGAAAGAGGAAAGCAGGGAGTAATGAGAAGAAGACGGGAGAGAAAGTGAGAAGACAGAAGGGAGATGAAGGGAGAAGAAAGACAGGGACAGAGGAGGAGAGAGGGTGACAGGGCCGAGTGGGCACCGAGGCCCTGGTCCGGGTGAGCTCCTCCTGGGGTTTTGGCGTGGGTTTTTTGAGCTGGCACTCGCGATTCCGGAGTCAGGAATGGAGAGAGAACCAAGTTACTCCGCGGTGAACGCTCTGGGCAGAGATACATGTAAATCAGGGCTCCTTGCGCCTGGAGAGCGCAGCAATTAAGCTTCTTGAACAAGAAGCAACAAGCTCCCAGCGGGCAAGCTGCAGAGGGTGGCGGCGTCGCGGGGGAGGGAGCGGCTGCAGGAAGGGATGTGGGGGGTGGGAACCTCACACCCTCACACCTAGTCCCCGGTGCCCCGGGCTGGGGCTGCCCCCTCCGCTCTCCGCTCTTTTCTCTTCCCCCTTCCTCCCCCTCCTCCCCCTCCCTACTCCTCCCTGCCGGCTTTGGTCCTCGTACTTAAAGCAGCGCGGGAGGGCGGGCGCGGGCGGGCGGCCCAGCCGGGCGGTGACAGATGCATCCAGCAGTGGCAGCCGCCGGAGGCGCACAGGTGACCGGCCTACGGCGCAGCCTGGTCGGGGGGCGCCTGGGGATTGCTGGCTGGAGAGGGAGGCCGATCCGCCCCCAGCGCGCGTGTGTCTCGGCGCCAGGAGCCGTCCCGGGGCGTGTTGGCGAGCGCTGATATAGATATAAGGACATTTCTCTCCATGGAGTCACGTGACATAATTACCACCAGAATCAATCAAGATGAATTGCACGTCAGCGCCCGGTGGGGATTTTTGCTTAGTTGATCCTGGCCCAAGCCTCTTGTGCAATCGATGGCTCAGGTTGGCGGCGCGGGGAGCGGCCCTGGGCTCGCAGGCGCGCACGCCGCGGAGCCATGAACGACTTTGATGAGTGCGGCCCGAGCGCAGCCAGCATGTACCTGCCCGGCTGCGCCTACTATGTGGCCCCGTCGGACTTCGCCAGTAAGCCGTCGTTCCTGTCTCAACCGTCGTCTTGCCAGATGACTTTCCCCTACTCTTCCAACCTGGCGCCACACGTCCAGCCCGTGCGCGAGGTGGCCTTCCGCGACTACGGCCTGGAGCGCGCCAAGTGGCCGTACCGCGGCGGAGGCGGCGGCGGCGCTGGGGGCGGTGGCGGCGGGGGAGGCCCCGGCGGGGGCGGCAGTGGTGGCGCCGGCGGCTACGCTCCCTACTACGCTGCAGCGGCGGCGGCGGCGGCGGCGGCGGCGGCGGCCGAAGAGGCGGCCATGCAGCGCGAGCTGCTCCCGCCCGCGGGCCGCCGACCGGACGTGCTCTTCAAGGCACCCGAGCCAGTGTGCGCCGCGCCCGGGCCGCCTCACGGCCCCGCAGGCGCCGCCTCCAACTTCTACAGCGCCGTGGGCCGCAACGGCATCCTGCCGCAGGGCTTCGACCAGTTCTACGAGGCTGCGCCCGGGCCCCCGTTCCCCGGACCGCAGCCCCCACCGCCGCCCGCGCCTCCTCAGCCCGAGGGCGCTGCCGATAAGGGCGACCCCAAGACGGGGGCCAGCGGCGGCGGGGCCAGTCCCTGTGCCAAGGCGACCCCCGGCTCAGAGCCCAAGGGGGCGACAGAAGGCGGCGGCGGCGACAGTGAAGGGCCCCCGGGGGAGGCCGGGGCTGAGAAGAGTGGCAGCGCAGGTAGGCATCGGGCGCGGGGTGGGCGGCTGGGCCCGGGGACCGCGGGCGAGGGGGGGCGCGGGGGCCTCCCTCTGCTTGTGCCGTTTTATGTGCTACTTTATAAGCGTTCGAAGGGGTTTATACATCCTATAAGATTTCCCGGGCCGTTGTAAAGCGTGTTTACGATAGGAAACCAATTTAGGTGGGCTTAAGGTAGACCTCGAAGAGGACATTAATCGCTGCAGAGAGCATTTCCCCAGTTTGGGGGTGTTAGAGAGTAGGGAAGGAGGGGAGCTTTAAGCCAATTTGTGATTGTGGACTCTCGCACCTCCTGCTTTTGTGGGGGTTAGAATATGTGTGAGATGGACAGTTTGGTCCTTGAACTGGACTTTATCCAAGCCTCTGACTGAGGCGCGCTGCTCGCTGGAGTCGAGCTAATGTTGTGGCGCGCTCGAGTTTCTTTCCCTTCGGGTTCCAGCTCAGAGCCTGCCTCTTCCTCTGCTTCCCCACCTCCGTGCCAGGTTGTGTGTGTGTGTGTGTGTGTGTGTGTGTGTGTGTGTCCGGGCGTGAACACACGTCCACGCCCGCACTCTCTCCGGTGCCCGCCCATATATCATCCCCCACGACACAGGCAGGGCCTTTCACCAGCGGCCGGGGACGTCCCCAACGGGCTGGAGGCCTGGCCCTTGCGCGGGCCGGCGGGCGGGTAGTGGTGCACAGGCAGCGGCCTCTCTCATCCCTTGGTTTCTTTGCTTTGCAGTGGCCCCACAGAGGTCCCGGAAAAAGCGCTGTCCTTACACCAAGTACCAGATCCGCGAACTGGAACGCGAGTTTTTCTTTAACGTGTACATAAACAAAGAGAAAAGACTCCAACTCTCTCGGATGCTCAACCTCACTGACCGGCAAGTCAAAATCTGGTTCCAGAATCGAAGGATGAAAGAAAAGAAACTGAACAGAGACCGTCTGCAGTATTTCACTGGAAACCCCTTATTTTGAGAGCTCCAGAAAGCACCCCCCTCCCCCGAACCCCACTCACCCTGCACCCCACAAGCCTGCCCTCGGCAGGCCCAATGTCCTTGGGCTTAATGACGCCTCTTCTCTGTGGAACTCCGCGATTGATTCCTTCCCACGGTCAACTCGGGACCTCCCAGCGACCGCTGCAGCCTGCCGACGAGGCCGGGACTTGGCCGAATGGATCCTAATAAGGGGAAAATGGTAAATGCAAACATCCCTTTACAATTTTACCGCCAATGTGCTGTTGTTCTCCCTCCCTCTCTTCGAGTCCCCGTGGGGACGCTGTGGTATCTGTAGAGAGTTAGGCCGCTGGGCTGGAAGGCACTTGTTTTTGTTCTGAGTTTAAGGAACCCAGACCTTCCTCCTTGGTGAAAACAAATTATTTGAACTGGGAAATGTACCTTTGGTCTGTCTTATCAAGGTATGAGTCACTGTCTTTTGTGTGAATAAATGGTTTCTAGTAAAATGGAGGTTACAGCTTCAATATACTATATGAATTTTTCTCTGTGAAGTTTAGTGTCTGATTAGGTTATTTTAGTGGCCAAATCTTTTCCCCTATGCATCTGAAAATCAAACGAAATGTTTTTTAATCCCGCTAAAATCAGAGTTGTTCTCTTCCACCCCTTCTAGGCTACACCGGTTTTTCAAATCACTTTAGGGATGAATTTCTGAATTGAGGATGTGATTGGTGCTGCCTTCTCCAAATGAGGTTGGGGTAGCAGGAAACTAAGAAACAAATCTCCCCTAACTCACCTTCAGTCTAGTGAACTTGGAATTTCTGAAAAGACAAAAGCCATTTTAAAAACTAGTTAGAAGATCCAAATTCACTCTTAACAAGGTGTCAAGGAGTCAGGGTCCTTTAAAAGAAGAAACTAAAATTAGAATTCTACATTGAAAAAAGTTTGCTAAAAGGAAGCTATCAGTGAGTGGAGAGGGCTTGGTTGGGGTCCTTGCTGGTGTCACAGCTGGCCTGGAGCAGGAAAGGTAAGGCCCTTCCTGGAATAGCGCCAGGAGCTGCAGACCCACATCTCACCGCATTCATCCATTCAAGTTAAAGAATGTGGTGGGGGCTGTATTGCACTTTATGTTGCAGGGCCAGGCCAGGCTGTTTACAAAACCTTGAACTGTCTAGACAACACCATAAAAGCCAAAGTTCTAAACAGCTTAATTGGGTTATATTATACACCTTCTGGTGGGCCCAAAAGAGATTTCCGCAATGTGCAATAAACTGGAGGAGTGAGAAAAGCGTCTTTCTCTGAAAAGAGTAAAGTGAATCTTGTGACTCTTAACCTCTCATAAGCCCAAAGTAAAAAATAAATAGATCCATAAGATGTACAGCAACCCATGCATTCTCCAAGGAGGCATGCATTTCCAAATGCAAAAAAAAAAAATAATTGCCAAAGCTTTTTGGGGAAGGAAAAACATAAGTGTATGCCTTTGAACTTCCAAAATGTCAAGGTCATCACCTTTAACCTTTCTGAATAATTAGGTGCCTTAAGGTTCTTCTGTGATATTCAACTGCCACCCACTCTCACACACACATGCTCACATACATCCAGACCCCCACATACATTTATGACCACACAGAATTATATCGGGGATCACATAAATCTAAACAAATTCCTAATTTCAAGATCAATAACCTTAATTTCCCTTCAAACATTTCTGTAATTCAACAGCAATTTACATCTTTTAAAAAATACTGGTTAGATTAAAATGTCTACCAGCATGCTTTGAATACAGCTAGGAAATGCTGGGGGTGGTTTTTTGGGGTGGTGGTCATAGATAGCAGTCTCCTTTGCTCTAATGAAGAGCTGTGGTTTTAAAACAGGCATTTGAAAGAGGAAGTTCTATTCAGGTTTACACCTTTGTAATATATGAAAAATTAGTCACCCTATCAAATAAAATATCGTACTTTCTATGATATGAAACAAAAGAAAATATATTTATATTGTTTTCCAAAGCTTCTCTAAGCCTTTGGTGAAAGATGCAGTAGAAACAAAGCCTTCAATTGAATAATTTTGTGAGGAAGGGGATTCCTTTGTTTGGAATTCTGGACGTCCGGTAAAATGTCAATGTTCTAGAAATATGATCAGTCCAGGAGCGTAAAACTGGTTTATTTCTTTCTCTATCTTTTTTTTTAAGTGTGTCTAAATGTAGCAAGCTTGTATGTCCACCACCTTAGGCAAACGGAACCAAGAGATCCCATTTCCCATTTGCATGGCCTCGGAGAGCCACACGAGGGCGTGCTCACGTTCCAGAAGCCGCGTTTGGCAGAGAGGCTGCGGTACCGTATCTTTCCAATACTGGATTCTAATAGGAAATCTCAGCCCGTTAGAGGCAGGCGGCCGCTAAGGTGTTTGTTCTAAGCAGCCAGGAGACGGGGGAAGTTGTTTAAGGATAGAGAAAAGGGAACTACCCAGATTCCTGAAGCAAGTGATCAGCAATCGTTGTCTCCTTTATAAACATAAAGCTGTTGCAAAGAATACCTTGGTATATAACCTGCTGGTGTTGAGGAGAGATTTTTAAAAGACAAATATGTGTAACTTCGAAGTAGGTCGTGCCACTGCGAGTTAACTGAATTAGGGAAAATCAATTTTCTTGGTTTGAGTGTGGAGAGCGATAGGAGGGTAGGACCAACCCCTCCCAAAAAACCGCGTCTGCCTTGCGTGCTCTCCGACCGCCTGGGATGATTAAAAGGCTTTTGTTTAAGACTGATCAGAGCGCTGGCAACTTAGCTGAGTGTGGTCTCAGCAAAAACCAGGCGCGTTGCGACTGAAGAGGCCGTTCTGGGCGAAGGAGTCCCCCCAGCCCGGTCGTGCCAGGCGCCCGGGGCTAGTGGTAGCGACCAGGAGGCGCAGGCAGTTAGGGTGCCAGGGCCAGGCTGGGCTGGCGCGGCTGCGGGAAGCGGCAGGCTGTCCAGGAAACGTTTATGCTCCAAGGCGTCTCTGAATGGCGAATGCATTGGAGACAAACGGGCTTTGCATTTGACAGAACTCTGGACACCCTCGTAGCAGCCTGTTGGCCTTGGCCACAGAGTTTGATTTTGGTACCAGGTCCTGGAAGCAGTTTTCTTGCCGCGTGCCCTGCTCACCTACCCCCACCCCAGTTCCCCCCTTTGCAAAGCCACTGACAATGCGGAGAGCCTGTGTCACCATCCGCGGTCCGAAAGGAAGGTTCCAAAAGGGAGGGCTCCAGGACGTGGACCATTCTAAAGGAGGGTGGCTGTTCCTTCTTCCCCGAAGTTCACTGTGAAGCGCCGGCAACCCCTGGAATTAGTGCCGTCCTCGTTGCCTTCGCTGTCTCTGTCTCCTCTCTCCACAGTCTGGGCCAAAGGCCCTGGGTCCACCCCAGGGAGCTGGCACTGGCTACAGCGGAGGCTGGGGCGCCACGAGCCCCCGGCAAGGCGCCAGCCAGAGGCGTTGGTGTTCCCCGAGGGCACCCCCGGCTCCCGCCTGTCTGACGGCGGGTTCAGTTTAGCTATTGTGAAGCGACATTTCCCGAGGTCTAATCTGGACTTCAGTCCACTTGGGATGAGAACCCTCCTCCCCAAATGTCGTTGTGTTTGTCTTTAGGCGGCTCCAGCAGGGTGCGGGTGGCCTTGCAGGGCCCCTTGGCCTTGGCTGGCAGCTGCCGTCAGACGATGAATGCTCAGCTCTGCAGCTCCTTTCCTCCGGGGAGAGTCCAAGCTGGGCCTGAAACAGGCCAAGGAATTGGACCAGGACTTCTTGGGGCTGCAGATCTGACTCCTCCTGATTGTTCAGGGTGTGTGTGGTTTTAGAGGGTGGCCATGTAGGTTGGGTCGCTGTGGTCTCAGATCCTGAAGTGGAGGGAAATAGGAGTCTTTTGTGTCGGCATTGGGAAGAGCCTTCCCGGCAGCCATCCCTTTAGCTGGTCCCCGTAGACCCCTCATCGTGTTGGTGGTGGCTTCCCCAGCCTCCCTATTTTCCCTCTTGATTTCTTTTCATTAGCAGGGACATGTACAGTGCAACTCAGAGGAGCACCCTGGGGAAGCAGCTTTTAAAATTCGTCCCCATCCCTCTGCCCCCTAAAGAGTGGCACTGCCCTGAGGCCACTCAAGGTCCAAATTCCGGGTGATCCTAGGAGCCCCCAGATCCACTCAGGCCCAGGGTCGCTGCTCTTCCCAGTGACAGAAGAGCTCAGATGCAAACCACCTCTTGAATACAAATGCTAATTTCTTGCTAACTCGACCCTTTTAATTTTTCTCTAGAAAGACTTGTGTCAGGGAGAAGGATGTCTTGCTACGAATATGGATATTCATCTCCTTTATGGTGCAATATTGATTTATTATTAATGGTAACTGCTCCAACTGATCTAAAGATGATCGAAAACAGCAGCAATGCAGCCACATTAAATACTCCTAAGGAAAATAAAGGCTGGCCTTGAAAGCCACAGCCTTTTCATTCCATTTGCTTCATTCTAGCCTTAAGGTCGTAGGCAAACTTTCCATCTCCCCGGCCCAGAGAGTTCTCTTGAATTGTTTTTATTTTGCTCTACCTCTATGATAAAAATCTCTCTGAAATATTGCCAGTCTCTGGCCTCAAGGAGCTGGTCTGAAGGTAGAAATTTGAAAAGAATAAAATAGAACTTTGTAAAAATAGACTCAAATTTATATCTGATACACATTTTTTTCCCCTGTGAATAGACAAAACCTTCTTTAAACCAAATCCAGTATGATGGGAGGGTGACTTTGAGCTTGAAAGCCGCCGGGAGCTGAAACAGAAAGACTCCCAAATTCAGAAAGCAAATTCTGCCTGTCCTGGCTCACCATGGACCTACCCCCTCTGCAAGGAATTGCTGTTTTTTTTTTTTGGCCTGGGTGTTTTCTTCATGTATAAATAAAGATTATGAAAGGGCATTTGATGGGCATAAAATTCCCGATTAGATTGGACAATTTTGCTGTGAGAGTGGGATAGGGAGAATTAGACATCTGAGTTTCCGCAGCTGCCCTGGCCGAGATGCAAAGGGATAACAGTGCTGGAGCACCAGGCTGGCGTCAGGGCGCCTGCCGAGAGTATGCAGCGGGCACTTTGTCCAGCCCCGGGCACGCTTAGTGGTGGCAAGGATCATGATCTCCACCTTGTAGGAAAGCAATTTTCGGGATGCTGGTCAGTGGCTGTTAAGTCTGAACAGGACCTTAGCAGACTAGAGTCAAAAGTTGGGTGTGTTTTTCCCCTGCCTTCCTTACCCCCCTCATCCCCAATCTTAAAAACAGCCACTCCTGCCTAAAGGTAATATTTAAACCTCCGGCTTCACCAGCCGGCATCCCGCAGCCAGAGCAGTTACAGGCGCCAGGCTTTTAACCTGACAATGATGTTGTATTTGAACAGCTGCGGAAAGGTTTAAAAGGTCTGTCTCATTGCCACCGCGGAGTTTTTTAAAAGGGGTTATTGTTTGGGCGAGGGCACTGCAAGGGGATAGGCAAAGCGGTCCCAAGGCCGAAATAATGTCCAGCGCCTCTTTCCACCCGGCCAGGGAAGATTCCTTTTGGTGTGGGGGGGACAAAGGGTTTGTTGAAAAAGGTTTTTGTGAAGAAGCGAGCAGGCTACTAGGTCCCCCAGAATGCTGAGGCACTCTAATGAGCATCGGGCTCCAAAGAAATGTTCTGCTGAGGCAGAAACCTGATTTGCCCAGAAGTTCAGTCTCTGGGCCTGAAATCCAAGGCCAGCCCATGACTTGGCGAGTGTGGGGGAAAAGAAAACAAAGATTCCTTCTGCACAGAGAACTGGTTCGGGATCAGAGCTTCCGGAGCCCCTTTCCTCTCTCAGATGCAGGAAGGGGATCTGGGAAACCAGGGGACGGCTCCAGTGCCCTGGCCCAGCCCCTTGCCCAGGGCAAGCCTTTGGAAATCAAGGTTAAAGCTCCCTGCTGCTGCCCTGAGGCTGGGGCTGCTCACCGCCTGCGACCCCAGAGTGAGGGAGGAAGTTGTTGGAGAAGTTCCTCATAAAACGGAGTTTCCTTGGTGGTGATGGTGGTCACTCTTTAATGAGCTCGACCACAACGCCAGACCAGATTCTCTTTATGGAACTTTCCCTCACCAAAGGAAACAGGATTCCTCCACCTCCTTTTTTTCTCCCTCCCTTTACCCATGCAAAACCGTGTCACATAATTTTAGGAATTGTCCAAAACTATAAAGCTCAACTTGTGGCAAAAGTGTAGCTTTTAATATTTGACAATTTGTGTTAAAACAAAAATTGACCTTCTTGGTTAGTAGCGAAGAGGAAAAATCAATAGCATAATTCTCAATAATTCATAAAGCGAACGCCATTATGCTAAATCTTAACTATTAATCTTATCCTTTACAAAGTCTCGATTGATTTGTTAATAAAATATCTTCCCATGTGTGGCAACAGCGGGTATAACTCTTTAAAAACCTTCAAAAGCAAGAAAATTACCAAGTAGCCCAAGAATGTAGATGAGAATTTTATTGATCGCCCTGATTCTTCTTAATATGTATTAATAAATTCCACAACCTTTTGTACCTTGCACTTGTCAGAAACCAATGCTTTTACAAAATCCATAAAAGGAAAACATTTTTCTTTGCAGAAGAACCAAATGACACCTTTGCATCTCTTTCTCTTCTGCTTGGCCCAGTTTTCTAAAACTTCTGGAGTGTGAGAGCCAGAGTTTCCTTGAAAAATTTTTTTCCCTTTTCCTTGAAAAAGTTATTTTCTTTCTCCCTTCCTTCCTCTTTGCCCGCTATTATCAGAGTGTGTGTGGAAAGGGAAACCTCAGTTTCGTTCTCTTGCTGGAAACCCGAGGGACGCTTTCGCGGATAGCGAACTGCTGGCTAGGGATTGTCTCCCGGCTGAAAGCTCCCAGCGGCCCGGCAGCATAGGTCGGGGCGCGGTTCCTCGGAGAGCCGAAGGCTCCGGTCGGGAGCCTACCGGGGCAGAGAGGGACCTGAAGCCAGGGCGGGCGGGCCGAGGGAGAGGACAGCGCCGGGGCCGGACAGGACCTCGGGGCTCGGGGCCGGCCGGCTGCGTGGCCTCTCGGCCCTCATGGCCCTTCTCGCCCCCGCTCCCTAGGACACCTTGACGGCATCTCTGCTAGGGCGATCTTTCCTGTGGACCTCTAGGGCAGGGTGTGTCAGGGCCGGGCAATCCGACTCACCTTCCCAGGCTGCTTGGGACAAAATTAACCAGCCTGGGCCCCCGCCCCCCGCCCGGGCCCCGGCCCCGGCCCTCTCGGGCGCGTTCTGCCTGGGTGTGTGCGGGGAATGCTTCTGCGTGCCGGCGCCAGGGCGCTCCGGCTTCCCAGCCCGCGCGTGTCCTGCCGGACGCCCCTCCGGCCAAGCCTTTTCTTCCGCCTGCGGGGCCAGACGCCGGAGCGGGGGACGCGAGGGGCGCGGGCGGGCCGAAAGAGCCCCGGCGAGGAGGGCGGGCGGCCGAGAGTGCTGGGCCGGTTGTCTCCAGCGCGCACTATCTCAGGCGCGTAGTAGATGTCGCTGTTGTCCGCACTTACGCGACCGGCCGGCCGGGCTCTGGAGCACGTGACCCGAGAGGAGGCTGCGGCTCAAGGCCATTTTCAAATCTCATTGGCTTGGTTGTCATGTGGTCGGCAGAGGCATCCACAATTACACGGGGAATGTTTTCCTAGAGATGTCAGCCTACAAAGGACACAATCTCTCTTCTTCAAATTCCTCCCCAAAATGTCCTTTCCCAACAGCTCTCCTGCTGCTAATACTTTTTTAGTAGATTCCTTGATCAGTGCCTGCAGGAGTGACAGTTTTTATTCGAGCAGCGCCAGCATGTACATGCCACCACCTAGCGCAGACATGGGGACCTATGGAATGCAAACCTGTGGACTGCTCCCGTCTCTGGCCAAAAGAGAAGTGAACCACCAAAATATGGGTATGAATGTGCATCCGTATATACCTCAAGTAGACAGTTGGACAGACCCGAACAGATCTTGTCGAATAGAGCAACCTGTTACACAGCAAGTCCCCACTTGCTCCTTCACCACCAACATTAAGGAAGAATCCAATTGCTGCATGTATTCTGATAAGCGCAACAAACTCATTTCTGCCGAGGTCCCTTCGTACCAGAGGCTGGTCCCTGAGTCCTGTCCCGTTGAGAACCCCGAGGTTCCTGTCCCTGGATATTTTAGACTGAGTCAGACCTACGCCACCGGGAAAACCCAAGAGTACAATAACAGCCCCGAAGGCAGCTCCACAGTCATGCTCCAGCTCAACCCTCGCGGCGCGGCCAAGCCGCAGCTCTCGGCCGCCCAGCTGCAGATGGAAAAGAAGATGAACGAGCCCTCAAGCGGCCAAGAGCCCACCAAAGTCTCCCAGGTGGAGAGCCCCGAGGCCAAGGGCGGCCTTCCGGAAGAGAGGAGCTGCCTGGCTGAGGTCTCCGTGTCCAGCCCTGAAGTACAGGAGAAGGAAAGCAAAGGTCGGTATGAGCAGAACTGCCACCCCAGCGGGGTGCGCAGCCCGGGAACCGGCAAAGAGGGAGCGCCTGGGTGCCCAGCGCTGAGCCCGGGCAGTTGAGGCGGGTGCGACTGGCAGGTGCTGCTCCTTTCAGCTTTTAGAGTGGCCGTCTCAGTCCTGGGATAGTCTCCGCGTCTCCCAGGCTGCCCTGACCCTCCTGGCTAGTTCTGGCCCGACGCTGATGGCGCCCGGGGAAAAGGAAGGGCTGGCGGGGTTATTTTTCCTGAGCTAGACCTGAATTGCAACAAAAGAGAGCAAATGAAACCTGCGGCTCATAAATGGCCCTAGAACCTCCTTTCTCCTGCTCAGATTTGCAGTCCCAGCTTTTCCTTTCATCCAATGATGATGTTTAATGCAGTCCAAGGCACCGTGTTCGTGTTCAAGTGTATGCACCCCGCATCCTGCGAGCTTGGGGGAGGCAAGGGAAACGAGATGGCTGGGCAGGTTTGTGCCTTGGCCGGGAGAACCAGGGCTCCTTGCCTCTGCGGGATTAGGTAACCTTGGCTTTGTCTGGGGCAAAATGCCGCAAGCTTTGCAATCCATTTGCAAAGGGGGCAAAGGCGGAAGGAATGGGGGAAGAATGGACTCTGTGTGGCCCATACAGTGGCAGGGACAGGCTTAGGGCTGGGTTAGAGCAAAGAGCCAGGGTCTCTGGCTTTTTGATAAGAAACCCTGCCCCTGAGCCTCTCCCAGTGCCCAAAGGTGGGCCACTGCAAGGAGATACATTTCTGGGGGAATGCTTTTGTGGGGGGCTAAAAGGCATGAGAAGTGAGGACATTCCGGGGATCACAACAATGCCCAGGAAGGGTGGAGGTCTACTTGGTTCCTCGATTATCTTTTGAAAGAGAATAGACACCTATAAACCTGACTAAGGGGCTCCCCACCTGCCTAGGAGAAGTGGGGAAGAGGTGGCAGACTTGGGGACTTGAGGCAGCAGTGGGGTTGTTAAGCTTGTTTAGGCTGTGGCTTGCTTCTTCCACTCCAGTCCTGTTATGAGCTGACCATTTAGAATGTTGCTGGGGAGATCCTGAAAGTTTACTGTTGTACTAATGTTTTGTGCAGGTCAGAAAGTTGAGAGAGAAAGAGAGAGGACTCTGATAACAGAGGGCGAGAGTATCTGCCCATCATGTCATTTGGGGCATTTAAACTAATCTGGCGTCAATTACCCATCCCTTTCCAGGTCCCACTGCATGTGAGTAATGTTTAATACCAACATTTCCCAAAGCGGCCTGGCTGCCAGCAGGGTCATGGCCAAGGGTACATTTGAACAGACTGAAAGAAAAAAAAATTCTTGATTTTATTTCTTCTTCTCCCTTTAATTTTGTTAGAGGAAATCAAGTCTGATACTCCAACCAGCAATTGGCTCACTGCAAAGAGTGGCAGAAAGAAGAGGTGCCCTTATACTAAGCACCAAACGCTGGAATTAGAAAAAGAGTTCTTGTTCAATATGTACCTCACCCGCGAGCGCCGCCTAGAGATCAGTAAGAGCGTTAACCTCACCGACAGGCAGGTCAAGATTTGGTTTCAAAACCGCCGAATGAAACTCAAGAAGATGAGCCGAGAGAACCGGATCCGAGAACTGACCGCCAACCTCACCTTCTCTTAGGTCCGAGGCTCGTCAGAGGCCAGGATCGGAGAGGGCACCGCGTTCCAGGGCCAAATGCTAGAGGACTGGGAAGGCGGAAACAAAACCTTCATTGCTCTTTGTTTTTTTGTTTTGTTTTGGTTTGGTTTTCCTGCTAGATGTGACTTTGGGGTCATTCTGTTCGTGCTGCAAGTGATCTGTAATCCCTGAGTATATATATATATTAAAAAAATAGCACGTGTAATTTATAATTTTTTCATCGTAATGCAGGGTACCTATTACTGCGCATTTTCATTTGGGTCTTAACTTATTGAAACTGTAGAGCATCCATCAATCCATTCATCCATCCAGCAATGTAACTTTTTCATGTTTTTCCTAACACAAAAGGTCTGTATGTGTGTGTGTGGTTAGTCCATGACCTCATGGCGTTTTGAATACATCCAGTACTTAAAAGTACTTAAATTACATATATATTTAAAAAAAAGATTAAGGAAACCCACAAGCTTTGGGGGGAGGAAAACTAAAAAAGCACATTACAATGTATCTTTTTGCAAATGAATTTAGCAATTGTATTTGGTGCGATGGAATATTGACGACTTATGCCTTGTAGCCTTTCCCTTGTGGTGCATCTGTGGTTTGGTAGAAGTACAACAGCAACCTGTCCTTTCTGTGCATGTTCTGGTCGCATGTATAATGCAATAAACTCTGGAAACGAGTTCGCTCCCTCTGCTTTCTGAAATGGAAATAATGTTACCGTGGAAATGAAGGCCTTTGGTGAGATTATCTTCCTGTTAACCTGCTTTTGTTGGGGGGCGGTGACAGACAGGAGGGGAAGGGAGATGGTAGAGGCCTAGGACACTGAAATCTGGCAGTAATGGGGGGAGCGAGAATCCAGCGTGGGTGTGCTGTTTTCATAGTTAAGAAGGGGAGTCCTCCACTCGAGAGTAACATAATTGAGTTCTCAATGGGTGTGAGCTTCGCTGGAGTCTGAGCCTGGTAAGTCAGTCTGTGCCCAAGCTGTTTTTCCCTTGAAGCTCCCCACTGAGTGTCTTCCTTTCTTTGGTTTTGGTTGTGTTATTTTTAATGCTTTCAGTGGGGTCTTGGCGATTTCTGGATGGTGTGTCATCGTCACAGGCTGGATTGAAACCAGTCTTGCCCACCTGAAAGCCACTGGGCCTCCATTACAGGAGCAAGGACAAGCAACAGCTTAGCATTACATCGGATCCACTTCTGTCCCCCTCTCCCTCACAACCCCCCCCCCCATCCCAAGCACGAGAAAGCTAGGCCACAGTGAAGCCGAGGATGGGTGAGTTTTCCCATTCCACTTTGCCCTGGTTTCCTTGTAGAAGGATTTCATGCTCAGTCATTACCTTTTAGCGGCCCACATGAAATTTTTTTAAAGGAAGAAAAGATTTCTCCAGATTAATTCTATTTAATTACAACATGCTGGCTGGAGTCACTGTACCTGGGATGCGAATGTACAAAGGGTGACTGAAAGAGAATTCGCAAGTGAACATGACTTCCCATGAAGTCCAATGTTCCAGCTGCCGCATGGCCCTGAAAACGCCAGCCAGCAGCAGCAGCAGCTTTCACCAGTGTGTGTGTGTGTGTGTGTGTGTGTGTGTGTGTGTGTGTGTGTGTGTGTGTCTGCGCGTGCATGCGGGGGTGTAATACAGGATTTGCAGCCCAAAAGAGTCCAGACTTTTCTAGTCCTGCCAGGGAGAAGGGAGGAAAGGTCTTGAGGGGGAGCGAGCTGACAGAGAATTCGTTACCCCAGATCATGCTGCGGTTTCAAAGGGTCTCCATCAGCTTCAAGCAGCTTCACAAAACACGTCCTTTTCATTTTTTCCTAAAAATCTATTTAGGGACTCTAAGCCTTAGAACCCTCATCCAGGGAGTCTTTGGGAGATTCAGTATTTATTCCAAGTTTTAAACTTCCTCTTGAAAACCAAGAACCTTCCCCATTTCCAACACAGAACTGTTTAGGGGAGCCATTTCCTAAGGGTGGGAGAAAGATGGCTAGGAATCAATGCCAGGTTAGGAACACTGGAAAAGATTTGCCAAAGGGCCATTAGTTGGGCAGCAAAAGGAGGACGAAAATTTTTCCATTTCCCTCCCGTGTTGTGGGGTGTCACATTAGATACTGACAGGGGCCATGTCTCGGTAGAAACCCCATGCTACAGGCAAAGCAGCTCCTCTGGAAGAAAATCAGAAGCCCTTTGGCAAAAGCAATCAATCAGGCCATAAGTGGCCATTTCTCCCTTCCTTTCCTGGGCTTGAGGTGGGCTAGGAGCCCTCCAAGGGTGCGCTGGGCAACTTGTAGTGAAGAATGTATCTTCCACCTCCCGAGCCCAGGATGCTTTTGTCTCAGCCCCCAGCCGGGTTTCTAAGGCTTTGTACCATGGATTTGGGAGTGACAATGGGCATTTCCCTCAGATTCAAGGCTGCCTAGTCTTACCTCTGGAGGCAGAAATAGAGACAGAGAATTCGGAAGGGCGTGCCCCAATGACAACCACGCGAAGCGGCCCTGCCCGGGGGAGATGTGGTTCCCACTGACCAAAGGCAGGGTCGGGGCTGTGGGCGGGAGCGGGCCTGCGCTAGCATTTGGGTTCTGCCCTATGGCCTGTTCTTTTCTAGGGTTTTTCCAGCAGTCCCGCAGAAGACAAGTCACCCTGACCGCCTCTGCCTGCTTGGTGTCGACTCGCCAGCCCGCCCGCCCTTCCGAGGGCAGACAGCGCCGCCGCCGCCGCGCCCAGCCCGCGGGCCAGGCCGCCCAGCTCACCCCTCAGGCCGCGGCGTGCGCTCAGCCTCACGTCGGGGGTGTGTGTGCCTGAGCGGGCGTGTGTGAGTGTGGTAGAGGGAGGGGGCACTCCAAGCTGCTCCATCCGTCCGTTTTATTAGGGACACATTAATCTATAATCAAATACACCTCATAAAATTTTTATTGAAAGGCATAATATCATTACAGAGGTCTTCCACCTGTTTTAAACAACACGACAAGCTGTGAGAGAGTGTGTGTGTGGGTATGTGTAGGGAGGGGTTGGGTTTGGGTCGGGAGAGCGGCACAGGGAGAAAAACTCCCCTCGAGCGCCAGGGGGCCGCCTCTGAAGGCAGGCCTGCCTCGGGCCCCGCCGGCCCAGCCTGCCCCCGACTGTTCCCGCTCTGGCCAAGCGCTCGGTGCGCCCAGGATGCGCGGCTGGAGCTTGGATTCCAGGCTCTGGGGAGGCAGCGCCGGTGCCCAGGCTGCAAGACCCAGAACAGCAAGAGGAGGCGAACAAATAGTCCCCAGCGCCTCCTCTGGCCGCGGTCGGACGAGGGGTCCCAGCCGCCGCTAGGCTGGCCGAGCCGGGCCGAGTCGAGCTCAGCGCACAGGCCGGGCCCCGCGGGCTCTAATTGTGGCGCTTATGTTGATGATGATTTTTTTTTTTTTTAATCACAGCAGCCCCCAGTTTAGCGGACTGATTTACTCCCGGTATTGGTAAATATGATCACGTGGGCCGCGCGACCAATGGTGAAGGCTGCAGCCTGCGAACTAGTCGGCGGCTCCGGCGCCGGCGGGGAGCTGCTCCGCGGCGGGCAGTGTAACCTTGGGTGGGAGCGCACGGCGCCTCAAAATGTCCTCCAGTGGCACCCTCAGCAACTACTACGTGGACTCGCTCATAGGCCATGAGGGTGACGAGGTGTTCGCCGCGCGCTTCGGACCGCCGGGGCCAGGCGCACAGGGCAGGCCCGCAGGTGTGGCCGACAGCCCGGCCGCTGCCGCCGAGTTTGCCTCGTGTAGTTTTGCCCCCAAATCGGCCGTTTTCTCCGCCTCGTGGTCCGCGGTGCCCGCTCAGCCCCCGGCGGCGGCAGCGATGAGCGGTCTCTACCACCCGTACGTGCCCCCGCCGCCCCTGGCCGCCGCCGCCTCCGAGCCTGGCCGCTACATGCGCTCCTGGATGGAGCCGCTGCCCAGCTTCCCGGGCGGCGCGGGTGGCGGCGGTAGCGGAGGCGGCGGCGGCGGCAGTGGCCCGGGCCCTGGTCCCAGCCCTGGCCCCAGCGGCCACACAACGGGCACCACTACGGGATTAAGCCTGAATCTGGAGCGGCCCCGACCCCCGCCGCCGCCACCTCCACCTCCTCCTCCACTTCCTCGTCTTCCTCTTCCAAACGGACTGAGTGCTCCGCGGCCCGGGAGTCCCATGGGAGCGGCGGCCCCGAGTTCTCGTGCAACCCGTTTCTACGGGACAAGGCGGCAGCGGCGGCTGGGGGAACTGGGCCCGGGGCAGGGATCGGGTCCGGGTCCGGCGCAAGCGGCTCATCGGAGCCCTCGGCTTGCAGCGACCACCCGAGCCCGGGTTGCCCGCTGAAGGAAGAGGAGAAGCAGCAACCGCAGCCGCCGCAGCAGCAACTTGACCCAAGTAAGTGCAAAAGAAATTGCCCCCTGATTTATTGCTGAAACCCGTAAGGCTCGAATGTGCAAAACTGATAGTTTTACTAACCTATAAAAACGTCTAGACGCCTACCCTAGCCTAGGCGAGCAACACGCATCCATAAAAAAGCTTCCCATAACGATCTACCCTGGGCGCGCGGTTTGTACGGTAAACAGAGCGAGGGCATTAAGGCTTTTTATGATAATGCCCCCCCAAGTTGTGAAAAGCGGCCATCCTTGGTGAAATTAATTTAACGACCTCTCTCCCCAACCCTGTCTTCTCTCTCTACCGCCCCTCCGCCTCTCGATCCCTTTCTTCAACACCCCCCTTCATAGACAACCCTGCAGCAAACTGGATCCACGCTCGCTCCACCCGGAAAAAGCGCTGTCCCTACACCAAATACCAAACGCTAGAGCTGGAGAAGGAATTCCTCTTCAACATGTACCTCACCCGAGACCGGCGCTACGAGGTGGCAAGGATTCTGAACCTAACAGAGAGACAGGTCAAAATCTGGTTCCAGAATCGCAGGATGAAAATGAAAAAGATGAGCAAGGAGAAATGCCCCAAAGGAGACTGACCCAGCGGGGCGCTGGCGGAACCGTTCTGCTTTTGCAAAGGCAGTGGGGACTTTTCTTTGTGGGTGCTTGATTTCCAGAAACTCTCCAGCAACTGGGACATTTCTTTTCCATTTTAGGTAGAAGTGACGGTGTGGTTGGTCTCTGTGAGGTATCTGGAGACTCTGTATTTGCTTGCTTATGTGTTGGAAAGCCCAAGTGGCTTTGGGGTTTTGCCCTCTCCCGCTTCCTCCTTTTCCTGTCCTGTTGGTTCCTTAGGAAATGCTATATTTTGTGAGTGCACGCTGGCTCGAGGAGTCCCTCTCCTGTGTAAATGTTCCCTCTGTATCTGAGAAGTGATGTAGTTTAGCCCTCAGTGCTGCCCAAGCAGGGGCCAAGGGCGCCCCACTTTTGGGAATGAAGGCAGAGGCAAGACAGTGCAGAGGCCTGCTCAGCTTGAGGCCCAGCTGGGTTGCCCACCGGTTATGAAAGTCCCTATCCTCAGGGAGCCTGCTGACCTTTGACTGAGACCTGAGATGAGGCCGAGAGGGGAGCCCAGGGCCCTCTGTTGGGTCATGGGTTTATTCTAGTGCACCGGAGGAGCCTCTCTCTTCCCAGAAGGGCTCAGCTGGAATGGGCAGCTGTGGGTGTAGGCCCTCCAGGCCAGGTTCTTGCGTGAGGACCCAGTTGTAAATGTTATCGCTTCCTACCAATAAATGCTGACCTGATCAAATGGAGACCAGATGCTGGCCCTGAATGTTGTGTGCTTGCTTTCTCTGTCTCTGCAAAATGTCACCTCAGGGGACTTCTACCCCGTCCCTGAGAGGGCGACACTGATAAATATACGGGCCCTTTCACTTGCGGGGTCTCTGATATGCTTCTGAGTGTCCCTTGGTGTGCCTAGACCTAGCCCAGAGCACAGCCCCTTGGATGCCCTTGGCAGCCCAGTGCCACTTCCAGCCTGCTTCTAGCACCTCGGCAAACTGTGCCCTAGGCCCAGTGTCAGCCAAGCAGCAGTGCTCAGCGAAGCTGAGGGGCCCCAGAAGACAGGCACCCTGTCCTTGCCGCTTTGGTGCATGGCA
Source organism: Smutsia gigantea (assembly GCA_032199065.1). NCBI lineage: Eukaryota > Metazoa > Chordata > Mammalia > Pholidota > Manidae > Smutsia > Smutsia gigantea. The sequence continues at coordinate 207,480 of JAVSCE010007112.1, forward strand.
CCCCATGACTCTATCTGCCTAAGAAATCCCAGCCGTCGACTCCGTACCACCACCACCTCTCTCCAAAACAAGGGAAAGGCCACCTCTGCACAATGCAGTAACTCCTACAGCTCTGAGGGGCTGGCTGGTTCCGGGAGGGCTGAGCCGGTTTGACGGTGAGCTTCCGCCCCTCCCCACAGGAGCCCCAAAGTGACCTTAGCAGATCAAAATGGCCAAGGCTCTCCTCCGCAGCTACCCCACCCCAAGTCTTCCAACCCCCACCCCGTTTCTGTGCACGTTTAGCCCCAGCTTGGCCCTCTGAGGGCTGCATTCAGAGGCTAAAATGAAGGTCATTGTAAGTGAAGGTTCTGGGCCCAGCACAGCCTTTGCCGGCCAGAGAGACTGCGGCGTCTGGCTGCCTGGCCTGGGCGGAAGGGGGGGTGGGAGAGGGCAATAGCCAAGATTTGGGGGATCCTGATGAAAGAGGGGACTTGAAGGAAAAACAGGGGGCCTGGGAGGGAAAGCCAAGGCCCAGATCCGGCAGAAGGTGCTGCGTACCCCCACCCCTGTGGCCAGCCTGATACCTAGGGCTCTTTGAAAACAGGAAGAGCCAAGGTGTCATAAAGCCATTGAGCCGTCGAGACGTCTGGAAGTAATGAGTTTACAACTAGCCTGGCGCTTCGCTTTGAAACCGTCTCATTTTGATGTTTGTGTTTGTGGGAGGAAAGGAAAAATGCAGGCAAAATTGGGTCTTAAAATCTGGACAATAAAATATAAACAGAACTGCGTTGGACTAAGAAGTCAGGGGCTTGGGAGCCCCCAGAGAGGTGTGAGCGCACCTAGGAACTAAGAAATAGGAAGTGGAGTAGGAAGGAAATGATGTATTTCTGATTTTTAAAGTGGGAAGAGTATTAGAATTAGCTATGGTTGGTGGCTCTTTATAGTATTTGACTATGGCCACGATCTAGCTCATTCTTAAAAAAAAATACTGGCCTGTACTATTTGGGCGTGGGAGAGTTAGCGATTTTAAGTCATTTACTCAGGCCGAGGGTCTCCTAATCCCACGAGGAAAAGATAAAGTTACTTAAGTGCCCCTTCATGAAAATTTCTGGCCCTTCACTCCAAATTTTACAGCAAAACCGTTGTTGGAAATTATATTTATTTGCTTATAGAAAGTATAATTTCTACACTGAATTGGAAGAAAGCATTTTTGAAAATGAGAAAAAAGGATTAACCTCACGGGAAACACCTAAGCTGATTAAAGTCTTTGTTTAAAAAATAAAACAAGTAGACTACTTAGTCAAAAGATTTCATTCTGTGATGATATAAATTTAAAATCTCATTTATTGTGCATTCACGTTCCAATGAGCATAATACAGGGCCTTTTGAGACAGCAACTCAGAGATCCAGCAAAATCTTTTAATTTGGCTTCTATCCCTGCCACTGGCTGTAACCCCCTCATTTGGCCACTGAAATGGGACTGAAGCATTAACATTACAAAGTTAAAATAGCAAATATTCATGATTTAATACTTAAGAGTAGCAATTTTGAAAGAAAAAAATTAATTCTGTAATCTTTTAGCTCTTGAAGTGCCTGGCTGCTCTGGAAAAAAGCCACGTTGCAGTTGAAATTTAGAAAGTTGTGATTTTTATTAGATCTAGCCTCTCCTATAATTGTGGACAATTACAGAACTGGGACCTATTGTGTCTGGCAAAAGAAGGGCTGGAAGCTTTTGAAAACGACACTACTGGAACCTCTCGGGAGCACAAATATCTCTGGCATTCAGGAGCCCCTGTTTGCTGCACTTGACTTGTTGACAATCAAAGTAATGAAGCATTATTAGTGTCAGCGTATCCAAGCCTCAGTTAAACTAAAGAACAAGATTGGAATTGGTTTGAGTCTAAAAAAGAAAGTTAAGCTCGGTGGGCTCGAGGTGGCCACTAGAGAGCGCCGTTGCTCCACTTTGCGATCTCGTAAAGCTGGAGCTGCGGAGGAGGAAAATTTTGATTAAACTATTTACGATTTTATTTTCAATCCCAAATTAGGTGCATTTCAACCAAAAAAAACAACATGTACTGTTAAAATCTGCAGCCGTATTTGTTAGGTATAAAATTTTGGCTTGGTCAGGATTTCAGAAAATTTGGACTATCGCACAGCTGAAACTATAAAGTGTTAATGGTTAAGTTAATGCATTCTAACAGAACAAAAACGCGTAAAAGCGTAGATCTTTATTTACGAAGTTAATCGCGGACCTTTTCCATTCAGATTATAAACAGAATGCTTGGGGGGGGAAAAGAACTACTATGTGTTTTGTCCCAAAAGAAATGTTGTGTTGTAATGTTTTCTTAATTGGGCCAGAATGTTTAGAAATGAATTTTATAGTGTTTGTGTTTCTTTTGTGCCCTCCAGGAATCACACAGTTCTAGAAGGTGCCTTGTTGTGATCTGAGCTGGCTCTTCTTTTCCCCCATTGCATTCCCAAACCCATTAATTTATCGAGGGTTTAAATACGCACACTCTCATATACCACAGTGAAATAAAAAGAAGCAATTATAAAGTTAGTCCCAAGGCTTTATAGAAAGTAATACTCTTTTTTTAGTTGGGTGTTTGCAACATTAAAGTACAAATCATAAACTGTCAGAATCGGTTCGTTCGACTTGGGATTTAAGGAAAGTTTTACCTGGCGATAACACGCAGAAAACAAGAACAAAAAACTCTACCCTCCACCGCACCTACAACGCAAGTCTGCTTTCCCTGTGATTTTAAATTTTAAAGAAAGCAGGCTTTTTTCATCTGGAGACTCATTAGCAATCCCTTTGCCTCAACCATTTTCAGCGATTCCCTGTAGAAACAATTGGGAGAGTGTTAGACATTATTATCTTGTGCCTTTTCATCTCGACCTTATTTTCTCCATTTGCAAAGTATGATACTCAGTCCACCCGGACTGACTGGAAGGGTCGCACTCACAGGCTGGGCCAACCGACAAGGAGTAAGAAGTAGTTGAAATCGCACGCCTGGTGTGCTTTTGAGAAGACGGTCTGGGGTTTTTGGGTATTTGTATTTAGCCTGAAAAGCCGGCGTGGTGTGTTTTTAACTTTAGCTGGAGCGTCCTCGGTGGGCTCTGGGTGTTTCAGAGGTCGGCTTCCAAGGCCGGTGAGCCTGGCGCCCTCACAACAATGAATTATTCCCAAGGGAGAGGGGCTCAGTCACCCAAACAGCTCAGGAAAAAGGTCGAGTAGGCGAGGGGAAACACACTCAACAGAGACCTATTACATTTATTGGATATTAAAACGGAGTAGAGAGGGAAAACCCAAGATTGGCGGGGGGAATGAAAAGAGAAGGCGGTTGGTGGTGTCATGCCAGGCGACTTCAGAGCGAGCTTCTAAATCAGGAATATTTTGCCGATTCACAGTGGATTTGCCCACAAGACTCGAGACGTTTCTCTTCCCCATCGCTCACAAATTAGGGTGAGCCTTCTCTTTCCTTTTGGAAAAATTAGTGACTTTTTCATCTCAATCCGGAGCCCGCTCTCGGCAGTAATTTCACAGGCTTGGCGGATGAACTAAACTGGTTAGCAGAAGGCGCCGCCGGCAGCTGCCTGGAACCGGCGGGATCTGAGCGCAGGGAGGCTCCGTGGGGGACTCGAGGGCATCGCCCCCCGTGCTCTGCCCAGGCCCACCGCCTGCCCTAGTCCGCTCCGCGCCGGCTCTGAGACCTGGGAGCCGCGCGTCCTGCTCGAGGAAATACTACCCACCCCACCGTGAGTCCTCCTTCCCGCCTGAAACATTTCTGTCCACTTTTCTGTTTACTCCCTCAGCAATGCTAATGCCGTCCCCGCTCCAACCACATTCTTCAGCCTACCCCCTGCGCCTGGTGCTGACGTCTATCAAGGGTGAAATGATGGAAACTATATTCATGGGCATGATTTCCATTAAATATCAATTAACCCGGGAGCCTCAACCAGGCATGCAATGCGTCAAGGGTAAATGTACATCTCATTTCCACAAGGCCCGCTTGTCTGGAAAAGAAGGACTTAGATTTGCTTTGATAATGCCAGGTTTTGGGGTCGCACTTGTGGCCTTTAATCAAACCACTCGGATTGACCTAACCGAGATGTACAGTCCAGTCTGTCTACACTGCTTTCCCACGTTCCCTAGGCGGCGCCTGGGTGTCCGAGAGGTGCAAAAGCCATGGCCAACTTCTGAGGGGCTGTTCGGGAGCAAAGGGAGGGAGTCAATTGCTCCACAGCCTCCTGGGAGTGGCCTTCCTGCCTCCCCCCCAAGAGTAAGGTTCTGCGGCGCCCCCGCCACGCCGGCCGCGGCACACAATCCTCGGCCCCCGCGGGGCACGGCGAGCCCTGGCGGTGCGGGCTTTATAGGCCCCCTTTAAGGCCGGCGGAGGCATCTTCCGGACAGTGTGAGGCGTCCCGACGGGAGAAGTGGTGTCGCCTCCGCGCGGATCCCTCCGCGCGGTTATCTCGCCCCCATCTCGCTCCCTCCCCGCGAAGTGGCGTGGTGCGAAAATGCCTCGCCGGGGCGCACCGGGGCGACAGCCTCGGCGGCGGCGGCGAGAGCGGTGGGAGGGGGCCGGGGGGGGAGCGAGGTGAGAGGTGGTGGCGGGTGAAGGGTGTTTTTTTTATTTTCCCTTTAGAGCGGGGGTTTGTAAACTGAAGCCAAAGAGTGTCCCCGTGGGCCGGGCGCACTTTTTTTCTTGCTTCGGTGCGCTCAGGGCGGCCTGGTGCCTGAGAGGAAACAGTGGAGGCAGCGGGGCAGGTCACCCCGTGCGTCGGCGATCCTATTGCTGCTCAGCAGGCGCGCGCCGGGAGAGGCCGGCCGGACGGGGAGCGCGGGGGCTGGGTGAGGCCCCGCGACTCGCGAGGGAGGCGGTGCGAAGCCGAGGCGGCGGGCCTGAAATCCTGGCATGAGCGCCCAGTAGCGGAGCGCCCGCGGCGGCCGGGCCTCAGAGGCAGCGCGCGTTCGGGCGGGCGGCCCCAGGGGCGTGAGCGGCCGGCCCAGAGGCCCCTGCGGCAGTGCGGCCGCGCCGAGGCGCGCTCCCCGCTGCTCCGCGCCGCCTGCCCGCCCGGGGTCGCCCCGATGAGCTCGTACTTCGTGAACCCGCTGTACTCAAGTACAAGGCGGCGGCTGCGGCGGCCGCCGCGGCGGGAGAGGCCATCAATCCCACTTACTACGACTGTCACTTCGCGCCGGAGGTCGCCGGCCGCCACGCCGCCGCCGCCGCAGCCGCCGCCGCCCTGCAGCTCTATGGCAACAGCGCAGCCGGCTTCCCGCACGCGCCCCCGCAGGCGCACGCGCACCCGCATCCGTCGCCGCCGCCCGCCCGGCCTGGTTGCGGTGGCCGGGGCGGCCCGGGCCCCGGCCAGGACTACTTCCACCACGGCGGGGGCATCCCGGCCGCAGCCTACCAGGCCGTCCCCCCGCCTTCTCCGCATCCTCCGCCTCCGCCGCCGCCTCCCCCCTGCGGCGGGATTGCCTGTCAGGGGGAGCCAGCGAAGTTTTACGGATACGATAACTTACAGAGACAGCCGATTTTTACGACCCAGCAAGAGGCCGAGCTGGTACAATATCCTGACTGTAAATCGTCCAGTGGTAATATTGGCGAGGACCCAGACCACTTAAATCAGAGCTCGTCTCCTTCTCAAATGTTTCCCTGGATGAGACCACAAGGTTGGGATGCAATATATATTCTTTTTTAAGCGGGTAGAGGGGAAGAAATCAGCTTTCGTCTCACGTTCTAACTTTAAAACTCCCTTTCCTCTCCCTCTCCCTTCTCTTTTCGTGTAGCCACAGTGGCTCTTATTCATAAAGCAATACAGGCTCTTTTTTTCCCCTTAAAGTAGAAACCATGTAAAGATGATGGGGACAGAATAAACTGTAAAGACCTTCTCTCTGCCCCTCTTGCCTGAACATTCTATATCTATCAGAGCTAAGAGAGTTGTGTATATTTCACTCCTTAAACCTGTTTCAGAAACCTCCAGCATTCTGCAGAGGCACCATTTAAAAACGTTTATTTTCCACTTTCTCTCTTTTTTGTTTGTTTTAATCAGCAGCTTCTGGTAGACGAAGAGGAAGACAAACCTACAGTCGTTTCCAAACCCTAGAATTGGAAAAGGAATTCCTCTTTAACCCTTATCTGACCAGGAAGAGAAGAATCGAAGTTTCTCACGCCCTAGCCCTGACAGAGAGACAGGTAAAAATCTGGTTTCAGAACAGGAGAATGAAATGGAAAAAGGAGAACAACAAAGAGAAATTCCCGGTTTCCCGGCAGGAAGCAAAGGATGGAGAAACCAAAAAGGAAGCCCAAGAGTTGGAGGAAGACAAAGCTGAAGGCCCTACAAATTAACTTCTACCTTTAAAATTTTACCACAGACTATTAAAACTAATGATCAACATATGCTGGTGGACACCATTCATTTTCTTTGTTGAAAAGGACCTTGCCTGTATTTCAAGCTACCTTCATGTCACTGCTCTTGAGTTTCTGCACTTTGAGAGGGATTTGCGTATTAAAAAAAAGTTCCTAGTATTGCGTAGAAGCAGCCCTTGAGCTGTCTAATGTAAGGGTAATTTGATACTGATCTTGTAGTAATATTTTTATAATTATAGTTTTTAATGTCTGAGCTGATTTGCCTCAACAACATAAACTTCCTAATGATTAGCACTAAATAATTGAATATAAAATGCTTTATTAATCAAACAAGTGCACTTGAACATTTTAAATCTTTATGGTGAGTAAATTAAAAGAAGTCTATTAATTTTTTTAAAAATTATGCCTGCAGAATATTTACTTTATATTATTTGATTAAAATGTATTATTTATGGGGTTTTTTTGGTTCTGCTTTTATAATGAATGGTTCGGGTGCCTTTTGTTTACTCCTTAAAGGTTTCTTTGAATATTTTGTAAATGTAACATCTCTGGGAAAAGTCTGGGCCAAATATTCGAAAAGCACATGTTAGCTGAAGGGTGTAATATGTAGTCCTGGCTCTACACCTTCTTTAAACTTGGGGAAAATGTTGGGGCAGTGACAGAAATTTCAGGAAAATGTCAAAGTTGACATTTAATCATTTTTCTATAGTCTACCCAAATTATGACAAGTTAATCATCTAGAGTGAATGAGTACTTGAAAAGCCTATTATAACATTTTCATTCATTAACTTTTCACTCTGGCAAGTCGCCTTATGGAATGTTTCTCGTTTCTCAACTTGCTTTCATTTTGAAACACGCTTGATGTCTCCTGAAACTGCTAGGTCTCTATTCTGTGGCCTCCACTGTGATTCCATTTTTTATGGACTAGGTGCCATATTTATTTGTATTCCCTTTGCTCTGTTTGCACGTCCATCTTGAACCAACTTGCTTACGCGTCTCAGATGTCGGTTGGTACGTCCTCTGCTGTTCTCCAGGATGGTCTCACTTATTTGAAACAAATCCTGAGAGCATGCGGAAAAATCCGAGTGTAAACAACCGCTCCAGAACGTAGCTAGCTCCTTAATAAATAAATGAATCTTTTTTCTAGAGCTAGTGTCTTTGAGCGCCGCAAATAACCATTTTCCTGAGTCAAGAACAATTGCCTGGGTTCACATGAAGTCAGTGTCCTGTTAAAGCTTCTATTTGATTTTTTTTTAAAGGTGGAGTGGGGGTAACATGCACCATCACTAAAAAAGTAATAAATGTGGGAAGGGGGCTCTTTTTCACTCCAGAGAGGGCTGGATAGGCTATCCTAGCTTCTTCTTGCTCTAGATAACCTTGCTAAGACATTGTGAAAGCTTTGAACTTTACAAAGGACTAGTTGTAGGCCCAGTGGGAGCCGACACAAAGTCCAGGATACACTGCAGCTTATTCTGCTGAGCCCATGCTGATGCCTGGGTTTGCGATCTGTTATTAACAAGATATCCATTTCCCATTCCAGGCTGCTCCTGCAGCTGCCATTTTAGGAGGGAAGAGGAGGGGGAGAGGGGTAGGGGAGAAGAAAAATTCAAGTAAACTAACATTTCTTCGTGAAAAGGGGAAAGCACCTTCCTCAGGTAGACATGGAAGAGCTCTCTGCTCTTTCTAGATGTGTTTATTTAAAAAGAGGTACTAGATTAGCTTTTATTGCACAGCTTAAGAAAATGTGATTTTATAGTTTTAGGCCCAGATCATCCCTGCAGGCATTGGTGGGCTATTTGCCTGCTGCTTGAAGAACCAGGGAAATGTTGGTGTTGCTTGGGCCTGAGGTAAAGCACCAGCTGGCTTTCTATCCAGGGAAGAGGCTGTGGCTGTGGCATTCACTGACCTGAGCCAGAAAAGACAAGTTTAAGTAACTGGTGGCCCAACGCTTCAGAAACATTTGCACTAGAAGAGGCAGCTGCAGATAATGCATGCTGGATTTGAAAACGTTTTACTCTGTGTGCTGCCTGAGACTGCTGTTGGCTGGTATAGAGCAAAAATGCCAAGGGCCTGAAAGTATGATTAAGGAACAACCTGGTTGAGGGGTGGGAGTAAGCTTGCCAGAGACATGCTGGCCAAACTCCAGCTGCCCTCCATTTATTTGGGACTCCTCCGTCTTTCACCGTCTTCCACTCAAGAATGCTACCCAAATACCACTTTTAGAGCTACTGATTTGGGCAAGACTCCATCGGCTGGGGGACCTGATTCATGGATGGGCTATGGAAATCAAAGAAAGAAGGGGAGGTCAAAATGTCCTTATTTCCTCTGCCTTCTGTGCTGCTCTGGAAGTGTACCTTCTGGCCCCTTCCTCCCTCAAGCCTTGTTAAATTGTAGCTCAGAAAAAGACTTGCAATAACTGGTGTATTTGAGAGTATCTGTACATATACAAATTTGGGATTTGGGGGGCATATATTTGATGTATTTGTACATATGCATAGATTACATGTGTGAGAAAGTGTTGGTAATATGTAGGCATATAGGTTTCCTTTTGTATCTGGGAAAAGCATAGATTTGTTTTCAGATAAAGAGCTTGAGGAATTACTGATCACATACACACACTCACCATCTTTCTTACAATGGCTAGAACCTGCCCCCCATCATGGTGTTTCATGCAAATTCATAGACAAGCAGAGAAAATGCTTCTCTAATTGGCTCAAATCTGTAAACATCTGAGGGTTGCGGCAGCAAGCAAGCGAGCATTTTTGCTGCAGAAATTTGCATAAAACTTCAGAGAACCCTCTGCCAACGGAGGCAATGCTTTTCTGTGTTAGACTGCCAAGAGAGTCAGCTTAGGTCTGTAAATCGTTTAGAGAAAAACAGGACCCTCCAATGTTAACTTTGAATGAAAAGAACCAAGCCTTAGAAGTGATTTAGTTTCTCTGTCTGCAAGGACCAGAAACACACGAAGAAGGTGTGGGTCTTTCTTAGAGGAAAGTCAGTTCGGAGACTGCCATTTTGTGAGATTCCACAAAACCCAGCACATCACTTACCTCTGCACAGGGGAGAAAGTACAAATATGGCTGTCTTTTCCGAAGTGAAAAGTCTTTTCCCAGCCCTCCTTCCCCAAGCTCAAAAGGAGTCATAAAGTTTCACTTTTATTTGGGTGGAGGGAGAGAGGAAAACTGACAATTGAGATTACTTCTCTAAAAATTTTAGAATTGGGCAATCTCTGTTCAATTCCACATGTTTAGAGCAGGCTAAAGTGTTTTAGCTTGGGAGGGCCCAATTTGCTTCATTTTTTTCTGAACTAAAAATACTGTTTTATTTTCTTCATTGCAGAAGGTGTTACTATTTCACATCCAAGCTTGTGTCCTCTGCTTCCCTGTTGTTTGCTGAATCCTCAGGCATCTGGGGGTGGACAGGGTAAAGAAAGAACATTTTAATGGATGCTGACTGCCCCTATGGTTCCCTCCAGCAAAGTTAGAGCCCATGTTTTTTTCTAGAATTAATATTACTTTCGCTGACAGATGGCAACAGAAATGCTTTAATCAAAAACATCCCAGGTCATCAGAACTTTTTCAAGGGATACAAGTGACCTACTCCAGAAGGTGCTATGAGCTACCTGCTTAAGTCTAAGTGTACGTAGGTACTTACTCAGTGTGAACATATTAATAGCAGAGATCTTACACATAGACATCCGATGCAAATATTTATACACATAGTACTAGGAGTCCAAAGACAATGTCCTTGAAAGGATGTGGTGGGGTGGTATCTCTTTTAGGCAGGTTCTGAAGCCTGATGGTCAGCCCATGCATTAATGATGAGAAGAATGCTGGGGCCAGCCAAGGACATTTACTCTTACAGCGTGGGTTCGCTGGAGCAGTTCCTATCAGAAATGCAAAGGGAATGTTACTCCTGCCTTTGAAAGAAAGGATTTTTTTTCAAGGCTGACACAAGGCAGTCACTCTTTTCCTGAACAAATGGAACCCCTCTCCTCTTCAATAGTGAACTGAGCAGGCTTCTCAATAGACAAGCATTTGGGGGGTAAGGGAGGAGGAGGAACTAAAATTCCATAGATATGAGCATTGCACTTAGAGACTTAAAGCAAGGGGTTTCAGAGGGGATCCAGAGAAACTGTTTCTCCTCCAACCCAGGACTGCTTAGGAGAATATTTCTTCCAAGATAAAGGCCAGGCACTGGGAACTTAAACTGTTATTTTGGAGAAACTGGCAAGTACCTACAACCATTTCCAGCCGTTGAGCTGGATGGTGACTCTCCTGCTACAGAAACCCCAAGAAAGAAAGGGCTCCAATTTATGTTTGGGGGTGCAATTGTTGGCCTGCAGAGCCCAGCTTTTCTGCACGATCACTGGGGCTCGCTTGCCAGATATGAGAGGGGCAAAAACGAAAGTGCTTGGTTGCCATTTCAGAGCAAGCCTTTTTGTGAGGGGAGGAGAGGAGAAGCCGGCTGAACCGCAGAAGGCAAGAGATGGAGGGGGGTGACTGCTGGGATCACCTCCCCAAGCGCCAGGGCACTACACCGCACTCATTTTCCCTGTAACACAGCGCCCAATTCAACAGAGGTTTCTAGCCAAACAAGGAAGGAAGGGAGGAAAAGAGGAAGAGAGGGAGGGAGAGATGTTGAGAGAGAAAGGAATACTTCCTAGAAAAGGTGAGAACGAATCAGGACCAGGGAGGCAGGAGAGGCAGAGAGAACAGAGGAGAGGGGAGTAGAGGAAGGAAGAGGAGGAGGAGGGTGGGAGAGAGGGAGAGAGAAGAGAGAGGGAGAGAAGAGGTAAGAGAGAGGAGATAAAGAGAGGAAAAAACATGGCGCTTGCAAGCTGTATGTGCAAAATCCGCAAGGAATTGCAGCAAATTCCTTTTTGTTTGAAGAAAATTTACAACTTGGTAATAGACCTTTTTATGACCTATTTGCGGCCGTCATTGGCTGCGGCTGGTCATGTGCAGGCGCCGCTCGCCTTCACGGCCTTTTTCCTGATTTCCCAGGCGAATTTCCCCCTGCATTCTGCCTTCCCGGAGCCTCACCCCCTCTTTTTCTAACCTTTGTCTCTGCAGAGGTGGGCTCCAGTCGCCGGCTGCGGAATTGCGGGGTCCGCAGCGGCCTCGGCTCCCGACCGGCGCCCAACTTGGCCCCACCGCCGCTTCGCTCCAGCCGCGCTGCTGCCGCCTCCCGAGCCGGTGGGAAGCCCGGTGGGCGGGAGAGCCCGGAAGGAGCCCCGGGCGAGGAGGCCCCCGCCGGCGCCGCCCGCCAGGAGCTGCCTGGCCTGCTCCGGGTGACCGCGGCCGCGCGGTTCCGACGCGGCTCTTTCCCAACATGAGCGGATCCCTGCCACCCAGAGTGCGCGCAGCCCGGCAGCGCCTAATGGATTACAGCAGCCGCCCCTGCCGACCGCCGCCTCCAGCTCGGCAGCCACCGGGTAAGAGCGGCCTCTCCCCGCGCCCCGAGCACTGCCCCAGAGGAGGTTGAGGAGCCCACCTCCTTGCACAGCTGGGAACCCTGCGCTTCTCCGGCACCTGAGGTGGCTGTCTGCGCCTTCTGCTCCCTAGGCACTCTATCGCGGAACGGGAGCCCCCTGGGTCCCCGGGTGGGGTCCGGCTGAGCTCCAAAGTCTAAGGGAAGCCCCATTTCCTCTTGCGATTCCAAGAATGGATAGCGGTAGATAAGACCCACTGCCTGGGTCTAGAGCCCCTCAATACCCATCCTGGTAAGAGTGTATAGGTGGTTCCTGGACGTCTCAGCTTTGCTGGCTATCACAAAAGACACTGTTGTATATCGAGCACTGTTTTGCGATTTGTCTGTGGTCAGAAGCGCCCGGGGAAGCTAACAGGTGTTTTTTGAGGGTTGGGGCTTGGGTGGGGGTGGGGGTGGGGGTGCGTTCTTTGTACCTAGGATGTGCTTGGTTTGTTAATCTAGGCTTTGGTGAATGGTGATAATTTCTAGGGTTTATGGTTTATTGGGCCTTGTGTATGAGATGGAATTTTAAATATTTTTAGCTGTTTCTCTAGTTCTTAAAGAATTTTTGTAACAATTCAAGAAAGGTTCCTCCCACATCTAATAACCTTTCAGGTGAATTTGGATTATTTTATGCCACCAAATGGATGCATGCTTTGGAAGGTAATAGTATCAGAAAATCTGGTGCAGGTCTTGGGGAAAAAAAAAAACCAAAAGATATTTCAGAAATGCAAAGCATATCTAAGCTCAAACATCGTGTGTAGAATCTTATTTGCCAGAGTAGGAAAATAGTATTTTGCTCTTTAAATGTACTGTCGTGTTTTGTGCCTCCTAATACATATTATATGGCAACATTTCCCCCTTTGCTTCAAAATTACTGAACTGAAATGTTATCTATGAGTCAAAAGAAAATCCTTTGCAGAAAAAAAAGTGCTGTTTTCTCCCACCGAGTTTGAACCGCACTTGATCTAATTCTCAAATCCTATTGCCTATTCCCTCATGGACACGTTATGAAATCTTAAAACCTTTGGACAATATGCCGCATTGCGCATGGAGTAGACTTGCGCACAGTGGAGTAATGGTCTCCAAAGCACTCAGTGGCAAACCCTAGTGATGTTCCCCCAAATATTCCAGTGTAGCCATGTTGGCCATAAAAGCATTTTTAAATTATAAATGACATATTTGTAGAAAGGCGTTTTTAGTAATTACGGATGGACCACACTCCTTTCAAAATGGAGGACTGTGATTTGTGGCTAGTTGATGTCTGCCGAATTGTCGTGGATAACTATGATCATCCACAAATAGGAAACAGGGATTTTAAAATTTGGAATGACTGTATTTTGTAACTATTTCTCTACTACAGTACATTGGCTGTGGAGATCATTCTTTCATATTGGTAAAAAGCACTACCTATTGAAAAGCAGGCCCCAGGTCAGGGGCTTGAATACCTCACCCCCACCAAGCCTGAACTTTCACAGCCTAAGGAACCCCGCGTGGGCTGAGACCAGCTTGGGGAGGTGGGGAGGAGCTGTGGTCATGACGGCTAGACCCTAGTGGTCAGAGCTTCAGTCGCCTTTCCCTGGGCTGGGTGGTTGAGCGTGCCCAAGTGACTAGGAACCTGGGTAGGCTTTCCGATATGCTGCAGGGAGTGATGTCATGGCATGCATATGGAAGACCGAAGGGCTCCTTGTAAGTCCCCTAGTAGCATTAAGAGCTTTTCGGAAATGAATGGTCAATTGCCTCTCAGGGAATGATGGGCAAATCACATCTGCCGTCAGGCCACTAAGTCCACGAGGCTAGGTAACGCTTTTGTCCAACTGCCGGAAAAGTCCCCATTATTCCTGTGGACCCAATTTAAACAAATTAAACGAAATAAGAAACACTTGGACTCTAAAAGCTCACAAGCCAGGGAGAGTAACTCCCAGCATCGCTTTCCTGAACCTCTATCTTTTTGTAGTTCAGGGAGCCAGTGGCATGTCAGGGCCTTGGTGTCTACGCTCAGGCTGTGAGCTGGGATCGTGCTTTCTGCAAGAACCAGGAAAAAGAGCGAAGCTTGCTATTATGAGGCCAAGAACCAGGGCTGAAAACCAAACGTATTCTCCCGTCAGTTGCTCCAACAAATAAATATATTTGCCAGATTTCTGTTTTCTGAGATCGAGAAGCGGGGGAAATCTGAACAAAGACAGTATTTCACTCTGGGCTGGCAGGCAGCTGTTAGAGGTATTTACGGCCTTGCCGCAGTGCGGCCGCCGGGCAGGGCACACGGGGGCACCGGAAGCTGAGCAGAAGCCACCAAGAACTTGGAATTCCGATTTAAGTCCAATTTAGGGCCACTTTTCTGGAATTGGTGTGAATAGATACCGTCTATCTAGGAACTGGCCCCTTAGACTTAATAGTTGTGCAGAATGAGGGGCAAGTTGCATTCTCTAAACGTAGGGTGATATTTCTCTGCCTTGATTAACGCCTCTGGAGAAACCATGCTCTAGATGTGAAATTGCTGAACCAAATGACAACCTTAAGAGTGTTCGCTGGCAATATGGCGATTTTGTTGGTTTGACGGAACAGGGCTTGCAAATCAGAAAGGACGACTGAAGGTTTTAATACAGGTTTTACTGGAAAAGAAAACTATGTTTTCTGCCTGAGATGGGGCGTCCGGGCCTTCCTGCATGTAGGCGGCTGAATCAGGGCGCTGTGCCGCGCCACGCTCCGCTCGCTGCCCGCACAGATCTGTGCCCCAAAGCGCCTGCCACGCACATTCGCCTGGCGCCCAGCGCATGTGCAGTAAAATAGCCCAGCCCAGGGATGAACCAGCAAAGCTTGGATGGGGGAAGGGGGCGAATGGACTCAGAGCAGGAAGATATAAACAGCTCTCTTTATTCCTCCCTTAGGATTCGCCAACTCCTTTCTTTTATTCCAGCCTCAGTCTAAAAGTAGTCATACATGTTGCCCTTGACTACGTGAGTTCCAATCATCCTGACTTACCACCCCACCCCAGTTTAAATTTGTACTTCAGAAATAGTCTGCACATCTGAGCTAGTGGCCAAACGAAAACCAAATTTTCTTTCACGATGTTAAATACACACATACATATACATATGTATTTTAACACCTCAAAAGATTTATGCGTGTGTGTATGTATCTATATATATGATTCTCAGGAACAGTATAGATTTTTTTTAGCTTGGTGCTTCTGCTTTGGGAAGTCTTTTCCTTTTGGCGTCTGTTCAAACCGCCAAACTTCAGGCCAATCGTTCAGCCGGACCATTCCCGGATCTTGTTACGCCAGCGCAGCACGTTCGAGGGCTCTGTTGGGCCAGCCGCTCAGAGGAGAGCAGTCAAATAAATAAGTAAACGGGCAAACCGGAGGGATTTTACGCTTAGGCGAGCCTAATTAATGCGGGATGTAAGCTCGTGGGCCTTGAGCCTGGGGGTGTGGTGTAAGGCGGCCTCAGGGCCCTCTGGACTCCTGGCTGCCCCCGGGGAACATTGCCGGACAAGCTCACTACCTCTGGTACGGAAGACCCCCGCCCGCGCGAGCGCGCGAGGAAACCTTGTCCTCGCGTTTCCGGGGCTGGCACAGTCCCCTGCAGGGCTGTCTGGCACCTTGTCCAGGAGGAGGCGCTGTAGGACAAGCCTCTCGTCGGCTGCGGCTGTGCGGGTGATGCCCCGGGCTCAGGCAGGCGTGGGGGAGGGGGAGAGGAGCGGAGGACACGTGACCCCGCCCCTCGCTCTCCCTGTCCTGGACCTCGGGTTTCAAAGTGTTTTCCGCCTCGGAGAAGAGTCTGTGATGCACCCATCCCCAGGGTCCGCTTCCCAGCTTGGGCAGCTGAGGTGCCTGAGGCTCAGAAGCTTGAAGGCAAGTTACGGGGTGGCATGCCAGCTCACTTCCTCCGCTTTCCTGGAGGGGGCGCGATTTCCGCGCGCTGGGCTCCCAAGAACAGGAAACTAGGGTCCGGTGGTAGGGCAAGCCGCGCCCCATCCGCGGGGTTCCAACCAGCCCCATCATGCTGGGTTGCTGTTCTTGCCACTTGCTCTTTCTGTGATTCCTGGTACCCAGAATGGGCAGCCTTGAAAATCCCAGCATTCAGCGCCTCCTCCAGCAGGCTGACAGATCTCGCCCTGGCTCACCTAGAACGGGCCTGGGTCCCGGGAATCTCTCCGCACTTCCAGGAGGCTGTGAGAGCTGGGATGAATCCCATTGATTTTGAGGCTTTGAGAACTCCGCAGATGCGCATCTCTACCTTTTCTACATCACCCACACACTCTTCTTTAATGGTTGCGTCCACTTCAGGCTTTTGGTGGGCTCCAACAGGGCCATTCTTTCACCAGCTGTGACACCCAACTCCAACAACTGGCCCTGATCCAACCCCACCGGTTTTCCATTGTTTTTTTGACAACGCAGCATTTTGCCTCCCTCTTTTCCCTATTTTAGGGCAATGATTCTTAATGAAGGCCTGCATTTAAATCTCCTGTTTAATAACACAGGTTTCTGAGTCTCACACCATACTTAATTGAATCAAAATATCTGGGGGCCTGCATTTTGTAAACGCTCTTCCTCAGGGCAATTAGATGCACCCTTATGTTTGAGAACTATTAGTCGGAGATCTCTTGCTTCTTCTATGGTTCTTTGGTCTGCGGAGGGCAAAATTCCTTTACCACTCAGCTCCCCTCCTGGCCTCCCCCAGTTCCTGTGGTTCCCTTCTTAATTGGATTTTCTAATGTTACTATCCCATAGGTTGAGTAGTGCTCCCATTTAGGGAAGGGAACAGTGATCCCTTGCTAACATGGAAGTTTCAAAGAGGTGAGTAGGTTCTGGACTCAAACCACCTTGGTCCAAATCTTTACCACTAACCTACTGTGTGACCTTAGGCAAGTAGGGCAAATTCTCTGGGCCTGTTTTCTTATTTGAAAAATAGGGATAATAAGAGTACCTTCAAGCATTATGAGGATTTTTACTTACAGTATGTACCAAACATTGTTCTAATTGCTTTACATATATTAACTCATTGGTTAAGTACTTAAAACGGTGTTTTGACATATAACAAGCATTCAATATGTGTTTCTTATCATCAGTATCCCTTTTCTGTTCAGCAATCAAAGCTGAAAGAGACATGATTCACTCGCCCAATCCTTGAAGTCTCCTGAGAAGACTGGCCCAGGCTTGACCATACAGGAGTGGAAGATCCAGGAGAACATGGTTCCTGAACTTTTCCTTTTGTTGTAGTGGACCTCATAGGCCCTGCCCCCTAGGATGTTAGCGTCTGTCACATGCCTACAGGTAGACCTGAGGGCCACACCCAGAAGGAAAGTGCCCCTAGCTCCTCAGTAGGCTCATGTCAGACTGGGGATACTTCACACCCACCAGGAACATCTCCAACTCCTGTGGAGGGCCTTAGGTCTTTCCAGAGAGCAAGCCCCACTGTCCACCTACTGGAGTCACTTGCTGCACCACCCAGTCAGTCACACCCACCAGAGCAATTACTCTTTTTTACAGCTCCAGAATAAGGACCCTCTTTTCAATCTCTTGAAATCTGGGGTAGGGTAGAAAAGCAAAAGGCTGATGGGCAATAGCAGAGGAGGCTGGGAGCCTCCCAATCCCTCTTAGCTGCCTGTGCTCTGAGACGGGCTGCAGGGCCATGGCAAGAGCCCGGGTCCCCACATATGGGCCACAGTGATGCCACCGAGTGTCTTGTGGAGAACATAGCCCCTGAAACTCTGTCACCACTTCTAATTTTTTGAGATTCTTTATATCTTTTTTAAAGAGTTATGTAAATAACTACTTCAGGCTATGACCTACACACATGCGCATACCCCCTGCAACTAGGTTCCACCCACTTAGACCTGTTTTCCACGACTTCTTCCTAGAGACTTTTCTCCAGAGGATCTAAACAGCTGTTGGCCAAGCTGCTTCTCTTGGCTTAGTTGTGAGTTCACCTGCGTCAGATTTTCTCTCAAAACACACAGAGAGTCTCCTCTCCTATCACCCTGTCAAGGGAAGTTCAGGCCCAGCATCAAGCGGCACTGCAGCGCCTCAGCCACGCCCACTTCCGGTGCGGTCTCCTCTCCATTCTTGGTTTTCAAAGGACTTCCTCTTCTACTATTGGACTACCGGAGCCTTTTCCGCCCTTGGCCCCACCATCAGAGATCCTGCCCGTGGGCCCATTCTGTTGGATTCCATCTCTCACTATTGGAGTTTTCCTCTGGAGTCAACTTTTTTTCGCAGAGGACACCAAGCCAGTGCTCCAGTGGGTGGACTCCATTGTAGGTGGTAGGGGTGCAAGTGGCAGGAGAAATGTCAAATTTTCAGTGATAGAGGACAGTGGCAGGATTACCCTCCTACCTCTAACTCCCTGCCCAGCCTTCTCTGGCTCTACCCCTAGCCTGTATCTCTAAGTGTCAGGCCTGGGTGGTTTCCTTTCTCCATCTGCACCTTAGGAACTTAGGGAGTTCATCCAAAGCCCCATCCCCACCTTTTGTGGTTATGTTGAAACTTAGTTCAACACCATCTCTGGGCAAGAGGCCTCATAAAAGTCAAAGTCAGAATATTCCTTCCTGGGGATACATAACAGGGGCCCTTAAGTTGGACAGGAGGCATGTCTCATTACATTTTGAGTAGCTGATGTCTCCTGGGGTTCCTTCAGTCTCCCCTCCTTTCTGGAAGCTGCTCTGGCTTCTTGGTTGGAGGACCTCTACACAAACCCTACCTCATGGGAACTCTCTGGGCAGGAATTCCAAAGACTGGCTCTTTCTAGACAAATAGGGAGGGACAGTGACTACAGTCCCACTTTACCCAGAAACCAATTCCTTCTAGATTTTTATGAAGGCTTCACCCCCTACTCCCTCACCTTCTCTTCCATAACCACAACAACCATCAAAGAAAGTCCTTGGGGAAATGCCAACAAATTGGCCCAAACCAGGCTGCTCCCACCTCACCCGTCCATGTTCATTCAGCCTTCTTACTAGACTGAATTTACTCTTCTCTGTCTCCATTTTCTTATTCATCTACAGAAGCCCGGGACATTGAGACTGGGGAGCAAGGGAATATTATAGGAAGATGGACATTCTCACCTTAATCACATTGCTTGCTGTTCTAAGATTACCAAGTAATTGAAGATGTCTGTGTCTTCCTTTGTTCCCTCCTCTTCCCTATCTGTAGCTAGTTACCTTCTTATTATTAGCTAAATAGACAAAGTAGGCTGTGTAATTTTATTCTTCCATGTAAGCCACAGTGAAGATTGCAAGCAAGTTCCAATCACCACTCTTCATCACCATTCATTTTAAAAAACCCTACTGTGACCTAATTAGGTACCAGGCATGGTTTCAAATACCACCTCCTCAACCTGATCTTAACTCCACCTCCCATAAAAATCTCAAAACCTTTCCTAGGAGGTCGTGTATTCTTTGATAAACTGATTTTTTAACGTAAAGAAAAATAAAGAAAGCTTTTCCCAACCCCTAAACTTTGATTATTTTTTACAGGATTAAAAATAAATAAAAAACATGGAATAACTGGGGCTAGTTTTGAAGCTGCTCACCTAGTCCTGTCCTAACAGAATAAGAAAATATATTTTAAAGGGTTAATCGTTACTCACAGTTTTAAAAGAGATACTACCACCTATAAAAGAAAAGATCCTCCTAAGTGGCCAATGGCGGGGGGGTGGGGGTGGGAATAGATGCCAGTGTAGGGGATAACAGGACTCTGCTTTCTAGCTAATCAAAGGTAAACCAGAAAATCGGTTTAGAAATACAGGAATGGGTGGAAATTAGGAAATTAAGATATCTTTTTAGAGAGGGATCTCTTTCATAGGTTTGGTGGGACTTACTGCTGGAGAACTTTTGCACCTGAATTTGATTTAGAAATCATACATGTGCCTGCTCTACAAATCTACACAGACCAGCCATTCTTTTAATTAGAATAGACACAAATCACACATTTTCACAGTTTGGTGGCAACTTTGATGAGCTGGCTATGGAAGGATGCTGGGGGTCAATTCTCTTTTCATTTGCTCCCCTTGGTGGGAGTTGGGACATCTTTTCCACCCCCATCTCCCCCAAGCATAGAATGTCACCTTCACGAGCAGAGCAATGCTCAGGCCCAAGCTCCTTTTCTTGGCTTTCTTAGCAGGAGAGCACTCTCCCTCCTCTCTTAGGGTCTCCTTCTGGTGGGCGTGCCAGTGCAGTGGGGGTGGGT
This sequence comes from Smutsia gigantea, assembly GCA_032199065.1. Taxonomy (NCBI): domain Eukaryota; kingdom Metazoa; phylum Chordata; class Mammalia; order Pholidota; family Manidae; genus Smutsia; species Smutsia gigantea. The sequence continues at coordinate 227,502 of JAVSCE010007112.1, forward strand.
GAGGTGGAGGGGCAGAATGGGGGGAAAGGGGTAGGATCCCACCCAGGTTTGGGCCCAGGGACCTTGAGACCTGGGCGTGGGGGGGGGGGGACTCTGTGGGGGCGGGGACATCTGACTTCTGGGCTTGGGTTCCCTGAGAGCCTCATTTGCTTCCTCACACCCTGTCCCCTTCACACCAGGACTGTTTTATTGTTTTATAGCCTTCTTTAGAGTTTCAGTTGCCAAAGATTCCGATGGAGCTATTCTCTACTTTCTCACTTTACCAAACCCCAAGTCTTGCTGTTTTAAGCAGTTTGGTCACTTGCAAAGGCTTCCTTTTCAGATCTAAGCAAATTATAGAAACCTCTAGGCATCTGACTATCTTCAGCTTTCCCTGAGCCCATCCATAGCAATACCTAGCCAAGTGTTAACTCCAATTGGCCCCCCTCCCCCAAGCCAACCCAGCCTCTCCCTAACCACTCTTTTTTTACTGAAGCTTGAACAAATCTCACATAACTTCTGGTATAAGCAAGTTAAGAAGTGATTTTTGACTTTCCTCTTTATTTACCATATCTAGAGCTACAAAATGATTGAAATAAAGGAATTGATGGTACTCACAGCGAATGCAGCCAAAGACTCATATGCCCACCAACCAGCCTTTTCCAAATAGCACTATCTCCCAACTTACACAGAAGTCTCTGAAAAGATGCTATTTGAAAAGCCTGGGTCATTGATATGAATATGACCCTCCTTGCATTCTGGATATTTGGAACTATTTAAATGTGAGGGAACAGTTGCAGTGAACCTTTATTTAGTGAATAAAAGTTTAAAGCCAAAGGTTATTTATGGTTCTGCAGAGATGGGACCTGAGTGGCTATTTACAAGCACGTGATTCCAATAAACTTTGTTTTATGGCTTGAGAGTTGACAAGCCAAAATATAATTCCCACCATAAATTAGGTTAAGAGCATCCAAGTGCAGATGCTTGGTTCCCGGAGCAGCTATAGGCAAGTGAGAGGCTCCAGCTAGCGCCGGGCTCAGAAGGAGACAGTTCTAGTCTCAGCTCCCCTGCTTCCTAGGAGATAAAACCAGTAAGTCGTTTACTACTTTTTCCTGGACAACTCCAAGGTTGGGGAATTTCTCTGCTCCCTCTTTTCCACTTGGGGTGAGGGAAAGGTCCCACTGAAGTTAAATCTAGTCCTAGCCTAAACCTGAATTACCAAATAGACTGGCAATCCTGGTTTTCTTCCCTCCCTTCTGGCCACAGAAAATTAGGAATTGAGGACTCTCATCTCACACGAGGGACTTACTGTCTCTCCTCCTCATAATGGAGCATGTGTTTAAAGAGTGGAATAAAACAGTGGTAGTCTAGTTGGCGAGAGAAAGATGAGGATGAAGATGGCTTTGCTTCTGAGATTTCTCAGAGAAGACTGCCATCGTAGAATAAAACTAGAAGAGACCAGAAACTTAAAGCTGGACACCGGACCCTGTGAGGAACACTGCTTTGTAAGATCACTTTGTGGGTTCTCCAGACGCAAAGCTGACAAAATGATGTCATATCCATAGAGCTGGATAACAATCTAAAGCATTGCCATTTCCTTCTAAATCCATCTATTTTCCCCCTCCTTGGTTATCATTTGGGTCCTCATTTCCCTTAGAAATTGCTCTTTGTTTTGAATTGGAGCAGAATTGGGATGGCAAGTCCCAGCCAGGTCTGGTCCTTCAGTAGGAAGGTGGAGAGAGGCTTTTGGGGCGCTAGTTAGGGCTGGGGAATTTGAAAACAATCTGAAACTGGAAAGGGGGGCTTAATTGCTCCCAGCGCGGACAGACGGGGAGCTGGGGCGGGGGACAGATGCAGCGGCAGCCCCCTCCCCAGTGGACCTGCGCCCACCCAGCCGATTGTGCAGGAAGAAATACACAAAGGCCCATTTTCTCCTTGCTTCCCGTTTTCCCAACTGAGGAAACCCTGTCACAGGCAGTCTGAGTCGGGCCAAGCAACCAGTAAGGTTTTGCCTAAGGGTGCATGGAGTGGGGGAGGTGATGGGGGCCACACTCTCCTACTCCGTGGTTCTGCCCTTGAGGTCTGCGGTCTCCAGCTACGCGGAGAACTTGGCGCAGTTCCTGGGGGCGGGCACCCGAAGCAGGGAGATCTGGGTATTGGTGGGGTGCCTGGGCCTTGTCATTTTTCTGTGTATCTATCTCCTCTTTATTATCCTGTGGAATTTAAATGACCCCCGTTTTCATTGCAACAGGTTCGGGACCATGAGAGACGGCTGCTGTAAGTACCTTCCCGTTTCTTCCGAATCGCGAAGAGGCAGTATTGATGGCTGGGGAGGTGTTGGGAGATGGGCTGCGCCGGGAGTGGGTGGGTGGAGAACGGGCCTGCCTCCCCAGGCTTGGCAATGCTTGGGGAGCTCGCTTTGGAGGTGGAGGCTCCTGAAAAGATTTTCTGGGGCCTAGTTCACAGTCACTCAACTAAGGAAACGCGCTGCGGGCTCTCGTGCTTGTGCCCTTGGGCCTCCCTCGACCTTGCGGGCTTTCCAAGGCCTTTCCAGCTCTCACAGGTGCACCTCCGCCGCAGCGTACATTTCTTTTAAGAGCTTGCAGCTAATTAGCAGCCCGCCCTATTAAGTAGTTGCGGCGAACATCGCCTTCTGTCCGAACCAACCTGCTAAACATCAAGGCAAAGTAATCCCTCGCCGCAGCCCAGCCCAGCCTAATCCGATCCATACTGGCCCAACCTTCTCTTGTTCATTAAAAAAAAAAAGAAGAAGAAGAAGAAGGAAGGAAAAGAAAAAAAAACCACATACACAACTTAACCCTCTATAGCTGCGGGTGTGTGGGGTTGGCGGCTTCCGGGAAAGGCTGCGAATTCTGAGCTTTACGTGGAAGTCCCTCCTCTCCCCTCCCCCGGCCCCAGGCCCAGCGGTTTGGGCTCCGGTTTGGGGACAAGGGCTGAGCGAGGAGAGAGGGGTCGGACCCCCTTCTCGTTCACCTCTGCTTCTCTGTAATTGCAATTTGAGAATTTTCTCTCCTGTATGCTGGTGTTGCAGGCAAACTTGGTGTGTGGGGGGGAGATGGGGGCTGGTTGAGAGTGTCCAGGGGGCAGAGATTATTGGGATCCTGCGCTCAGAAGTTTGGAACATTCTGAGTTGCATGTCCCGCGGAAGACAGGTACATATACGAGGAGGCCTGTGAAGTCTTCAGGAAGACTGTCTCATTAAGATAACAGTAGTGGTGGGAGAACTAAGGGAAAAACAGTAGTCCCTCCCTCAGTGCAAAACAGAGATGATTATATTTTAATAGGAGACAGAATATGCAAGGGAGGTAGGAACCAGGCACCCTCCTGCTCTGGTGAGACGCCTTCTCTCCAGGGTGGGAGACACAGGGGCTTGGCTCTGGGCCAGGTTTCTTTGCCCTGGAGGCAGCTTGTTCCACTTCCTGGGGGCTACACTCACCCCCAGAAGCGGAGATTCCGCCCAGTGCATATTCCCTAATACAGATCATTCTGGCTCAAGTGAAACAGGCTCTAGGCTCCAAACTGGAAAATCTAGTGTCCCCAGACCCCCCTGGTCTGGCCCCCTTCCTGCCGCTGCTCCGGCTCTGAGTGCTTAGGTGCCGATGCTCCTCACTGGCAAACCCACATCCTGGCACCCTGTAGCTGAACACAGCACAAAAAGCCTGAGAGATCAAAAGCATTTGTAGGGGCAGTTGAGCGGGAGGTGAATATTTAACGCTTTTGTTCATCAATAACTCGTTGGCTTTGACCTGTCTGAACGAGTGGAGCAATAAGGTGAAATACAGGTCACAGCGTCTAACAAATATGAAAATGTGTACCCTCACCGGATCTCCACCCAGCCCAGCAGGCTCCCCCAATTTATCTGGATAAATCCTAGACCCAGTATCCCCAGGAAGATGGATGCATGGGAGCGGGTGGCATTAGGGGAAGCTGGAGGGAACCCCCTTTGGACAAGAGAACTGGGTGTGGGCAGTCTCAGAATACTTGTTAGAATTGGCACCCAGGAAATCCCGACAAAATGACTAAAGCCTGGAACCAATGGATGGGGGCTGGGGGCGTGTGTAAAGTGCAGAGTAGAAGCAGGCAACCAACTTTGCCAGACTGAGAAGCTGGGGTCTCCCTGCTGCACCCCACCAGGCCCAGGCTGATGCTCGAAACTAATGTTTGAATCATGAGGGAGAAAATCAAAACAATCGAAAACAAAATTTTAACACCTCTGCCCTACAGTCAGGGGTCCAAAAGCCCCACTAGAGCCTGGGTATGCTTCTGCTCCTGAAATCCAAAGGGGCCCTGAGTGTGTCTGTGCTCTTGGTGCCTGAACCGAGGGGTGAGCCCCAGAAAACGCTGAGGCACTGGGGCGGGCACAGTTCATGCACTCTTGTACTCTTGTGTGCTGCTGTCGGCAAAGCAAAAATAATGAAACTTTGTAATGTTTGTAAATGATTTCGAATGACCCCTCGCCCTGCCCTTCACCATTAGTGTGCCGGCCTTGCACAGGGCGGCTTGGTGGCTGCAAGTAGCTCTTGCCGCGAGGTCTGCAGCAGCAGTGGGACGGAGAGGCCAGCCTAGCTCAGGCCCAGGAAGGTAAATGTGCGACTTCTTGGAGAACTGGCTCTGTCAGCCAACCTGGTTTGCCCAGGCGATGGGAAAAAGAATGGGCTGGGGAATACTCCCCTCTTGCGTCTTTTTCTTCTGCCACCGAGGGGGCATTTGTTCCTTTCTGGAAAATACTACTCGATAAGGGGGCGGTTGTGTGGATCTGGAGAGGGGATTAATAAAGCCGCCATTTGTGGGATGGATAATTTTTTCTTCTTTTCTTTTCTTTCTTAAGAAGACTGTTCTGGCTCCTTGGCTGCTCAGTAACCGAGGCCATGTAACAAGGATGGGGACCTCGTTGCTGCAAATTGCCACCAAGCCCTTCGGGCTACCTGAAGCGTCTCTGAAAGTGGGGTTGCTGTGTACAGCTTGTGACGGCTCCGAGGAAGAGGCTGGAGATGGCAGCGGTCTGGGTACCAGCTCCGGGTGGAACCCGGAGGTAGTAACGTTGTCTATATATACCCTGTAGAACCGAATTTGTGTGGTGTCCACATAGTCACAGATTCGATTCTAGGGGAATATATGGTCGATGCAAAAACTTCACATTTCTCCGAAATAGCCAGAGTCAGAAGTGGAGGCCAGAGGCGGCCAGTGCGGGTCAGTCGCCTCTCTCTTTTATTTCCTTAGACTCCAGAGGGTTGACTTGAGCCTGCTGACACAGAGGAACCCTGTCCTTGAAAAGTCCCTCACCTTTAAACAGAGGCTCCTGTGTAAACTCTTTATTGGTTGCATGAATGCAGGGCCAAAGAGCTAGGTTCTGGGGGACTGGGGAACAAGGTGGGCAGCCAGGTAGCCCAGACCCAACTCTGCCCTCCAGGAGCATGAGGTTTGGAGGTTACCCAATGTGGGGGCTGTTGGCTGCCATGTGGGAAAAGGTCTTTGGGGGCCCATTTGGGTGAGAGATTACCTTTACCACCTTCCAGGCCCACCTTCCCTCTTCTCCATGGGCTGAGGGTGGGGGTTGGGGGGGGGCCCTTGCCATACCCACAAATCCCGGCTTTGGCTGGAAATACCCTGGCCTGGGCCCTCGCAGAAAGCTGGTGGTTACTCATTGCCTAATTTGATTCAGGCCAACCAGACTGTGGTAACTTTTGGGTGACCCTGACGAAGACAAAGCAGGGACTAGGCCTTTGTATGGCAGAGTCCCTGTTCCCGCGGGCTGGGCGGAGGGAGCCCTGCCTGCCTGGGGTACTCTGCCCTACTCAGAGGCCACCTCACCCACTCGCCTTTTGGTGCCTTGCATACTGACAGGGGGATGTGTTCCCCCTTGAACTGGACCTACTTTGGGGGGTTGATTTCAGGTGTGGGGGTGAGTGGGGAGGGCACTCGAGGTTAGCAAAGTCAGCGGCAGACAAAAGCTGTAATTACCTGCGGGGAATGAGGGTGCTGGAGATAAGAACTACATTAACATCTGATGGGGGCCCGAAAATGTACCATGCGAGTCACTTGATTACACGTATGTTATTTAGTTATATTTGTGAAAATTATGAGATGCTCACCAACCCGGTGATAAACTCGCTCCCTCGCTATTGGCTGTCCTGGTCACATGGCCGCCAACTTTATTCAGTTGACAGCAAGTAGGAGGGCCCTATGGAAGGAGAAAAAAAGACAACACGAGAAAAATTAGTATTTTCTACCTTCTGAAATTAATGGCCATGAGTTCGTATATGGTGAACTCCAAGTATGTGGACCCCAAGTTCCCTCCATGTGAGGAATATTTGCAAGGCGGCTACCTAAGCGAGCAGGGAGCCGACTACTACGGCGGCAGTACGCAGGGTGCTGACTTCCAGCCCCCGGGGCTCTACCCACGGCCCGACTTCGGTGAGCAGACCTTCGGAGGCGGCGGCCCCGGGCCTGGCTCAGCGCTGCCCACGCGGGGTCACGGGCAAGAACCCAGCGGTCCCGGTGGCCACTACGGCGCCCCGGGAGAGCCGTGCCCGGCGCCCCCGGCGCCCCCTCCCGCGCCGCTACCCGGAGCCCGGGCCTGCAGCCAGCAGGGCGGCCCCAAGCAGCCGCCCCCAGGGACCGCGCTCAAGCAGCCGGCTGTGGTCTACCCCTGGATGAAGAAGGTGCACGTGAATTCAGGTGAGCCGCGGGCCCCAGGACCTCCAAGTCCCCGCCGCCGCTCGGAGAGCAGGGCCCCGGGAGGGGGTGAGTGGGTGGGGGCCTGTGGGGCTTCCCTGGGCGCCACAATTACTCTCCCCATAAATTTTTATAGCTGAGGGAGCAGGCCGGGCCCATGTGGCTGTGTGCTTGGCTGTGGGCGAAAAAGGGGGTGGAGATGGGGGTGGGGTGGGGTGGGAGAGGACTCCATTTTCAGAGCAGAGGGAACAGGGTGAAGGAAGGGGCATTTCCAAAATGCTGAGGAATTCCGAAGCTCACGGTGCGCTGGGTATATGGGAGCACCCTTGGGGATCCGGGCCGTGAACCTGGGAGTGGGTGGGTGTCGGGGGATGGGTGAGGGGGGGGTGTGCCGGGCAAAGAGGGAGGGAGAGAGGAAGGGAGCTTGGGAGCGCGGGAGGGCTGTGGCCTGGGGCGCGCCAGGAAGTCAGTGCGGTGGCGGGGGCCTACCTAGTGGCAGGCTGCCCTGACTGTGCTGTTTTGTGTCGCAGTGAACCCCAACTACACTGGCGGGGAGCCCAAGAGGTCCCGGACGGCCTACACGCGGCAGCAAGTCCTAGAACTGGAAAAGGAATTTCACTTTAACAGGTATCTGACGCGCCGCCGTCGGATTGAAATTGCTCATACCCTCTGTCTGTCTGAACGACAGATCAAGATCTGGTTCCAGAACCGGAGGATGAAGTGGAAAAAAGACCACAAATTGCCGAACACCAAAGGCAGGTCGTCGTCTTCGTCTTCGTCGTCCTCCTCCTCCTGCTCCACCTCAGCTGCCCCCGGCCAGCATTTGCAGCCTCTGGCCAAGGACCGCCACACGGACCTGACGACACTATAGAAGTGGGGACCCTGGGCCCATCCCTCCCTGCGCTCCCGCTGAGGCGAAGCTGTGGGGGCAGGCGGGCCTGCTGCCACCTCCCTGGGCTCTAAGGTACTGTGGGGTGGACCTGGGACACGCAGGCCGCCCTCGGACTAGGTTAGCATCCTACCCGAGGGCAGCGCCCTCCCTGGACCCGGGATGGGGATGGGAGGGGTCCGGGGTTCTCCCTCTAAGTTTATTATCAAAAGGCAGGAGCTACTGAGAACATAAAACCTTGGAGAGCCATTAAACTCATGAAAATCTCGGCTGTTGGATTTTGAATTTGCAAATGAAGGTTGGATGCTTTATCCTGGTGTGAATGTGAACATCCTCCCCCACCCCACCCCTCCAGGGATCCTTGTGGTTTAATAATGTGGGGGAGTTGAGGCAGAGGTTGGCACCCCTGTGCTAGTTGCTTTCAGTGGAAGCAGGAGAGCTGGGCCAAAATTTTTTTACTTTATGAGTTGTCTATAATTTACTGTGTGAAAAAAAATTTTTTTTTGCTTCCGTGGTCCATGCCCAAAGGAATAAGTCTAGGAGGGAAGTGGAAACGGGTTGTTTTATGTTTGGATTATATTTGCTTGAATATTTATTTGTTGGAGAATAGGGTACAGAAGTAAGTGACATCTTAATGCCAAAAATCTTAGAATGGTCAAAGGGGCTGTGCTTCAGGGAGCTAAATCAAGAGCGGTGTGGACTTACTTCTGGCTATAATGGGCATTTTGAACTCCACCCTTCCCCACACCCCAAAATGTGTGTAGGGGGCTCTTAACTGGGCTGAGGAGGCAAAGGACCCACTCAAAGTTGAGTTCTTGAAAATATGTTTTCACATGTGCTTTTTTTCAGCACTGTGCTTATAACCACTTCTGGGTGATTAAAGGAAAGGGAAAAAAGAAAGAGACAAATGGTCCAACATTTTCCTTCTGGAGAAAGAAAACAAAACCTCTATGTTCTGGGTCATTAGATAATGACTGAATTTTCTGTTCCAACTGGATTCCAAATGCCCCAAATACCCCCAAGTAGCAGTATTTTATAGGAATTAGTGTATGGCCTATGTGAGAGAGGGGATGTGGAGTGGGAGAGAGTGGGAAGGTGAGGAAGTCTTGCTTTAAAAAAGAAGGAAAAAACTACTGGAATCTAGAAATCCACAAAAGTTAGTATTAGTATTATTCCCCTCAAGTTTTATTTAAATAAATCTAAGGAAGTTTTCCTCAACCCGTTAATTAGAAGCAGAAATTTTAAAAGTATAAAAGTTTTCAGGCTTTCTTCCTTGCCCTGAGAATAGTGGTTTAAAAACAATCACTCTCAAACAACAGGAGAGATATTCTTAAGTCATTTTTCTTATGCCTTGCCTGGGAAGAGTTCAAAGCTCATTTTTCTAAAATGCTGACCTTAAGGATAAGGGGGAAAGAGTCAAAGGTAATGACAGAGTTCATATACTCGAATGAAACAAGGCTTTGGAAGTTTAAACCCCAAAGCCTCAGGCTCCAAAAAGAAACCCCTGGCTGTAGCTATCCAGAAGTGATAAAAGGGGGGGGGGGGGAGGAAAAAGGGTGAGCTTGAAAGGGAGATTCAGAATTGGGACTATTTTTTTCAGTGCTTTAAAACACTTTAGGAGGTTTCAGAAGTAATTTTAAAAACATATTTAAATTGAGGGGAGAAAAAGACCTTCTCTGCGGGCATGTTCTTTGGTTCAGTGTCTCCTGAGAGCTGAGGGCAGGTATTCACTGGAGTCCCTAGGCTAAAATTCCACTTCTCTAAAGTATCTTCCAAGCCTTGGTCTTTTGTATTAGACCCTGGGGACAGCTCTTTGTTCCTCCTTGGGGTGAGCCTGGCTTTCAGACTTGCACATGGCAATACTTGAATATCCCCATGTCGGGATATTAAAGATGGATATTCCTGCATTATTCGCATCATTGTTTCTATGACAAAAAGCACAGAGTTCATACATAGTCAAGATGTCTTTTTTCTGACGCCCTCACGTTGAGAAGTTGAAAAGGTATTTTACTGAAGTTCGGCTAAATTACAGAATCAGGTTCATCCAGAGGACAAATTTTCTATTCGATTAGCTGTATTTCAGCCAGGAGGACTGACCTCTAAACCCTTAACCTTTTGGACTCTAACTACCCTTCTTTTCTTTTTTTCCCTCTAACATGGAAAGCAGTCTTTGGATGTAGCATTTGAAAAGAAGCGCTATCCTTAGTCAAGTTGGGAAGTTGCTAAGGTTCTTTCCTAAAACCAAAATCTGTGAATACATTGAACCTTCTCCTTGGGAGGGGGAAAATGTATATATTTTCACAACATCCAATTATGTATATATTACAAACATTAGTATATAGATTTCCCCCTTCCCAGAAGTTCAGTTTACTCACTCCAGCTTCAGACCAAATGCCAAAATGAACTGCCTTCACCCCTGTCCCAGAGGAGTGCCAAGAGGCATGTTTTGATGAAGAAAACGCAAACTCCTTCTCAAACATTGCCCCACTACTTTGGAAAGTAACTTAATCAGAGAAACAACTTTTGTTTATAAGACTCAGTTCTTCTCAGCTTTCAGGGATTGTCTTTTGAAATGTTAATGGAGCCTAGATGACCCAGAAGCCAGCCCTCAACCCTGAGGACCCAATTGGACCCCAGCATCCATTTGGGCTGACTGGAGTAGGGCAGGAAAAAAGCAGGCCTCCCCCAGCCACATAGGGCAGGGAAGAAAATGAGTCTCCATCTGGGAACATGCTCTGGAGAAAGCTAGATGTGGAAAGGCTCAGTGCCCATTTGCTTTTATTTGTTTCCAGTTTGTTACCCCAAATATGAGCCAGAAGCGTTTGTTTGGTGGTTTTTGAAAAAGCTGTGTTGGGGTTGTGACTGATGGGGGTGGGGTGAAATGTTTACTGAGGACGTTGCTCCCCAGACTCCCATATCACTTTGTCCATTGCAGCCTTTTGTTGGGACATGACATTGTCAGTCAGCCCCATGGTGTCTGTTCACATAAGATGATTTTTTAATAGAATTAACCAATGTTCTGCCATTGATTAAAGTATTATTTATACTAATTGTTGCCTGTAGTTTTGATGTAATTCATTGATCTATATTTGAAATAATAAAAGGTGTAGCAAAATCTCCCTTCTATGTGGTGCCTCCACAGAAGCATTCTTCACGAAGTCTTCTAAAAGCTAACATTCAATGTAAACAGTTTATTTTATTATTTTCTGCAGCGTGCCTGACCAGTGAAGGTTAAACTGTGTAAGGCAATTCTATCATCATCCTTCCCCTATGTGTACACACTCCCAATTTGGCCACTATATTTTGTGAGCTTTGGGAAGTATGGGCTTGTATTCCGGCTGCAGGACAGTGGGCATTATTCTTTTGAAAGGAAAATAAGTAACTTCCTGGACTAAAAGGAATCTCCAGGTTGGCTCTTTGCGTGGCCTTGGTCAGCCCCAGACCCCTTCAGTCTATTTTTGTGATGTGGTGGGTGAGAGACTTCCTTGCCCCCCAACTCTGGGAGAGAGTGTTCTGGGCTGACCTGGCGCTGACCAGTGGCTGCTCGGCTCTGACCCCTCTGGCCTCTGCTCTTGGGGCCCTTGGGCCCCTTCTTTTCCAGTGCTGTTGGGCTCCACTGGGGCCTCCAGTACCTACCCTACCTTCCCCCGGAGTCCCCTCCGCCCTCCAGACTACAATAAACACTCCCCAAGGTAAAAAGTGGCGTGCGCTATTTTTTCGCGAGGGCTTTTTCACATCTGTGCCTTGTCTTGAAGCGTGGGGCCAGGACAGGAGTCCCGAAATAGACTGGGGGGTGGGGGGGAGGCTCGCTCGTGACAGGAAATGAACAGAATGCATAAAATCAGGCATGTGTCCTTAATATATGGAAGGGCTCGCCTCAGACGCGTGGACATGTGTATTTATAAGTGCGTAGACAGAAGTTTAAATATTCAGACACATTTTATGATTGTCCTCTGCCGGTCTCCTGGTTAATGGCTCCTCCTGTGCCCACCAATACATCAATACCGTTGCGTGTATCGAATCGCGGGCAGGAACGAGGAGGGAGCGAGTCCGCCGCCAAGCCCGCGGGAGTACAGTACAGTAAATCGGCACCCTGGGCAGGCTGCGCTTTCCGCCGCCGCGCGCCATGTTGGGGAGCCCTCCCTGCCCCCCGCGCCGGGCTGGGCGGCCGGGGCTCGCCGGCAACCGGGGGAGGGCCTTTCATAACCCAGAGAATTTTCAAAGTGCGAGGA
>JAVSCE010007113.1:0-286692 GCA_032199065.1 Smutsia gigantea
ACATTCTCGTGAGGGTCCATGATTTCTCAAACATTAACCAACTGTGTTGCAGAAAACAGAGCTCCACTAACAGTAGAAGACAAGTTGATTTACATAAAACATGACCTGCACCACCCACAAAAGCTTTGTAAATAGCCAAAGTGTAAAACAAAGTAAGTGCTATGTTTATGTCTCCAAACAAGTACAATACAACAGCTCCAGTAACATAGTTTCCACTTGGATGGATATTTTAGAAGTCCATGCTATTTGTCATCAGACACCCTCTCTACAGTTTGAAGAATTTAAAGAGCTGTGGGAACTAACCATTGGTTACACTATGTTGTACATTATTGGCAATTACTCAAGAAAGAGCTGGGAAAAGAAAGGAAATGAGAAATAAATATGGGCTCAATCTGATGATCAAAGGACATTGACACAGATAAAAAGGGATCACGTCAAGTACCAAGTTTTGTGCAAAGTACCTAATTAAATCAAATTCAGTTCAGCAATATGAATTACTAACATTAACCATTAATAGTAATTAATTATCAACCTGTTGACATAAGTTCCTAGTGAGAAAAATGCTACCTTGAAACTTGGCCATGCTATAATTTTCCTGGTTTCAGCAAAAAAATAACTGGTCAATAAATGAAGAAGTTAGGTTTTAGGCATCTCATGGATAAGAGGATGTTAGCAAGCAGCAGCCCCAGGATGGTGGATTGGCATTATGTCAGTTTAGCTAAGCTGAAGATAAATTCCTCAGAAATCCCTGCCCACCTACTTCCAGGTTAATGCGGGATGCCAGAGACAGTGTGTGAGATTTGGTAGGCGGAAGTGAAGTGAAACGCGTGTTGTTTTATGCTTGGAAAATCAGTTCAGGGCACCATGCTGTGCTGGCAGCTCTCCAATGTGGCTGTTCCTTTGCTGGCACACAGTATTGGTGTGGGGCTGTGGTGGGCCTGCACCTTCTCTAGCTTCAGCCGGATCTCCAGTGACTGACACCCCAGCCAGGTGTGTGTTGAGCTCTGTGGTGAAGAGTATGAACCGCACCTGCGGGACACCCACAGAATCGGAATTGGAGGCCATGAGAGAGACTGACTCTGATTCTAGTTTATCTCTGCCCCCCCAGTTCAGGCCCCTCTTTCTGTTCTTACTGCCTGCCCTGATGCCTTCAGGCCCAGCACCTCATGCAGAAGCGCCCTCATACAAGGATTGCTTAACCAGCTCCCACAGTTGTGTAAGATCAACACACCCCCATTATGAATCCCTTTTTTATGTCACTGATTATAGTTCTGCTTTTCTAATTGATGTCATATAGCCATATATACCCGTACAACCGGTAAGATATATACAGAAAAAGGATTTAAATTAGGGACCAATTGTTGAAGTCAGTAATGTTCATCTGCTTTTTCAAAACTGATGCAAACTTGCCAGTTTATTAAAATTTATACAATGAAAGCATTTTAAACTAGTTTTGTGCTTCCCTGGCTTAGGAAATAATTAGAAATAACAAAAACTCTTATGAATCAGTTTTAGTTTCCATCATTTTTTCATAATAGATACTTATAACACCTAGTAGGGCCAGAGCTTACTCTCTGCACAGAAGGCAAACATCTAGAACCTGCATAGAATCACTCTTTGGACTCTTTATTTCTCAAAGTTAACTGGGAAGTACATGGATCTTTTTCAGAAAAGAAAAATCACATCTTACTAAATGTAATGGTCAGAGCTATCATTTATGGAACTGAGTGACTGTTTTACAAATAGTGAATCCTTGTATCTTCTTTTGCAAATGTTGGTACGAGTGACAAGATACCACATTGGTCTCATAATAGAAGGTTTAGGGGGAGAATAATGGAATGAGTTGGGAGTCATTGGGTCTTAGGGAAGAATTTGGTACAAGGAATAAAAACCAACTCAGATTAAGTTAAAGAAAATTTATTGGGGATCTAGATTAAAGGTAGAAATATAGCACTCTCTAACTCTCTCTTCTTTATCTCTTGATACTTTGGGGTGCACATGACACTCATTCCTAGGTGACATGGCCTTCCAGCTTGAGTGCCACTGAGCAAATGGGTAGTGCCTCTTGACCCAGTCATTGGAAGTACTGATTGTAACAGCTCAGTCAATGGATGGACATGCTAGGGGAGGGTTTCTGTTTTTGGTACAATCAGCTGTGAGCAGGGAGCAAGGCACAAAACTGACTGCTAAGTGGAGGTCTTCTCAAAGGAGAAGGTTTGGAGCTGGGCAGATATTCTGAGATAGTTTCCAGTACACCATAGTTTCTGCATTACCCGGTAGAAAGCAGCTTAACTCAATTGCTATTCTTTTTTTTTCTTTTTAAGAATATTTTTATTATTATTACCATTTTTTTTCAGTTGCTATTCTTAGGCAGAGAACCCGGTGAATTTCTTGGTGCTTTAGCAGCATTATATTGATACATATAAGAAACGTATTCCTACTCCAGATGTGAAGATTTCTTTGATCATATTTCTTGAAACCACTGAGTCTTTTGGTTATAAACACTACATAAATATTATATATAGCCATTATAAGTCTTTCAATATTTTTTATTGTCTGAAAGGCCAATTAAAAAAAAACCTTCACCCTAGGTAACTGTTTGGCTCCCTTATCAATCAGAAATAAAGGATTTAGATCTCCCATTCTCAAGTAATGGTCATGATAAATAAGTGGCAATAATTGTGAGTTTCTATATATCTTGTGCTACTTCCTTCTGAATAATAGAAAAGGTTATGCTCCCTCAATGTTCTTGCAAAGAAAATATTCCTTCTAACGTTGAGCCATAAATAAGATAAATAAGACATTTCAGACATGTATGAAAATTAGCACAGTGGGATTAAGAAATTATAATGTACAAGAAGAATAATGAAATTGTGGAGTGGTGCAAATAGAAAGTGCTTTAGGGGGCATTTAACGATTAGTTTCCAATCTAACCCTTTTAGTTTCCAGATTAACAAATTGAAGGTTAGTGAAGATTAGGTAGCTCTCTGAGAATTAGCTTTTATTTAAACCAGTACTGGACCTTGTGATTCTGAATACAACCAAAATAACAGAATCTCGACCTAAAATGTATTTCAGGGCAAGTAAAATCTTTCTCCATATTCCCTCTCTTCATTAAGCGTTTTTATCCACCTAGTAGTTCATCAATATGATCACATAATTTATGGATATAAGAGAAACATGGGTTGAATCTTCCCTGTATGTATGATTAGAGAAAATTATTCTCTTTTCTTCATAGCAATTTTGTTTTTACCATAAAGTGCTGCATAGTATGTTTTTAAAATAAAATTAATTAAGTGATATTCTTAAGGATACATAACATTTATTGACATAATTAGCTGTACCTTTGACTTTTATGAAACCAAAATTGGAGATTTCAAGGTTGAAGAGAAGATCGAGACAATAGTACTAACCTTAATTTCCAGCATGTTTTGGCACTGAATTCCAAGGGCAGGAATCATATTTAGTTTACTGTACATACCTAGAATATTGGGGATGCTGGCAAGAACAGAGGAAAAGCAGTGAGAGCTTTAAAGTGTTCAGGCAGAAAGAATGAATCATAACCCACTATTCAGAATTTACATGAACCTAAAATATTATCACTCTGTGGTGATCCCTGTCAAAGTGTAACATTGGAAAGTTCTAAGAGTCAGAGTAAATGGAACATAAACTCATTAGGCTAAATAGTTGTGTCAATATGTCAAGGAAAATAAGCAGGAGTCATTTTAACATTGAACCATATGCAATTGTTTGTATATTACCTTTTCTCCCCTAGAGACATTCTGGCTGCCTTCCCATTGGTCAAGTATCCTGGCTCATTTGTAAACTTAAATTTTATCCAGGAAAAGCCTTTCTTGTCTATTTATATCACACTCTGCTTTCATTTGCTTTATTTAATGATTTATTAAATGCATTAAGCTTAGCAAAATTTCCTATGAGAGTTGGAACACATGAATAAAATTATTTTAAAATTATGTTTACATTGTGATTTATAGAATTGCAAATTGTCAGAGACATAGGGGATCATGGTAAAGTATCACACAGTTGCTTGGAGCCCACACATTACTCTAAGACCTCACTTGAAAGCCAGTAATTTCCCTGAAATAGCCCATAGGGGAAGCATACGCAAAGCAACTCACAGACCATGGTTTAAGTAGATGTGCATATACAGTTTAATGCCAAACTGAGGAAGGTATTCGTAGAGAATGTGAATACAGCAGCAACTTCTTAACTTGATTCAGAGCCTGGACCCAATTTTTTTCAATTTTTATTATCTATCTTATTGAAGGGAGGAAGAAATTTTACTCAGAACCAAACACTTGCCTCTTTAAAGTGTGAGCTAATGGATGTATTTTGTAAAGAGCAATTTCATGGCTTACCTTTTATTATTTGCCAGAGTAGTCAAAAACAAGTTTGGTAGCCACAACAGCTTGTATCCATAGTGCATAAGTCACTTAACTCTTCTGTGTTATCAGTGTCTTTAAACAATTCAATGATCAATTCAACAAATACTGATTATTTACTAAGTGTAAAGCATTTTGCTAATCCCTAGGGTGGAGGAGTGGAGTGACTGATGAAAGGTAAGGCTAGAAGGGTGTGCAGATGCCAGATTCTAAAGGGCTTTGTGTGACATACCTTTTGGCCTGGTAAGTGTCACTAAAGGATTCTAATCAAGGGAGGGGCATGTTTAGTCCTGATTCTTAGACATAACACTATGACAGCACTATAACACTATGGGCTGGGTGGAAGGAGGACAGACCTGGGCCCATTGAGGAGACAGTGGTAATTAATAGGACTGGAGATGATGCTAGCCTGACCAAGAACCATGTCAGTGGTGATGGACAGCAAAGTCTCGGTTTGAGAAATTGTTAGGAAGTTCAGTTAGTAGCATTTATGATTGATTACACATGGAAACTAAGAAAGTAGTATAACTTGATAATGATTGCTAGAATGGTTGATAATGACTTCTGTGAGACTCCCATGACTTGATTCACTTTTATAACATTAAAAATAACTGTTGAAGAAGGTTGTTAACTTTGTCTACCAAGTTATACATGTAAAGCAATAAAGTACATTTTCAGACTACATATGTAATGCAAGCAGTTTTAAAGACTGATTTCTGCTGTTTCACTTTTGCTAATAAATAGCTTGAGAAAACTGGTATAAATTACCAGTCTTTATCTACAAGAACAGACTTTATTTCCCTATGGAATTGAGGAACAGGCCTTGTAGAAAATTCCATACAAAGTTTTGAGGTCTAACATGACATGACTTGATAGACTAGGGTATCTGGAAATCCAGTTTCTAACTCCAGAGAGCAAATGTTAGAAGATAGAATTGATGAATAGTTGACTTCAACTAATTCCTTGAATATCTAGCCATGCATTTTATGTCATCTATCATTGTGGTTTCTCAGCGCTTAGAAATATGAGCCCTGAATAAAAATGTAGAGGACCACCTGTCTTCCTGGCAGCATTCCAAGAATCCACAGCCTAATTTATGCTTACCACTAGCGGAAAATGTGGACAGCCACCTTCTACTTGCCATTCTCAAATCCATTTTGCAAAGGAGAGTGTTGCAAATAAGTTAACTTTAAGTTAAGGCAGATATAATAGAGTGTGCTTCTTATGTCCGGCAGCTTAGAATTCCGTGTGAAGATCAGAGGAGGCACTTAGAATCTGAGTGGAATCAGGTGAGGCAGACCCACTATAGATTTCTTCTATATCTCTTCAGCCATTTCGCTCTGGAGTCTAACGCAGCATGAGTATGTTAGTGATGAGGTAAACCAATAGTGAAGCAGACCAGGAGTATTGAGTTTCAGTCTAGAATAGTGAAGTAACATGAGAGTAATTTCTTTTTGTTTAATGGGTAGCTGTTTTTTATTTTTGACTTGACAATTTTTGGTAGCATTTCCCTTTCTCACAATTGTGAGCTGAGCTCCTGAATTGTCATTGGTGTAAAGTAAAAACATAGGGAAGGCATGGTCTCTAACATATATAGGGCATTAACATTTTTATAAAGGCCATTTCATAATAAGGATATAGGCCATGTCTTCAACAATATATTCATGAAGCAAAAAAATTGTAATGTGTGGTTTCTTGTTTGCTTCTTTGACAAAAACCAAAGTCTTATCATTAATAGTAATGGAATATTAAACTGTGTTACTGTGGAAAATAAAGACTAATATATAACAATTGTTTATTATTTCAAATAATCATACTGTCAATTTGATAGAATTTACCTTTTTTTTTTATCCCACTGTTTGGAATTTGCATATACCACAGTGATAGTACATGGGATTAAATTAGGATTTAGGACCGAACTTCAAAACTTGCCTCCAGCATTTACCAGCAGTGACATTAGGGGTTAGTTGTTTAATGCCTCTAAACTTCCATTATGTCATTGGTAACACAGAAATTATCATAATTACATCACTGATAATAGAGCTTGAAATAAATGCTTAGTAAATTGTTGCTGGTTTATACCTGCTACTGGTAGTAGTAGAAATACTAATAGTAGTAGAATAGAACTAAAAGATCCTTCTTTGTCCCACAAAATACTTGCAATGAATTCTTTTAAAAACTAAAAATTGATAGACAGAAGAAAAGAAGCAGGATTTCTTTTAAGTGTATAAGAGAAACAAAAAAGGGAAGCCAGTGTCAGTGTACATGTGTGTAATTGGGTGGGTTTATATGGGGTATATCTTTGTATACTGTTAGGACTAACATAGTTACTAACATAGAGCTTAAATTTGCCTTTCTGATTCATGACTGCCAGTTAGAAAGACGAATATGTCCAGTTATATAGTTTTTCAATGTATATGAGAAAAGATACCAAGTACATAAAGCAGTGTTTAGTTATTAATTTCTTCAAGGGATTTATTATGTGAGAATTTATATAAAGGGCATTTATGGTAAAGATAGGACATATTTTTAACAATATATTCCTGAAGCAAAGAATTGTTAATGTGTGGTTTCTTGTTTCCCTCTTTAAAAAAAGCCAAAGTCTTATCATTAATAGTAATAACTGAATCCATGAGGATATAACTTGATTCATGAAGGATAAAGTTCAAACAGTTCAACTATGTAGCCTTTTCATGATCCAGTTCATTGATTGAAGGAAGTACTTAGAGCAAGTTAAGAGATAGAAGGAGACATCTTATTTAAGACAATGTTGCCCGCAGGCCTTTCAATGAGAGAGAGCAGAAGGTTTGAGCTCATCCTGTGAAGTAAGGGTAGAGTCATGCACTTGAGGAATTCCCAAGGAGCAGTTGGGGAGATTAGCACCCCTGTGGGGGCATAAAGGGGCCAAAGTCCTCCATGGGCTGACTGCTCAATATAAGATACGTCTACTAATTATGGAAAAGATGAATTACTTGTACTGGGCATTACTCTCCTTTAAAAAAGCTTTAAAATTATAAAATGTTTTCTGATTTTTTTTTCTGATTCAGAGCCTATTTCATTAAATTGAATATGTACATGGCTTCAGAATCTCAATGTGAGATAACTGGAATGTAACATCAAAAACTGAAAGCCAGTAAATCTTAATGACATAAGTACCAGGGCTGAATGTTGAAAATTACTAAACTGTTTTTTTTTTTTTGTAGAAAATTTAGGAAAATGAATTATAGACTGGAGATGTAACAACAAATGGATACCTTTACTTCTTTTATCTAAAACGTCCATGTCAGATAACAACAGCATGAAAGCATGCAATGACTTTCAGTAATCAATTTTCACTAGCATTGTCACTAACAAAATAATAGTAATATTCGTACTAGCAAAAGGCATAAATGAACCACTCTACTTTTTGGCTGGCGCCCTTTGAAGTGATATAAAATCTGTCCCTCTAAGATCTTGCTTACTTTAATGAGTGTGGTTTTCTCTCTTCAGTACTGAATGATTACTAATCAAGTGTGTTGGTGGAATGCAAGGTCGAACAATTAAAGAGACTAGAAAAGGATTTCCTAAATCTACTTTATTTGTAAGACTCACTTGAGGTCTTACCAAAAACACAGATTATGGCAGCCCTACTGGGTCAGAATTGGGGTGGAGTGAACATTGCTGGGAATCTGTATTTTTAACGAGAATGCTAGGTGATTCATATAATCAGACAAGTCTCAAAACAAGAGACTGAGCTAATCCTTTTCAGAAACATTTTGGAGATGGATTTTGCTTTAGAAACTCATTTCCTCCACATCCCCACTCCCTCACCCTTCAGAACCGCAGAACAATCCACATTTCTCCTTCAAAATCCCACTGCGAACACTTGGCCTGCTTTTTCTTCTTGCTCACAGGATTCATCAGATTGCAACCTGTGCAGGTCTCTTATTTTTTGTCATATTAGGATTTTGTGAGTACGTTTTTCACTCACAGCACCTGTGGTCTAGGATTCATATTTCTGAGCCCTACGCTTAGTTTTAACGACATATAGAAGATTAAAACCTGGTTAATTCTGGCTTTATACAGTTAACACATTGAGATATGTCCATAACTTTTCCCCTTACTAAATGGATACAGAGCATAAGCCACTGGAAAAATTGCCCAAACAATCTTCCTTTCTGTTATCTTTTTATGTACTACTGAGTGCCAAACAGTTATTTCTTGGTTTCTGATTCATTTTTCATATTCTAAGTTTGTTTTCAAAAGGTATAATGATATTTTAATTTGACATCTAAAAATTCACTAAGACTTTTCATTTAGGCTGATACGATGTTTCTAGGAGCTAAATTAACAAGCAATGCTGTACAGATGGTAAAGTCTAATCACTTGTAAGCAAAAACACAAACTTAAATATTTTCTTCTTCAAAGTGACTTTTCTGTTAAAGATCCACCTTTAGCTAATCTTCAGTAGTCTTGGCCATACAAACAACAAGATTTGATTTTTACAAAATATTTACAAAATTTTTTTGCAAACTGGTGTCAGGACAACGAGACCTATCTTGGATCTTTACCCCATAACTTCTTTTACTGTAGGTGTGCTCAGTTCTTAGTGTTTTTTTCCTGCTTATTCATAAATGAGAATGAACTCATTCTCTTGTGACCTTTTTTAGTATTAAGAGGGAATATAGCTAGATAGGAATTTAGTCACTCAATATCTTCTTACCTTGTGACTCAACAGTTTTCACTGATGAAATTTCATATTTCATATAATTTTCCAAATTACATTTGCTGAATACATGAATTCTGGGTTGAAATGGCAGTTTTTAAGGATTCTTTTAGAAGTTGAGGCATGTCCTTACACTCTTATTAAAGAGAGTCCTGTTACAAGACAGACTCTCCACGTCTTTGAAAGCTCAGTCAAAATCATTTTAGCAGCATATACCTGGAAAAGAGTTCAGGAATTTACAAAGGAAACTTACTGTGGTGTTTAACACATACTTCCACAATAATGCCATTATTTTCAGGAGGGTGAATTGGTGTCAAATAATGGATCCTTCAATCTGCTGTATTTGTGATTTTCAAGTCCACATGTATTTCTGTTTGTGACCTTAGTATAATACTATTTGGCTTTTGATATTTTTTTCCAAAAGATACTGAAGGCCTTGATCTAGAGAATCCTTGCAACATGGCTGCCTGACATTGGAGAGCAATTCTCCACCCCACAGAAGTGAGAACTTTTCAGGTTATTTGATTTTGTTTGAATTGAATGGGATGATCTTCTTCTTTAGAGTTGATGTGGTCATATTTCATAACACAGCTGGTGCAAAAGATAGTAATACAGAAATGCAGAAAGTCAAGCCTTTGGTTATAAATGTTTCTTGTGACATTGACCTTTTGTGAATTTTAAAATTGAATTTAAGAACCCCTTATGTCATTCCCCTTATTTTCAATCTTGGTGAATAAGTCTGCCCCTAGACTAAGGCGTTTTATTATTTGACAAAGCATTTTAATTGTGTATTTGTGAGCCCAAGTGTATACTAAAACAGGATGGTGGGAGTGATGGTGGAAGTTACTGTTTGCTGGAGGCATTCTTGGAAGACAAACGATTTTTCTAAGTAATGTTAAAATATACAAATTTCAGAATATGTATGTTAAAGATACCCGAAATATGCACGTGCATACATGTTTGTTTATAACATGTAGTTTATAAATTTACCAAAGGGAACAGAATAAAAGCTATGTTTATGTGTCAAAACATTTAATATCCACAGTTACATTACTCACAAAACTAAAATTTTACTCTTTGTTATTATTTGAAATAGGAATATTATGGAGAAACACACATTTAAAAAATTGGACACTTTTATAGCATTATTTTCTTAATGTAATGGAAACTAGATCCAATCAAAAACTTTATCATTCCTAAGACTTTCTAATAACAGTCACTTGTCACTCAGTTGAGTCAGCATTTATTAATAATTGGTCATGGGAAGAAACTACATGGTGTACGAATATAAACAAGGTGCCATATTTGAAAAAGCAGCACACACACACACAAGAAGTATAGTTAATTTTTTTAATATAATAAATTGAGAATTAATAAAAATCATATATTCCTTTTCCTCTTTCAAAATGAAACATTCTGATTCTTTCCCCTGATAGTAAAGCAAATACATGTCCATAATAAAAATAATTCAAGAAAATACTGGTCTTTATAATAGTAAGGGAACCTTATCCTTCTTGAACAACCCTCTCCCTCCACCCAGCCTTTGGCTTCATAATCCCACTCCACAAAGGCAATAAAAATCTGATGTGTGGGCGCACATATGTACGTGGATACGTGATGCCTGCACGTGTGTGCGCCTGCACTAGCAGCATGTGGTGTGTAGCTCAGTGACCGGCACACGTAAGTTAAATTATCATTGATATGTGATCCAATTGCATATTTGGCTAAGTTTTTTGAAGTTTGCATCTTTTACCCTATGATGTGGTAGGAATTTCTTTTCACATAAAGTTATATAGTTCTCTCTTTTATGTTTTAATGGATATTTAGCATTCATCTTACTGTTACATCTTAATTTGTGAACCAGATCCCTCTGTGGATTGAGATGTGATTGGTATACAGCACTATATTAGTTCCATATATGCACATAATGATTTGATATTTGCATATATTGCAAAATGATCCCCACAATAAGTCTAGTGGACATCCGTCATCACATGTAGTTGCAGAATTTTTTTTCCCTGTGATGAGGACTTTTAAGATCCACTCTCGTAGCAACTGTTAAATATGCAATGTAATATTATTAACTATAGTCACCATGCTGTATATTATATCTCCATGAGTCATTTATCTTATAACTGGAAGTATGTAGCATTTGACCACCTTCACTCATTTGCTCACCTCTCATCCCCATGTCTGGATACCTATAGGCTTAGTTTTCTCTTTTCTGTTTTTTTTTTTAGATTCCACATATAAGAGTTCATATGATATTTATATTTCTCTGACTTGTTTCACTTAGCATAATGCTCTGAAGACCCACACATGTCACAAATGGCCAGATTTCCTTTTTTATGGCTGAATAATATTCCATTGTATGTACGTGTGTGTGTGTGTATGTACTGATGTACATATATTACAATATCTTTGTCCATTCATCTGCCAATGGACACTTAGGTTGTTTCCATATCTTAGCTATCACCAGTGAACATAGTGGTGCATTTTTCTTCTCAAATCTGTGTTTTTATTTTTGTGGGATAGACACCCAGAAGTAGACTTGTTGAACCATATGGTAATTCTTCTTTTACGTTCTGAGGAACCTCCATGCTGTTTTCATAGTATTTGCGCCAATTTACTTCCTACCAACTGTGCACAAGGGTTCCCTTTTCTCTAAATCCTCACTAGCCCTTGTTATCTCTTGTCTGTTTGATAAAAGCCATTCCAACAGATATGAGGTGATAGCTCATTGTGGTTTTGATTTGCAGTTCACTGACAATTAGTGATGTGGAGCATCTTTTCAGATACCTGTTGATCTTCTGTATGTCTTTTTTTGGAAAAATGTCTATTCAGATTCTCTGCCCATTTTTAAACTCAGATTTTTTTTAATTGTATGAGTTCTTCATATATTCTGGATATTAACTCCTTATCAGATATATGATTTGCAAATATTTCCTCCCATACAGTAGGCTGCCTTTTTGTTTTATCGATGACTCCTTTTGCTGTGCAGAAACTTTTCAGTTCAATGTAGTCCCACCTGTTTTTGCTTTTGCTTTTTTTACTTTTGGTGTCAAATCCCAAAAAGAAATAATTGCCAAGACCTATGTCAAGGAGCTTATTTACTGTCTGCCTTTATTTTTAGTAGTTTTAGGGTTTCAGGTCTTATATTCAAGTCTTTAAACCAATTTCAGTGGATTTTTGTGTATGGCATAAGATAGGGTTTACTTTCATTCATTTGAATGTGGCTCTCTAGTTTTCCCAGCGCCATTTATTGAAGAGATTGTCCTTTCCCCATTGTATATTTTTGCCTCCTTTATTGTAAATTAATTGACCATATATACGTGGGTTTATTTCTGGGTTCTCTATTCTCTTCCATTGATCTATGTATATATTTTTGTGCCAGTACCATAGTGTTTTGATTACCACAGCTTTGTAATATAGTTTGAAATCAGGGCAAATGATGCCTCCAGCTTTGTTCTTCTTTCTCAAGATTACTTTGGCTGTTCTGGGTCTTTGTGGTTCCATACAAATTTTAGGATTGTTATACTTTTGTGAAAAATGCCACTGGAATTTTGTAAGAGTTTTCATTGAATCTATAGACTACTTTGGATAATATGGGGACATTTTAATTATACTAATTCTTCTAATCCATGAGCACAGATATGTTTTATTTATGTCTTCATTTTTTTCAGCAATGTCTTATAGTTTTCAGTGTGCAAGTGTTTCACCTTCTTGATTAAATTTATTCCTATTTTATTCTTTTTGATGCAATTATAAAAAGGATTGTTTTCTTAATTTTTCTTTCTGTTAGTTCGTATTAGTATTTAGAAATGTAATATATTTCTGTATATTGATTTTGTATCTTGCAACTTTACTGAATTCATTTATTAGAATTCATTTATTCTAAGAATTTTTGGGTGGACTCTTTAAGGTTTTCTATATATAGTATCATGTCATTTGCAAGTAGTGAGAGTTTTACTTTTCATTTCCATTTCTTTTTCTTGACTAATTGCTCTGTTTAGAACTTCTAGTACTATGTTGAATGAAAGTGATGAGAATGGACATTCTTGTCTTGTTTCTGATACTAGAGGAAAAGCTTCTTAGCTTTTCACCATTGAATATGATGTTAGCTGTAGGCTTGTCACATATGGTCTTTATTATCCTGAGATGTGTTCCATTTTTACCACTTTGTTGAGGGATTTTACCATAAATTGATGTTGAATTTTGTCAACTGCTTTATCTGTATCTATTGAGATGATTGTATGATATTTATCCTTTTGTTAATGTGGTGTATCACATTGATTGATGTGCAGATACTGAGCCATACTTGCATTCCTGGAATAAATCTTATTTAGTCATGGTGAATGATCCTTTGAATGTATTTTGAAATTTGGCTTGCTAATATTTTGTATAGGATTTTTGCATGTATGTTCATCAGAGATAATTTTCTTCTCTTGTGGTGTACTTGTCTAGTTTTGGTATCAGGATAATTCTGGCCTCCTAAAAGGAGTTTGGAAGTATTTCCACCTCTTCTATTTTCTGGAATAATTTGAGAAATATTGGTATTAATTCTTCTTTGAATGTTTGATAGACTTCATTTGGGAATCTGTCTGGTCCTCGAATTTTGTTTGTTGGTAGGCTTTTGTTTACTGATTCAATTTCACTGTTAGTAATTAGTCTGCTCAGATTTTCTGTTTCTTCATTATTCAGTCTTGGAAGGTTATATGTTTCTAGCAGTTTATCTACTTCTATATTACCCAACTGTTTGTATATAATTATTTGTAGCAGTTTCTTATGACACTTTGTATTTCTGAGGAATAAGCTGTAATGTCTTCTCTTTCATCTCTGATTTTGAGTGCTTTTTTTCTTGGTGAGTCTAGCTAAATTACCTAGAGGTTGAACATTTTGACAGATTAGCCCATCAGTGTTCAAGACTAAACAGAAAGTAAATATATTAAATAATTTTTATTCTATTACACATTAGACAGAGAAAACATTTCCTTTAATTTGGACTCAATATAATAAAGAGAAATACTGTATCATAAGACCCCATCACAGTCATCATCATTGTTTATCCAGTCCTCAATCATTCTATTACAGAAAGTTTACTAATGAAGACAAGTTACCTCAGATGGAGTATATGGAGGATAGGTAATGTGCTTTTATGTTGTTTTTGTTCTAGGCAAAAAAGATTCACTCAGTCATGAAGAAACAATTTGACTCTTTTGTGGATGAAACTAAGGTATTAATTTCCTTGCTATTTTTCTGAGTCTGAATATTACTCTATTTTAAAAATGACAATTCCTGAAGTTTTCCACCTGGCTTTATACTTTATTGGAAACACAGCCAGGAAAGCATTTCAAAAGTATCTGACCTTACATGGTTTCTTAACCCTGCAGTAATCTAAAACTTTCAGAGTCAGTTCCTGCCTTAAATATTATGAAAGTACATGTCATTTGGTTTCTTTTTAGACCCAGAGGAAGTGAAACATATGTTGTGATACTAAAGATTGTAGAAGTGTGTTATATCCATATCATCCTAGTGAATATTATGCCCTGATTACAGTCTTCAGAAACAATCTGACGTTGTGACAGACATACCCTAAATTATAGAACTTAGTGATATTGTGTCTGAGGAGGAGTCAATTGTTTATCCAACGTGGAATTTTACAATATATAAAAACATAAATGAAAATCAATTCTATGTGTGTGAAACTAACAAGGAATTAGGTATTTTCATAAGGCCACCAGGCTTAAGAGGTAACTTAAAAAAAAATGAACTTGGAATCTTGCCTTCAGTGACAAAGGACAGGAGTGTCTGAAGAATTAGATATTTTGAAACAGCTCAGATTTATTGAACTATTAAAAATTTTTATTAAAAGAAAATGGACTAATCTCATAATGGTACATAGCAACTGTTATAATGCTGATTGTCTCAGAAAATAGTTTAAGGATTACATATAATAAGCCACCGGCTCCCAGACTTTCGTTTGTTGAACTTTTTTGTTTACTCATTTAATTTTTTTCCTAGTAATTTTTCAAATTTTCTATTTATTCCAAGTTCAGTCTTGGAAGAAAGCATGTTTCTAGGAATTTATCCATTTCTTTTATGTTGTCCAATTTGTTGGCATAGAATTTTTCATAGAAATCCCTTAGAATCTTTTTAATTTGATGGTGTCATTTGTAACTTCTCTTTAATTTCTGATTTTATTTATTTAAGTCCTCTCTATTTTTTCATGATGAGTCTAGCTAAATTTTTATCAGTTTTGTGTATCCTTTCAAAGAAGCAACTCTTATTTTCATTGATCTTTCAAATTGCTTTATTAGTCTCTATTTCATTTATTTCGACTCTGACTTTTGTTATCTCCTTCTACTCACTTTGGGCTTTGTTCTTTTCCTTTAGGTGCTGGATTATATACTGTTTATTTGATATTGTACTCATTTCTTGTGGTAGGCTTGTATTGTTATAAACTTCCCTCTTAGAACTGCTTTTTTCACATAACAAAGAATTCTCTTCATAGGAGAATTCCATAAAGCATTTAAAGAAGAATTTAATACCTATCTTCTGAAGCTATTCCAAAAATTGAAGAGGAAGGAGAGCTTCCAAATTCATTCTACAAGGACAGCATCACCCTGACAATAAAACCAGACAAAGACACTATAAAAAAAGAAAGTTATAGATAAATATCCCTAATGAATATGGATGCAAAATTCTTGAAAAATCTTAGCAAACCAAATTCAAAAATACATTAAAAGTGTCATTCATCATGAGCAAGTGGGATTTATTCTAGGGATGTTAGAATGGTTCAATATTTGCAAATCAATATGATACAACACATTAATAAAAAGGATACAAACCATATGATCATCTCAATAGTACAGAAAAAGCATTTGACAAAATTCAACATCCATTCATGATAAAACCCTCAGTAAAATGGATATAGAGGGACTATATCTCAACATAATAAAGGCCACATATGACAAACACACAGCTAACAGCTTACTCAAAGATGAAAAACTAGAAATTTTTCTTCTAAGATCAGAAACAAGACAAGGATATTTACTTTTACCACTTTTATTCATCATAGTACTGGAAGTCCTAGCCACAGCAATCAGACAAGGAAAAGAAAACAAAAGGTATCCAAATTTGTAAGAAGGAAGTAAAATTGTCACTGTTTGCAAATGACATGACACTATACATAGAAAACCCTAAAGATTCCACCAACTCTATTAGAATTAATACATAAATTCAGTAAAGTCATAGGATACAAAATTAATATACAGAAATCTGTTGTGTTTCTATATACAAATAGCAAACTAGCAGAAAGAGAAATTAAGAAAACAATCCTATTTACAATTGGATCAGAAAGAATGAGATACCTATGAATAAATCTAACCAAGGAGGTGAAAAGTCTGATCTCTGATAACTATAAGCATTGATGAAAGAAATCAAAGACAACACAAATAATTGGGAAGATATTCCATGTTCATGGATAGGAAGAATTAATGTTATTAAATTGGCCATACTACCCAAAGCAATTAACAGATTCAAAGCAATCTCTATGAAAATCACAACATTTTTGATAGAACTAGAGCAAATAATCCTTAAACTTGTATGGAACCACAAAAGACCCCAAATAGCCAAAGCAGTATTGAGAAAGAACAAGTCACAAGCCCTGATTTCAAACAATATTATAAAGTTATAGTAAACAGAACAGTATGGTATTGGCACAAAAATAGACTAATAGATCAGTGGAACAGAACAGAGAGCCCAGCAATAAACCCACAGGTGTATGATTCAATTAATCTATGACAAAGGAGGCAAGAACATATAGTGGAGGAAGACAGTCTCCTCAATTAATGGTGTTAGAAAAACTAGACAGCTACATTCAAAAGAATGAAAGTGGACCATTGTCTTACACCATACACAAAAATAAACTTGAAATTGATTAAAAGCCTAGATATATGACCTGAAACCCTAAAACTCCTAAAAGAAAACATAGGCAGTAAACTCTTGGACATCAGCTTTAGCAATTTTTTTCTTGATATGTTTCCCAAGACAACAGAAACAAAAGCAAAATAAACCAGTGGGACTATATCACACTAAAATTTACTCACAGAAACAAAATCACTAATTTGAAAGATATGCAGTCCTATGTTTGTTGTAGCATTAGGGACAATAACCAAGATATGGAAGCAACCTGTGTCCATCAGTACATGAATGGATAAAGATGCTCTGGTACTTGTGTACAATGGAATATTACTCAGCCATAAAAAAGAATGAAATCTTGCCATTTATAACAAAATTGATGGAACTAGAAGGTATCATGTTGAGTGAAATAAGAGAAAGAAAATGTCATATGATCTCACTTATATGTGGTGTCTAAAATAATCAAATGATAAACAAAACAGAAATTAACTCATAACACAGAGACCAAACTCACAGATGTCAGAAGGGAGAAGCATGGGGGTAATGGGTAAAATAGGTGAAGGGATAAAGAAGTACAAAATTCCAATTAAAAAATAAAATAGTAAGGAGGTGAAAGTACAGCATAGGGAATATAGTCAATAATATTGTAATAACTGTATGTTGGCAAATGGTAACTACACTTATCATAGTGAACATTTTATAATGTATATAATTGTTGAATCACTATGCTATATACCTGAAACCACTATAATATTGTATATAAACTATATTTCAAAATACCTGATATATCCCAGTTGTGTGCATGTGAATGAGTAGTTTTGTATATGTTAAAAACAAAACAAAAAGAATTATACATAATAATATATATAGCTTGGGATTAATTTGTTTGTGACACATGCATATAATTTAACATTTAATTTATAAGACATGCATGGAATCCTACTGTTTTGGTAAAGTTCAGTGTAGAGTTTAATGATTGCAGAATATCCTTTGTAACTGATAGGACCAGCAAAGAACAGAGATAAAGCTCCTGTGATTCATGAGTTCTTGAACTCTCTTAAAGGTTTTATTCACCATAGGTAAAAAACAAGGCAAAACCTCAAAAGTTATTTCTTTTCTTGTTGGCTGATGTGGAAAAACTTTTAGAGAGGAAGTTTGAAAACAGGTCATTGTGAAACATGTATGATATCAATAATTTCCATATGCAATTTTATCTATGAGAAATTAGAAGATTTTTATAATTCTAAGTGAGTTTCTTGGTTGTTCAAGCCTATGTTTTCTAAAACATAGGTAAATAACAAGATGTGTGGTTAGGAGGATATAACCTCATGCCACATGCTTGTTTGTGTGGCATAAAGTGAAACCAGCTGGCCTCAACAGCCCAGGGAGTTATGTGTGTGGTAACTTGAGGAAACCACACTGTGTAACAAAAGAATGTTGAAGGGGTTAGAAAGCAAAATTAATTTACAGCCTTGCCAGCTTTACATTGTTGTTAAACAGCATCACTTCATGTTATCATGGTACATATTTTCAATTATTTCAAAGTTTCAATAAGGCAACACCTTTTCTTGATCAGTTTAAGATATGTACGCTTTTTCACGCTTTTCCCTGTACATTATATTTTGGAGTGATTTTATACCTCTCATGGTTTCAATGATTACCTGTGTTCTAACACTTCCAATCTATACTTCCAGTCTAGCTCCTTATCTCATCAATGGCATCTTGCTTATGGGATATCTATCCTCATTTGGATGTGCCATGCACACCTTAAACACATCCCAAAGTCCACTCAACTTCAGTCTTCTTCCTTCCAAGTTCCAAATCTGTTTCACTTCCTGTGCTTCTGATCTCAATCAGTAGTACCTCCACCCACCCAGGCAGTCAACATGAAACATGATCACCATCCAGATTCTCCTTCTCTCCTAAATCCAATGGATCACCAAAACCTGTCAATTCTGTCACATGTCTCAAAACTGCCCATTTTTCTCCAATTTCAATACCATTACAGTAGTTCTAATTTCTTCTAGATGATTGCAACAGTTTTCTAATTATTGAAAATATCACTATGTAAAAATTTTTTAGGAGGTCCTATGAAGCATTTATGATGCTCTTTATTTTCCTAAAGTAAATTGTATCCTATGCTTGGTTATAAACAAAAGTTTGGTAATGGGCTTTAGCTTTGAATGACTAATTAGGCATAAAAATCCTATCCCCACATATGGCTAAATCTGTACATGTGCAACATGTACACATTACCCGTTAGTGATTCTCCATCTGCAGTGTGAATTCAGCATATTGGTGGTTCCTAAAATATGCCATCTGAGGGCTTTTATTTTACCTCAAGTTTTAAAAAATATCCAATTATTAGACTGCTTTGATAGCTAAAGAACCATTTTCAGCTTCTGCAAGGAATGCCAGACCAAGAGGGAAATAGGTAGACGCCCACTGTGTGTGTGTGTGTGTGTGTGTGTGTGTATGTGTGTGTCTTTGTGTATGTTTTAAGGAATAGTGTGTCTACCCAAATTGAGGGTCACCATTATTCTCAAGAAGCACTTCTTATTGAAAATAGAAATATAATACGGCAGATTTTTTGAGAGAATTTGTATCTCCACATAAGAAAATATTACTTTTCTAAATTTGATTGTTACTT
Source organism: Smutsia gigantea (assembly GCA_032199065.1). Classification (NCBI taxonomy): domain Eukaryota; kingdom Metazoa; phylum Chordata; class Mammalia; order Pholidota; family Manidae; genus Smutsia; species Smutsia gigantea. The sequence continues at coordinate 19,679 of JAVSCE010007113.1, forward strand.
TTCAGTATTGAAGAAAGATGTTCAGTACCATGTACCTATCTCAAATAGCATGATCATAACTTAAACACATCTCTCTGTTCAGCACCTTCTATAGTGAGCTGCACATGTGTCCCCTCAACTTTCCCCATTTGAGTTAGCATACTTTTATTTATATATAATATATAATAAATACTCTGGGGAAATAGAAAAATGAATCAGTTTTGGCTCTGAACCCAGAGGAAACTAGAATTGACTAAAAGTATGAATCAGAGCAGTATGCTCCCTCTAATCTGTAGGAAATATATCAGAGCCCTGGGCTGATTAATTTCATTCAGCATCAACATAAGAATATAGCTCAGTGCTTTTCACTTATGTAAATTTGGCCATTAGCCATAGGAAAAGCTAATTGATTTTGAGGCATATATAGCCTTATTTTGTAAAAATCAGATGTGTGGTGTGTTCAATCAAATATTTTGTAAATTCAAGAGTAAAACATGAAAAATCATTTAAAAGATATGGTTTAATCCAGTATGGTTTTGAGTAAAATAGTCATTGATGTAATAAAAAAAAACTCTATGCTACTTTGAATATGTATATTCAAATATCCACCCATAGTTCCATCAACAGAAACATGATACTCACAGAGGAGAAAATCTGGAGCAACTTCTCAGCTCTCTGCTCCGAGTAGCAAACAAGAGTGAAGAATTTTTAAGTTTACATGTTCAAGAGATACTGAAAGTTCTAACATAAATTTTGAGCATCCCAGTGTCTTATGTTTCACTATAAATAGTCCTCTTACAATATTTTTCATGGATAAAGGAGCTACATCTTGTCACAAAAGGAAAATGGAAAAGAAAAAATAATTGAAGACCACAAATATAATTATTTCAAGTTAGGATCACATCATGATTATGTCTCTGTATATATAGGTTGTTTAGTCAGTGACTCTACTTTGCACAGCTAACTTGCCAAATTCAGTTTTTTTATTACTTGAAAATAGTGCAGTATAGATGATAGGTTGACAAGAGTCAGTCATAACCTTTACTAATTATAGAATAGAAATGTTAATAGCTATACAAAAACATTCTATTTTCACACACACACACACACATTTAATCTGATCTTGAAACTGATCACACTTAAAAGTAGAAACGTATACGTCAGCATGTTAGATAGTAAATAGTGTATAGTATATGTGATTTATATTTAAATATATTTAAACATATCATATATGCATTTAGGCATTTAATGCATACTTTTATTAAAATAAGTGAAATAATATTTCAATAATTAAAAAACTTTGTTGATTCCTGGCCTAGTCAAAGACTAAGATTTTGGCATAAATTTGAGATTATCTTTCTGAATATCTTGGTGTTACATTGGGGGCATGATATTTTTATTTGAGAAACTTTATGAAAAATTGTATGTGCACCAGCCAGAATTCCAAGTTCTTTACAGATATTAACTCAGTTAACCATCCTGACAGCCCTGTACAGTGGGACTAGTATAATGCCCAGTTTACAGATGAAAAAGTTAAGTAGCTTACCCTAGGGCACACAGCAAGGTGACAGATCAGGACCCAAAATCGTTCCAGAGTCCACGTGTCCGTTTGGAAAGGACAGGCAGTTATATCTGAGCAGGTTTCATTTATTAATTTGATGTAAAGGGCACGGAAAAAGTTACCCAACCCTTGGTAGCTTGGTTGCAAGACATCCAGGAATCTGGACTCTGGGCTTCCAGTTGTTACTCCGTATGTTATCCAAGAGTTAGAGTCCAGTCTGACCTGCCCTCCTCCTTGGGCCATGTCTGCAGAACACCCAGCAGCAGGCAATAAAGGGAACGTTGGCAACAAATGGCAGCCCTTCTTTTTCTGTGACACAGAAGTGACCCCTTTGCCTTTGTTATCTCTGACTGATTCCACAGCTGCCTGCCGGTTAGCCATGGTTACAAACTGGTTTTTGTGGTATGCTAGAACTAGAGATTAGAGCCTCTATATCAATTACCCCCACTATGATGTAAATTCGTGAGTTTATCTAGCTATAGATCTTCACAGATTGCAGTTTAAACTTGCTTCTTTGACAAGAGATTGGGAACAACTAAAGGATGTTTTTCACTTTTTTTTTAGAATTCAAGTTAAAATATTTAATTTCTGGCTGGGTAGTAGTGATGGATTTTAGATTCTTCACAAGCTTGGGGAAATCATTTTAGACTCTTCTGGTTCTTAGTAGAGGCTCATAGTGTGATAAGGGAAAACGGCTTTAAAGGACAATAACTATATTTAGTCTGTAACTTTCCTTTTTCATTTTACTACTAAACCTTGAATAATAGAATGTAAGTGGTTGTTTGGATTTAAATTAATCCTCCCTCTTAAATTGCTGTTTAACCATCCTGAGATCTCCAGATGTGTTATTTCAGAAGGAGAAGAGCCCAAAAAATTGCCTCAGAAACTTCATTTCCTTATATTACAATTTTAATTTGGTAATTTCCCTCAAGAATAATAGAAAAGTTGTTCAAAGATAAATAAAGCCCATGAACTTTTTTTCCCCACACCACAGAAGGGAGCTAACACTTACTGCATGTTCACATCATGCCTGACATTTGACCTCATTTAAACCCCACACCAGATGTATGAGTAGGTGTTTCTTCTCCTTATTTTATTGGTGAAGAAATTGAAACTCAGAGATATTAGGTAAATTGCCTAAGGCCACACAGGTCCTAAGTTAAATCCAAAGTGGGGTTATCCTGATTTCAAAAATTATGCTCAGTCTATCACAATACCGTGACCTTTGGGACGTTTTTTAAATCTTGGTTATTTTCAACTTTAAGTTAATCATCAATATCAACAATGCAGTTTAAGAAGGGGAGCATTTTTAGAGAGTGTGAGAGCCGTTACTCCTTTCATCAGAGGCAAGGAAAGCATGCTGGATAGTGAGTATAATTTATCTTGGCAAGTGCCATGGTTTAAACTGAGAAGACTATTTGCTTAGATAAATACTTCCTTGAAAATGATTAAAATGTGGATTGAAGTCCAAGCCTCCGTATCCTGCCTCCTTGTGGGTCAAATGCACAAAGCACTGTTGCCTGCACTTCAGAGTCCTCTTGGGGGTGACTGGGAAGGCTGACGGGAATCAACAGGTGGGAGGCATCCCTGACCTTCTGTGCAAGGCAGAGGCTGAGAGTGACTGTCAACAGAAAAGAAACCGTTGTGTGAGAGAACTTCTTAAAATAATTCGGTTGTTTTCCCTGTACGGGGGAGGCGCTGTCTGTGGTTTGAAGAGCTGTAGTGACAGGTAGAAGCTGTCGTACTAATTCTGAATATGTATGTATCTCTGCAATGTGGTGTGCTTTCTTATCTTGAAGAGAGTGCGTTAAAACGGTTGAGATATGTTGACAAAAGGGGTCTGTAAGGAAAGCACAAGTCTTGACATTTCCTCCACAGTTTGTGTGCAGTTGGCAATGTGAGTGTTGATAAAGGACAATGTTAGTGCTTCTTTGTGATATGAATCTACCAGTTAAAAAGATGATCAATTCTGGGTTTATTTCTAGTTTTCTCCATCTCTTGACAGTGGTAAGCAAGGTTGTTCTAAATTTCCATTAAATTATTGAAAGTTAATTACTTCCCTGGACAAATAAAATACAAATACGATCACACTCTGCCAGAGATTAGTAAGCCTATGTTGCAAAAGGTGTATTAATCTCTTACAGTTAACAGTACATAGCCCTGAGTAGGGGAACTCCAGGCAACTTGATTTTAGAGCCTAACAGCAAATCACATATTAACGGCCCAACAGATATTTGTGAAGAAAATATACATGAATACCATTCTGGCTGAGAGTTCCCATTTCTCAGTTGTATTCCCATTTTTATGTGTGAAGTGGAAATATTTATTTCTGACAGGTTTGGGCTTATCTTTCATTTTAGGCAAAAATAACAATACTATTCGTTATACTGATGACACACACACACACACAGAAGCATGGAAGCACTTCTTGCATATTCAGGAAGATAAGAAAACGTGTTTTGACTGTGGATTAGTAATCAACATCTTCTGCTTTGGACCACAAGAGTAGGAAATGTCTTACTTAGTAAACATCCATGGTAAATAATATCTGTTTTCTTAGATCTGGTGTATAAAACCACTGGGAGGGTTTCCACAAGCCAACAGCATTTAGGTAGAGGTTTCCTAAATAGCCAGTTCATAGGACCCAAGAAGAAACTACCTTGACTTTTCTTTGCCAATATCAACCGTTTTAGTATTTTCTGGGCAGTATTGATTAGACCCAGAAGACACATCTAGCACCTTGCAGACAATTCAGTCAAAAGTTTCATGCCTATCTGATGCATATTTTAATACATATGTCTGAGAGTTTTCATGTTACTTGTCTTCTTCCCTTTTGCTGTTGATTCAGTTCTCAATTCTGCCTAAATATCAGACTTCAAAAACTAACTTCTCTTAATTTGTGCCTTAAATGTGCCTCATAAGTAGTTGATAATAACTTCACTGAGATAATGCTGGGCTTTGAATGGTATTAACATCTCACCAAGAAAGAAGCACCTGATTTCCTAATGGAAGAAACGAAAAGAACGCTTTCAAATTATTTTGAAATTTCTCTGTAATAGCTTTACTTCAGACACATTTTCAGAGAACTTTGTTTTCAGCTGGTAAGAGATTCAGAAACGAATCAAAGATGAAAGAGAAATAGAAATGTAAAAGAGGGAAAAAGGGATGGAGAAAAGTGCTATAGGGGAGATGAAAGAAAAATGTCTAGAAGGACAAAGGTATTTGTAAAATAGCTGTGAACCTTTTGCCCTTCAACTTGAGAATCATCTGGTTTCATATTCTCTGCTTCTTTAGACAGGATGTACATTTATAGACTGTTTATTTAGTAACTGAAACCTTTGCTTTTTTTCCTCTTTGAAAAAAAAAATCATGAAATGTGAAGTTAGAAGGGAAAAGTTTGTTCCCAACCACCTAAAAATGCAAACCTCATCTGTGGACAGTGGTAGAGATCCAAAAAGTTCTTTAATAATCTAAAGTGACAACACTTTAAAACAATTAGGCCACTCCTATTGGATATTAAGATTTCTTAGATCTTTTTTTCTGTAAAACATTTTTGTACTGTTAGTAACAATTGAATGAGAACCATTTTTAGTCCTAAGGATGGCAATTTTTACTTCATAATTATTTTAGAATTCTTCTAGTAAGTTAGTAAACCACATGTAACCCAGTAGACAAAAGGGAACAATGGCTATGTTCCCTGAGTTGAAGAAACATCTGCTTGCTTAAAAACTGTCTCTTTAGAAAAGTATCTCTTTGCTGAGGGCAAAGTGGTGGGCTCTGAGGCTGGGCTGTCCCACCTTTGCCTCTTACTGGGCAGGTTACCTTGGACAAAGTTATTTCCCCTCTCAGAAGGCACTGCCTGTGAAGGTACTATCTCACGATTGGGCTATTGAATGAATTAATAAATGCAAAGAACTCAGAAGAATATCTGACATATGAGACAGTTAATAAATTTCCATTATTAGGTTGCATTGTCCAACACAGAAAAGACCAGAAATCGCTAGAACAGAAAGCCATAAAAGAGGCCAACAAGTGTATTTGTAGTCAGTCAAGATGAAGATTATTCTTTAAAACTAAACAGTTCTATCAAAGTATCTTCTGTATAATTAGCAATTCAATAAATGTTTGCTGAAGACCTGGGTGGCTAGAAGAATGACATATAAAGCTAGAGCTATTCATCAAAAAGTATTGATTGAGATCTAATAGGAGCTTATAACTGCATTAGGTATGTTTTGGTTAGAGGACAAAAATGAGATATGACTTGTGTCTTTAAGGTTGTTTCAATTAGTTGAAGAGAGATGACGTATATGACAGATGTAAGATAAGGTTTTTCAAGTAATAGACATTCACTAAGTACTCAAGTACTCACTAAATGCATGAATGAAAACCACTGAAGAAATTATAAATGATAATAGAAATACAAGGAACTATCAGGTAGGCATTCAGGGGATCATGAGAGCCAAATGGACTGATGACAGTTCAGAAAGTGGGACTCAGACAGATATTTAAAGAATGTGTAGATTTAAGTTTGGCACTCTCAAACCTGATTGTCCTTTAAAATAGTGAATTCCACCCCCAAGAAAATCTTATTTGACTAATCTGAGGTGAAGCCCAGGCATTTACATGGTTTAAGAGCTACTAAGGTGATTCTAACATTCACTCGAGATGGGAATCCCTGTTGTAAATGACCAGAGATAACAGAGAAAAAAATTCCAGTTAGGGCTGGGGGGAGAGGGCTGGCAATGTGAGGGAATTTGTGTATAAGGCCATGAAAAGATGTGCAGTGACTTAGAAGAGATCCACATGAGGCTAGACTAGCTGAATTTTGAGGTAATAAAGTCCTAAACAGGGGCAGCTTGGATAAGGTTGGAAGTGACAGATATGTGGTGCCTTCCTATTCCTGAGCTTTAGCATTAGGCAGACCCAGTTTAAATCCCCTAGGCAAGTGACATAATCTCTATAGGCCTCGTATTTCTCATCTATAAAATGGACAAGGCTCTCTCATAAGGACCACAGGGATGGAAGGGACATGGTGAAAGGAAGAGATGAGCTATATGAACTAAAATACTGGGAAAATGGTGGTGTCATGGCAGAGGCAGGAAGACGGCAGTGCCCAAAAGGGAACAAGGGCAGGCCACGTGCCTCATGGGTTTGTAAGCTATATTTCTAGAGAAATAAATCACTCAAAAAAATCTCCAAATAAAACACACCATGGATCAGAAAGTTGCTCGTTTATGGAACAAAGTAAATCCCCTTCCCCCAGCTACTCACTATAAATTCCCCTCAAAACTGATTATACCAACTCAGAAATGAAACTAGAGATATATGTCAGTTCGGCAAAATAAGAAATGATCCTCTTGAAAGTTTACTTAGTGTTTCAAATGTTCATATTAGAAGCAGAAGTATGTAAGTCCCGTGAGAAAATACTAAATGAAAAATAGGAAGTACTGAAAATGAAAGTCACATACATTTTGTAAGATTTTGTCCTTCTATATTCTCTTAGTAGACTTTACTACATAAAAGTAATTGAAATTATTAGACCTCCTGATGAATATTATCTAGATGTGGTGCATATCAGTCTTACTACTTCTAAATTAAAGAAATGTGGTTTCCTAGAAACATGTTAAATGACCATTTAGTCATCCTTTTGACATAGTATAAAAAGAATAAAAAGTGCTAAGGGAGGTGCAGTGATCTAGAGAGATGACTTGTTATTAAACGACCTCTTTATCTGAAGCTATTATATTAATTTTCCATGTCAACTTTTGAAATTGCTTTTAGTTATAATTGTCCTAAATATGTCTATTCTGTTCATGCATTACCATGCATGTTCACTCATTTTGTTGCTACAAGGACTCTGAGAGACAGAGTAGGTATGTTGCCCCATCTTACAGTAAAAGGCGGTGAGTTAGAGACAGACTGACAGTCCCAAGAAAGTGGTTTCTGGCTAAGCAATAGCAATAACTAGACTGGCATCAGCTTGCTTGAGTTTTAATATGCTATTATTTTATTTTAGACGACAGTTCATTCCACTGGTCACTGATGTTTTTCAGTCACATTCAGTAAAAATCATCTCTCTATCTGTGTTCAGGATGACATAACAATACTAAACTAAATGCTTCCCTTTATGGAACCATGTATGACTTGGACTCTGACAAATGTTACTTTTCAGAGGAAGCAATATTACATGTTTTCAGTATGGCAGGCATTGATTTTAGATAGACCCACCTTAAATGTTCTAGACAAGCTGTACAATCTATATATGCCTTAGATTTCTCATTTATAAATTAGATAATAATTTGTATTTTATGTTTGTGAAGTTTTTATCAATAAGAATCCATGTAATATTTTAGTACACAATAGGCTTAACATGTTATTTATATAATTTTGAAGTTGAAATAACTATTTCATAATGAGTAGATTTTATTGATTTATTGTTTACTGTAAAAATCATACTTTTTAAAGAAAATACAATCCATGTTATAACTGAAGATATGCTGAAAAATTCAAATTGAGATATGGAAAAACATTTTTAAAAATACATAAAATGTGAGAAGTACAACAAAACTATCAACAAACATTTCTATGACGCTAAATACATTGATATTAAAGTTCAAGCAGAAAATAAACTTTTAAGAATAGCCAAAGAAAACATTAAAAAGTTACATAGGCAGTCACATTCAAAAAGAATGAAACTGCACCATCTTACACCAAATATCAACTCAGATTAAAGGCTTGAACATAAGACATGAAACCACAAAACTCCTACAAGAAAACATAGTAAGTAAGCTCCTTGACATAGAATTTTTTGGATTTGACACCAAAAACCGAGGCAACAAAAGCAAAAATAAACAAGTGGAACTCCATCAAACTAAAAAGCTTCTGGACAGCAAAGGGAAGTATCAACAAAATAAAAGGGCAACCTAGTGAATGGAAAAAAATAGTGAAAATAATCTATTTGACAAGTGGTTAATAGGCCAAATACATAAAGAACTCATACAACTCTAGAGCATAAAAAACAATCAGATTTTAAAAATGGTCAAAGGATCTTAAGAGACTTTTTTCTAAAGACATACAGAAGGCTAACAGGTACATGAAACGGTGTTCGACATCACTAATCATCAGGCAAATGCAAATTAAAACCACATACATCACCTCACACCTGTTAAAATGGCTACTATTAAAAAGACAAGTGCTGGAGAGGATGTGGAGAAAAGGGAACTCTTGTGTACTGTTGGTGGGAATGTAAATTGGTGCAGTGACTATGGAAAGCAGTATAGAGGGTCCTCAAAATAATTAAAACTTGAACTATCATATGATCCAGCAATTCTACTTCTGAGTATTTATCTGAAGAAAATGAAAAAACTAACTGGAAAAGGTATCTGTGCATCCATGTTTATTGGAAATGACCTAAGTGTCCGTCAATAGATGAATGGATAAAGAAACTCTGTGTGTGTGTGTGTGTGTGTGTGTGTGTGTGTGTGTAAAACTGTTACTTCATATATACAAAACTGTTTCGTAAAATGAAATAACTATTTCATGAGTAGTTTATATTAATTTATTATTTATTACAAAATTTTACATTTAAAGAAAACAACACAATCCATGTTATAATGGAAGATAGTCTGGAAAGGAATTCAGGTTAAATTATGGAAAAATATTTTTAAAATACATTAAATATGAAAGGTATGCAAAAATATCAATAAACATTTCTATGAAGCAAGATGAGTTGATACTAAAGTTCATGCAGAAAAATGAACATACAAGAATAGAAATACAAAGAAAACATTAGAAAGAAGGTCTTTTTATATATACACAGTGAAATTGAATACTATTCAACCATAAAAAAGAAATCTTGCCATTTGTGACAACATGGATGGACCTTGAAAACAATATGCTGAGTGAAATAAATCAAGACAGTGAAATACAAATACTGTATTATCTCACTTATATGTAGAATCTAAAAAAAGCTGAAAGAAAACCTGAACTCATAGGTGCAGAGAACAGAGTGGTAGTTGCTGTAGGTGGAGGGGACCAGGGTGGAGGAATTGGATGAAGGCGGTCAAAAAGTACAAAATTCCAGTTATAAGATTATGTCTTGGGGACATAATGAATAACATGGTGACTGTAGTATCGTATATGTGAAAGTTACCAAGAAAGTAGGTCTTAAAACTTCTTATTGCAGAAAAAAAATAATTTATAACTGTGTAGTGAGGGAATTTAAACTTACTGTAGTAATCATTTCATGATATATCCCTATATCAAATCATTACATGGTATACCAAAACTAATATAACGTTATATGTCAATTATATCTCAATTGAAAATAAGAAACAAAAACCACAAAAACAAACAAAAAATAAAAGCTCTATAAATGGGGACTGGCTCTAACAGATGTTAAAACCTGCTGTAAGTCATCTACAGTTGAAATGGTACGGTGCTAGCACATAACAGAGCAGGACCAATGGAATTCAATGGAAATTCTAGAACTAGACCCAGGTACATGTGGGACTTCAGTATGTATGTGTTTATCTATGTATTTATATCTGTTTCCAAACCTCCCACCATGCCTGAAAATCTGCTGTTTCTTTGACTCATCTCCTCTACTGCTTGAAGTTACTATCCTGACAGTTGCAGCCTGATTGCATTCCTTGCTTCTAGATTTTATTTCACCTTTACCAGGACTGTTCAACACAATTTTCTGTACTGATAGAAATGGTCTAAAATCTACACTGTCCCATAGGGTGGCTATTGAGCTTTTGAAATATGTCTGGTGCGTCTGATGATCTTGCTTTAAAATTTCATTAAGTTTTAATCAGTTAACATTTAAATAGCTACATGGAGCTAATGGAGATTCCTAAACGGTCCAGCTTGATACTCTAAGCTCTCTGAAGACAGGTTCTGTGTTGCTCACCCCAGTGTCTAGCATGGTGCCTGAGGGCTGTTTTGTTTTTAATTCTATTATAGATACTTGGCAGGAGGGCTGGTTGCACCCTGATGGGCTTTGTCACAACGTGTGGTCAGGGAGGAGAAGTACAACAATAAGTGTTTCTTGCAGCGGCTTTTTCCTTTGCGAGGCATAAACTGGCTTAGTCGTGATCGTACAGATTTGCAACCATTCACTCTAATTGGCAGGAACCTCAGAGTATTGTTTCTGTTTAATAGTGAATAAAAAAATAAAGCAAATATAAACATATTTATTGACCTGCTTTAGAGAAACTATAGCTTTCTTAAAGTGCTTCTCTTTGAGAAATTTGTCTTTAAGGAAACAAGCAGTCAATGGCTTACTATGTAAACACCAGCCTCAGAAAAGCAGAACATTAGATGGAGGGCTCAGCAGAAACAGGGAGAACATAAGGCTTTTGAAACGGAGTTTCTGTTCATCTAAAGATTGTTTAAATCAGATCTGCTCGGTTTGGGGCAAACTCAAATAAACCATTCCACAGCGTGATGGCATAGGGTAGGGTTATAGACAACTGCCTTGATTTCCAACTTTGGCATTCCCTTCGGCTGTATGAGAAGAACTACCTAACTTCTCAGCATCAGCTCTGTATCTGACAAAAAGAGAAGGATTGGATTGTGTAAGTGCGGTTTGGGAGATAGCATGAGGTAATGTGAGTAATGGTCAGCAAAGGTGAATTTCCCTCTACTCACATTTCCTTCCACACCATCAGTACCTCTAAGAGGTTGTTGTTTGAAGTTAGCATGACAATCTAGAAACCATCCAGATACCTCCTCAGTATCCCATGTGCTCCATTCTCCGTCACCACCTGTGAAATCAGTACTTCCTGCTGAAAATTCTGAGATGCAAACATTCACATGCATGTTTTGAATTCTTTCTCATACTGTGATGTTCAATATTTGTTTCTTCTTTATTAAAAGTATTACCAGAGTGATTACATTTCTTTTGTTTGAAGCAGTGATTACAATCACTTTAAATAAAAAATAACTGCCTCAACACTATTTTATCTAGTAGGAGGACATGTTCTTTCCTATTCGTGTTCAGAATCATCTATACCTCCTCCTCTAATGTGGTGCTTCAGCCTATGCTGACTTTTAATGTACACACAGCCTTCACTCTGTTAACTCCGTTTGGGTGACCTCTCTTGCTTCGTTGGCTTTTCTCTTGGTAATCCTGAGACACAGCATAGAGATGTCTGATTGTGGAAAAGGACCAGTGAAATCACAAGCCAGAAACAAAGAACCCTTTCGTGAAGCCAGTGATGAGAATAGTATTTTATAGATGAGTGTGGAAATGCAATATCAATGTATAGACCAAGTATTAGCTTATAGGAAAATTGCCCGAAGTAGTGCAGTTTGGGGATTTGTTTTGTTCAGACCTGAGTATGCTTTTGATTTATAGCAGCTGTAAAACCCGTTTCCTTTTCTCTCCTGTTTCCTGCTTTGGTATTTAATTTTACAGAGGTTAAGCACATACAAAACTTTTTTTTGTGTCAGGTTAATTTTCTCACATAGAAATTTTTGAGCTTAGCTACAACCTTACCTAATGGGTATGGTGTTCAGATATCATAGAGCCTACGAGAAAAACAATTTAAAAAATCATGATTTTTCTTTTTGTTGTGAGAGGCAGTAAAACCTAAATACTGTGTATATAGTATGACAAAGAAAATAATATATAACCAACATTTTATCCAGTTTTGGAATATAGTAATAGTGTTATTTTTTTCCCATTTTTACTCCTTACAGAAATGAATACATATTAGAGAATATGGATACAACTGAGACTAAAATGTAAAATATAAAAATATCTGGTCTTATATACTTAACTTCTCCTGAATGGGGTTTGTTATGATAAATATTCTATCATATCTACCCCTTTTACAGTTTGATAGGTTGTCTATTATGATTTCCCATATTGTATTTCAAGTTATGAAAAAGATTAAGAAAAAAATTAGAATATTGCTCATTGGTGTCACTCTGCAAATGAACACATGGATTATCCTTAAGAGGCATTTGACATGGGTAATCTTGTCATTATCCCTTACGAGACACAGTAAACTTGTCAATTTTACCAACAGCATGATTTATTTTACAGTGGGTCATCTGGGCTCCCTACCCTTCCTTCAGATATTTCCCCAACATTTTCTCTTGCTTTCTTTTTAGGCTTTCTTTCTCATGAGCTCATATTTATTTCATATTTACATGTATCTATTTTTCCTCCATCCACCCATCCCTCCTATTCAGGAAGAACTCACAAGATGATCAGGCTAATATTCATAAAGAAAAGAGGATTCCCAAAGAAGACTTTCATTCACAGTGCTGAATTTTGGCCTCTTTATTTTTCCTTTAATTAGAAAAATTCCAAGATGAACACCCCCCTGAACAGTAGCTCCCAAGTGAAGCTAGTCTATAGCTGATTTTCTCCCTTTACAACACCATGCATCAGTGCAATATTTTTGGGCACTTAACCTCTCACTCCTTAACAGGAATTGCTTTCTTTATTGAGAATAACAAAGCCAGCAGAGGAAGCAGGTGTTCAAAGCTTCAGTGGCCACAACTGGAAAAAAGAAAGAAAGAAAACCCTCATCCCCTATCTGTCTATTATATTGTCAGATTTATGCAATTTGCTTAACTGTAAGTGCATGCTACTGCCTTGCCAGAAAATTTCTGGGACATCCTCTTTTTTCTTGTTCTTGCTAATGAGAGGGAAGCCCTAACCAGCACACTCCTTGGGCACAGCTCCTGCCCTGACCCAGGGTAGTGGGCCTCACTAGAATAAGGGCAAAGTGGCCTCCCAGGAGCTTCATCATTAGTCCTTTATAATCAGAGTCTGTAGGAATTCACGGATCAGTAATCAAAAAGTCCAATTTTGAAATAAGTTATTTTAATAATATGAGCTAGTTATAAAACCATAATGTTGTATAAATTAAATTATAATACCATAGGTCTACTATTTTTATTTCCTAATTGAATGTAAAGTGATCCAAAATGATCTATAGAAATAATTAAACTTTCCGAAGTGATAAATTAGTGAATTTAACTTGCTAATTATTGTGAGACATTGAAATATTAGTACTATCCACTCAGATAGAAAAAAATATTAGAGAAGTTAAGTGATGATATCTTTCCTTATTTTTCTCTTATATTACATTCTTCTTAGAGTTCTTCTAAGAGTTCCAAGATCTACATTTTAAAACTTTAACGTATTTGATGATTTCCTTTCATTCAAAGTCATTTCAATATGCTTTCTTCAATCAAGCACAGAATTGTTTTTAAAATCAGGTTGCATTTCAGATGTCGTTTAAAAAAAACACCTTAAATTATTAATATCCTGTGAAAGGAGAAATGGATACTATCTTATATTGTTATTAGGGGGTAAATTGGTAGAGCCTCTGTGAAGAGCAATTGACAATATACGCTAAAATGTAAGAAGCATATGACATTTGCCCTAGAAATTTCATTTCTAGATATTTATTTATCCTCTATATATATAGGCTTGTGTGTAAAATGATGCATGTACAATATTACATGCCAGAGAATTTTTATAATACCAAAGATTAGAAGCAACCCAAATGTCATTCATTGACAACTGGTAAGTTAAGTTTTGCTATGTCTGTAGTGTGGAATGACAACAAATATTAAAATAGTACTAATAAAGTTATTAAAATCATAATAATACCTAACATTTATTGAATAGTTAATTGTATAATTTCATTTTATTCTCATAATATCTCTATGATATATATGTTCTTTTTAATCCTATTTTTCAGATAAAAAGTGAGGTATGGAGGAGTGACCAAGAGAGAATGTAGTGAGGCCATATTAAAAGCCCAGTTAGTCTTTTACTACTGTGTTACACTATAAAACAATTATAAAGGTACATAGAGTGTGCGCTTATTTGTAAGAAAAATGCACATTTAAAAAGAAAGAAAGAAAGGAAGGGAGGGGCAGAGGTATTTATCCCTAATTTGTCCAAATAATAAACTTCTTTAAAAATATGCCTTTCTAAGTATTATGTCATTTGTTCATGCCCATACTATTTTGTCATATATTCAAAAGTAAATATTTTTCAATGAAGGTAAAGATTTTCTAAGTCATACATTGCAAAGCATGCAATAAATTGTTCAAGATGCTTTTCCCTAGGCATATGTAGCTCTTAGGACTTAACATATGGCTATTTAAAATTGAGATATGCTGTAAGTATAAAATACCAGATTTTGAAGATTTAGTAAAAAAAAAAGTAAGATATTTTATTAATAACTGTATTGATTTCATGTTGAAATAATATTTTGGTTATATTGGGTTGAATAAAATATATTGTTAAGGTAAATTTCATCTTTACCTTTTCTGTTTTCTAATGTAGCTATTAGAAAATTTTTAATTACTCTGATAATATTTCTATTAGATATCAGTGGTCCAGTGCATTCAGGTCTCATTGGAGTTCACTTGTTTCTCCACCAGCATTATTTCTCTAGCATGGTGGTTATGGACATTTAATGTACGTTCTAATCTCCTGAGAAACATTTAAAATAAATCTGAGCCCCAGTAAGAGGTTAGTTGTTCTGGGCTGGGGCCCCAGCATCACTTTCTCTTTTCTTTAAGGCTTTGCTATCTAATACAAAGTCTGGATGCAGAACTACTTCGCTAACCCTCTGAGCCTAGTAGAGTTGTGCAAGGAAACTAGCTTTTCAAAAATTCCAGTAATATTTTAAAAGTTGTGTCACATCTTCTAAACTAATTAGGGATTTTGATTTTGTAAAACAATGTCAAATAAGTGAGAAGGCACAGGAAATGTTCAGTTAAAGGAATACTTAGACATGTTTTGAGTCTGCTTATTTTAATTTGTTTAATCACTGTTGGGACAGAGAAGCCTCATCCGTTTAGCTGCTTGTCCTCCAAACAAGGTGAAATATTTAAGGCACTTCAAATAGAGCCAATAAAAGTTGCAAATCTGTTTATATTATACCTATGAAAACTAAATGTGGCCAACAGTACAAGGTCTAAGATTATACCTTCACAAATCACTAAATAGATTTTTCTGGCCCTAAAGATTCCCAGTGCTATACAAATGGACTCTGGTAAACATACTAATAGAACTTTGTGCCCTTCCAGATAAACTAGTTTTATAAAATGTCACTAACAGATGATTCTTATTGTACATCATTGTATTCTGTGGATCCAATATCCAGCCTCTCAATTTTTCTTTTTCATAATGAATTTATTGCCTTTTTTTGCCATAATATTCTCAGTATTTTGAATCCCATTGGTTATTGGATGATAGTGATAAAATGCTGCTGACTGAGAAAAGAAGCTGAAGGAGATAAAACTGTGACTTCTAAAATTATTTACCTATTTTTGAGAGGGGAGAAATTACTTATAAAATATGGGATTTTTTATAGCCTCTTTGGTATTAGGACTCAAAGTTTTATTAGCATTAATACTGTTCAAAATTTACCTAGTATATGATTTAATTTTTTTCCAAATTATTGAAATTCTCTTATCAGTTGAATGTATTGACAAGCTAGACTATATGTTCCTTGAGGGCAAGTACCTAGCTGCCTTGTTTACCACATTTCCCCAGGGCCCAGTAAAAATAGCTAGCACACACATTTTTTTTAACCAAAGAAAAATAGAAATTTATGACATTATTTCAAAACACAGTACAATTCCATTATGATACATTTAAAATACATCTGAGTGTATTTAATGATGGAGTGAAGTTGTAATTCACTCTAAATTCACACTTTTAGTGCTTCTGTGTTTTACTGATGGACAATTTTTTAATGTTTTGAAATA
Organism: Smutsia gigantea; assembly: GCA_032199065.1. Taxonomy (NCBI): domain Eukaryota; kingdom Metazoa; phylum Chordata; class Mammalia; order Pholidota; family Manidae; genus Smutsia; species Smutsia gigantea. The sequence continues at coordinate 35,976 of JAVSCE010007113.1, forward strand.
TTTTTAAATGAAAAGTGTTAAGTATTTTTAAGAATTTGAAAAATACATTGTTTTCAAATTTGGGAAAGTTTCAAGCAATAATTTAAGCTTGACCTACCAAATATTCTTTCAATTTGTAATGGCAAAATGGTAGCTATTTAACATTTTGAAATAGATACAAATACTGTAATTTTCAAACAAAATGTAGAGACATGTATTACTTAACTTACAGAGGTGGATGATTATACTGAGTCTGACCTAACGTTCCATGGGCATGCCTTGAGTTGACACATGTGAACTGGGCTATAGTCACTTCATCCTACAGAGGCCTTTTATAATAGGGTCAGCCTAGTTCTGAGCTCATCTGGGTGATGGTTCAGACTCAAACGCTGTGTCATCGGGCTCTTTTGTTTTGAGCAAATGGGCATATGAGTAGACTAAAGCATTTGCTAGTGGAGTGCATACAAACCTTAATATTTTGCAACACTCCTTCAGAAAAAAATATACGAATATAAGTTAAGGGCACTTGTGAAAAATGCCATTCTCTCGTCTCGTCTAGATCATATCTCAGCTGAAAAGAATTGGAACTTGTGAAACAGAGCAAGCAGGAATCCACTGATTTAGTAAGTTAGCAACATATCAGGTAAAAATAGGATTTTTTTGATGAAGTTAGTATCTTGCAAAGGTTTAAGTTGGACATGTTGTAATTGTTGCAGAGGAACTCCTATCAGGAATACAAAATGCTTAGCAACGTAATCCTAATGGTTGCTGAGAATTATTCAAGTTTCTCTGTTATGTGTCATTAATATGTTTTTATTGTTTTGCTTAAAAGTGAATGAAACATCCAGCAAAGAGAAATTCAAACATTTATTAACTTTAAAACAAATAATGTTAAGTTAATCTCTATTAATTATGGAAATAAAATGTTTCAGAAACCCCCAATATTTTGGAAATGTGATTCTACTAGATAAACCCTAGGAAATATTGTTATGCAGCTGAATTCTGGGCTTTGTTTTCTATAAATGACAACAAAATATAATAGTCAAAAACTCATATCCTGGGGACTGTAAATGACCTGTGTTTGAGTCATGGTTCTCCTAGTTACTAGTTCTGTGGTTATGGACAGGTTACATAACTTCTCTTCTCTTCAGATTCCCCATCTTTAAAATAGGAAAAATAATGATATACACTTAGTATCACAGGGATATTGTTAGAATTCATTTAGGTAATAGCTATACAGCAGCTAGTACAGCTGGTGCTTAAATAAGAGCTGTTGATATTATTGGTTGTATGACCATAAGATATTATGTAATTATTTATACAAATGAAACTGTGCATAAACCTTGAATAAAAAGTTCAGCTTTAGTCATTAACTCATCTAGCTAAAAGTTGCTTTAGCACAGTCAGACTAACTTGTCTTTTCTTCTCTAGCATGCTTGCTGCCTGATTACCTAGGGATTGGAGTTCATGGGCTGATAGGCAAAAACAAACCCTAGAACTCTCAGTCGACCCCCCAAAAAAAGTCTATAAAAATCTAGTGCTCATGTCATCGTACTGGTCAAAATTAACTAAGAATTTACTGTCTTCCAGGCACTAAACATGGAATATTTCATCTAATCTTCACAACTGTCTTATGATAAAAGTAATTATTCCTTTTATGATTAAAAGAACCGAAGGTTAGGGAAGTCGTTGTAACATGCTTCATGTACTGCAGTTACTAAGTGTTAGAGATGAAATGCAATCAGAAAATCTGATTTCCCACCTATAGTTTTAAACATGCTGTGTTTCCAAATGGCTGATGCATAGGATTCAAGATAATGTATGGGGTGGATCAAGTTTTTTAAAATTGCCTATTTAAATGTGTATTTTTAAATGTTTAACTTTTAACTAAATTCATGATTTCAGAGTACTTCTACTTGAGATGAAGCTAAAGTAGTTGACAAGTGAGAAGCCTACGTAGGCCACCGAGTTTCATGGTGGTGCTCAGTCATGCCTATCAAAACCCTCAGTAGTTAAGCTATTAGGATGTGAGTATATCATAGATTGTTTGGCCACTAAACGAATTCTCATATGCTGAACTTTGCAGTCATTATGGCGTCCTTTTCAGTGATGCACCTACATATTTACATATGCAAAATATCAATTATAAATTGCAATTGTGTACTCCTTGATTTCCCTTTTTCTTGAATATGCCATGCCATGGATCAGTGCTTTAAGAGTAAGTCTTTTAAAGCATAATGCTGAAGATGCTGGTGGAAATGTAGGTGCAGTGGAGACTGCAATGAATTCAGTCATACGCTTTCAGAATAACAGGAAGGCCAAACTGATGAATCACCTGAAACCACTTAGATAAACACCAGCTGCAAAGAAAACAAAATATAAAATGTAGTGAAAATTAGTTGGATTTGGATTTTAGTGGACTGACAATGAGTGTAAGCTTTTTCCATTAGATATAGTGTGTCTGGGGATACTCAAAGTTCTGGCGAGAAAGGATTCTATCTCAAACATCGGTTTTGAAATGTTCAAAGACGATCATGGGGAGTATTGAATTTTTTAAAGCAAAGCAGGAAAATAGTCAAGTAACTCAGAAACATCAGCACAGGGTGGTAGGAGATGAAACTGTAAAAGTTGCAGAAGCCTTGTATCTAGTGGTGGCTTCAGTCACCATAGTCAGAGCTGCTCATGATCGGTGAGACACCAGTCACTATTTGGCTGCCAAACATCCAGCTGATGCTCTCTGGGACAAAGCTGGGGAAAAGAAATCGGATGGGGCAACTCTGTCAAATGCAATAATTTATCAAACAATGACAGTTATGGTACAAATGAAGAGCCGCATTTATTTTCCTGAGTACAAAGAAGTCCATAATATTCTCTGGAAACTTAAGATGAAATCCTAATAAAAGCAACTCAAGTGATCTTTCGGTGTTTGTCAGTTATGAGCTGAATAAAGGAGCCCAAGAAGATATATTTTTAGTGCATCTTTGTTAACTCTGACAGCTGGAGAGGAGATTTTAAAATTATTGATAACTTCAAGATAAACAATAGCATGCAAATGATGTATTGGGTTATGAACAGATGGTGCTAAGGAAATGGTATCCAATAAGAACGACTTGTTCCATGCAGTCCAAGCTGTCGTACTGGAAACAAGATCTACTTACTGTTTTGTGCATGGGGTAAGCTCTCACCACCAGAGATGTTTTTAAAAATTAAAGGAATGAACCCAGTGAAGCAATAAATATTGTCAACCACATCAAGGACAAGCAAATTGAATTCTCTACTTTTTCTCAGTTTTGAGAAAATATCAGCATTGATTACAAGCAGTTATTGTTTTTTACAGTAACTTGAAGAAAAACTTCATGTCTCTGGTGGCAAAATCTACACAATGAGTAAGGACCTATGAATAATTTGGATTGGCTTTTCCAATCAGCCTATTCATAATATATTTTCTCTCTTTTAGATAAACTAAACTTAGTCTTTCAAGGCAGGTGAATTTCAATTATTATTCCATATGAAATTGAAAATCAATGTGATGGTTACAGATCTGAATCTGTGGGACACATACCCTGACTGGAGTGAGCTAGATTATTATATTGTTAAGAGTGACCTTGTAAACAATTCTCTGAAAGACGTAACTGAAATATTCTGAAAGTTATGAATATTCACTTGATAAATCTCTCCGTACTTGTCCAGGGAGAATGAGTGGTGAGTGGGTAAGCTCCACATTTTTTCATTATTTTTAACATATTCATATTAGAATATATTCTGAAAATGGCTTCTTCCAAAGTTTGTTGAGCTAAAGTTACTTATGGAATTTTATTGTGCTCTGATCTGTGAAAATGGCTTAATTTATGTCAACACTAGGATATTTGTCATGGCTGTTTTGGGATTGTTACCTATGGTAACAATTTTTGGTAAATTTTGAAAAACTTGAAAAAAATGGTGAATCCACTCTTTGTAGGGTTTAGAAGTTGGGATATCATCATTAAATTGGATTAATAATATTATTCATGTCCTCTATACCCTTACTCACTTTTATGTTTGTTCTTTCAAAGACTGATAGACCTGTAGTTAAGTTTTATATTACTTTTCTATTTTTTCTTTTTTACAGTTTTGCTTCACAAATACTTTGATACTAAGTTATTCAGCATTAAAATTATGACATTTGCACCTTCATCACAGACTGTAGCCATCTTTATAACAAGTTAAACTTATTCCATAAATAAATGTTGTCTAACATTTTCCCCATATTCACTTTGAGTTTCTTTTGTTTTATTACATGTATCTCTCTTGCACATCCTTCATATGCAGCATATGGATTTTTATGCTTTTGACCAAATTTGGTCATCTTTTATTTAAATAATGGATTTATCTTATTCATTTTTATTGTCATTGTTTATAGACTGGCTTCCCACTCCTTCACTCTCTTTTAACTTTACTTTCATTCTCTAATTTTATTTGCTTCTCATTGTTTCTTTAACTGTATTATCCAAGATTTATTTATTTTCTTCTGTAGTAATTTTAAGGTATAAGGCTTATGTTTAGACAGCCAGTCATTAAATATATTTTGAAAACATCCTTAAATGTTTATTTTCTGTTATTAGCTTCAAAAATTCATTAGTTGTGCTTGTGATTTCATGGCATCCCCCTTCTCAGACTAGTGATGCTATTTATTTCCCCCCCTTAAAAATTTTTACTCATTATCACTCTCCCTTCAAATGTATAATTTTATCAGCTTTTAAATATGTTCAGATCTCACCCATAAAAGTAAGTTTCTTTCCTTGACCACACATCGCTCTTGTGCAACTTCTTCATCTCTGCCTCACTACTAAACTTCTCAAAAGAAGTGGTGATAGCAGGCACACCCATTTCTCACTTCCATGAGCTTCTAGCACATCACTCCCCTAGTTTTCCTCCTACTTCTTGGGGGCTTGTCAGTTTCTTGTATGATGTCATACTTCTCTAGTAGGCCATGATGCATTGTAGTTCTCAGGGCTTGGTTCCCCTCTCTTTGCAACACCCATTCCAAGAGTTTCAAATGATACTATGTGCAGATGACTTGCAAATATTTACCTGGAGTCCCAGACCTTCCCACTGAGACTTGGGATCCAGGTTGCAATTACCTTCTTGACATCGCTAGGGCATGTCTAAAGGACGTTAATATAAATATGTCTATGACTGAATTCTTGAACTTACTCTCTCATCCCCTGTACAAAGAGAACCTTGAGAAAGTGAAGAGTGAGTGGTAGGAATAGTAGGAAATGAGAGAGGAGAGGTGGCCTTGGACTTGATCATGACTAGGTTTGAAGGTCATGTCATAGACTTGGGATTTTACTTTGATACACAAAGCCATCTGGACATTCAAACAGGGAAGTATGAAGATTTATATTTTAAAGGATTAAAATGGAGAGGGTAGGTAAGAGTGGAACACGGAGACCAGTTAGAAACATTGTCAAGATTTAGATGATAGATAAAGAGACTTGTAAGAAGATGGTAGCAGTGGAAGAGGTTTAATGTAGTCAGATTCTAATACTTTTTCAAGATAAAGTAAACAATATTTGTTGATGGGTTAGATCTGGATTATAAGAAAAAGAGGATTCTAGAGCAGCTCTTCGGTTTTTGGTGTCATTTTCCATTGAAGGAAACTTAGGGAGAAGGAAAAATGTGGGGAGGAATTGGAATTAAGAGTTGAGTTTAAAACATAATGCTCTGAGGTATTCAGTAGACATCGGATATTGATGCTGAGTGGGCAGTGAGAATAACAAGTTGAGTTCACAGAAGAGCCCAGAGCTACAGATATAAATTTGGATATCATCAGCATATAGATGATCTTGAAAACCACGTAGGGGGTTAGAAATAGGGCCCTGGTTGCCTGGGAGTGAACAAGCACTGAGAAAACTCTGGAGGAGGAGCCTATTTAGTGTCACTCATTAAAGAACTATAGAGCACTATGGGAAGGGGGCAGGTGGACAGACCTCTGCTAAACTGGCTATGCAGTTTTTTTGCCATAGGAGATCTGGGGCCACAACAGCAACATATCTCACTGCTCTATTAAAGGATACCTCCAAAAGCTTACTTCAAGCATACTCTGCTTATGACTTTGTTCTAGTCACTTTTGCTCCTGCTTGTATCTATAGAGCTCCCACTTGTACCTTGCAAATGCCCCAAATCTAGCAATCATTGCATTTTATTCCACACATTTCTTTACATGTCTTTCTCTCCCACTAGATTTTGAGCTTATGAAAGGCTGGAACACCATGTATAATTAATATCAGTACCCCTACACAGCTCCAGATACCTAAGAGATGCTTAATAATATTTTGTTACATTCAGGGATGATATTCAAAATCTTCAATAGCCGTACTGAAAAAGAAATGACCCATCTGAACAGATGCTCCACTGATCGTAAGGAACACCATCCTTGTACGTATCAACTGAATATGAGCTCATCAGAGTTTCCTTGATTTCCATTTCATACCATTTTTATTGTTTTGATTGTGGATCTGGTAAAATAATATATAACGAAATGGTTTTATAATTAAATGTGCAGTTCTTTTCAAAACTCAATTTCTGAAAACAACTCTGGTCTATACTCATGGGAGGAGCTGGATGATAAGATCTTACCAGACCTTCATATTAACCCATTTTCCAAGTTATTTAAAAGAGAATTGCTTTGTTACCTTCTGCATTGATGGTTTGGACACTCCTCATGCAGTTCTATACCAAATGAAGTGCTGACATACCAACTGGGTTACTGAGAACAGTGAATTGATAAATCTTTTATTGAGGGATTATTTATACAGCAGCTAGAACTATCTTAACCCTTAATAAATGTTAAGTAAAAATCCCCTCACTGTCCATCGGTGTCCCACATTCTGCAAGGCAAGAAGCCAACCTCCAAAACCAGTGGGCACAGGCAGGAAAGGAGACAAACTGCTTAATGAAGAGGCTTGTTTAGGTTTAGTGATGTTCTTGTTCTTCTGAAGACACTCAACTAAACAAGGGTTAAGTTGAAACAAAAGTAAAGAAATGGATGGTGATATTTTCTGTGATGCCCAAAGAAGGCTTTAGCCTTTATAGATACAGGGTTTAACTATCATATTATGAAGCAGTGCCTTTTAGAATTTCAAAATGTAGGACCACAAGTCATCTCCACAGCTACTTCATCTGTAGAAAGTATTTACCACAACCAATGCCCCCTAGAATAAAAGAGAACATTTAATGTGGCAGACCATGATGGAGGGGAGGCTCTGAAAGAGAAAGCACAGCTTGAAGTGCAGTGTAACTGGGAGCCTCACACCTCCCCGCTGAAGGCAGCCGACTTACAGCTACGGAACTGCTAATCTGTTCTACTGTTTTTTAATCAGATGTTGGCATTATCTGCCACTAATTGCTTTTTCATTTCCACTTGTAATTATTCCATTGCATGTTTGTGGTGAGAAGCTGAAAATGAGGCAGATCACTGAGAAAGAATTAATTGTTAATGAATAATCATCAGTAGGAAGCCAATTTCATTATCTTCAAAGAGGTAGCCAGAGATTAACCACTAGCTGTGGTTCTCCTAGTTTCTGTGCATGACTGTAAAGTAATCACAAATAATCACGCCCTCCAACTTCATCAATTATTTTCTATTATGTGGATTGATACCCATTTTTGTCTTTGTTGTTTAATGATAATGGCAGTACTCATGCTGGGGAGTGCTAATTGGAAGGTGTTACATTCAGTGGGCTCCAGGCCTAATTATTAGAGCATCTTCTTCATTAGCACATGATCCTACAAGGGTTGCATGGTGGGAGTTACTAATTTTTTCAAGTTACAAGAATATCATATTAGGAAACTTTTTCATGTCCTTATGCCAAGTAACACATGGCAAATCTTATATCTGGTCAAAATTGAATAGCTACCAACAGAGACTTCCTGTTTAAATAAAAAGGGATGTTTTAACCTAATATGAATCTTTTAACATGAAATCTGTTTCTGCACAAGAAGCTAGGTCATCCCAGGACTCGATGAGTTTTCACTGCTGCTTTGTTTCTGCCATTTACCAACTCTTTGCTTCAGAATGCTCACACAGCCCCTCCTCGCCCCCAGGATTATCACAGCTCTCCATGGAGCTTTGTCTGCTGTTAATGGAAACATTGTGAGATGAGTTTGAAAGTCAGGATGGAAGGGTTCCAGGATTTGTTGCCCTGGTGGTCAGGTAATGTCACTCCAAACAGACTTGGGGAGAAAGTGAATATACAGCCCTGTGTCACATTTGCATAGGGCTGCATAACTTCCCAAGGTTCTGCATAACTTCAGTGGTTCACAGTGTCCCTTACCAAAGCAGTAGATTCGTTGCTGATAGACCTGCTGTGGCCCTAGAAACTCCTATGGCACAAAACCTCATGTCCGGCTTAGAGCAGGTACATCCGTCCACCTGCCTCCCTTTCCATAGTGCTCCATAGGTCTTCATGAGCATAACTAGACAGGCTCCCCCCCTAATCGAAAGACGGTCCTCAGTGCTTGTAATCACTCCCAGGCAACCAAGGTTAACTGTTTGACCTCCGTCTAAAGAAAGGTATAGCAGGCAGCATTCTCAAGTGTATCTGACTATAGAGAATGCTTTTGAAATCTGTCCAAGAGATACTTGCATAAGAGAGAAGAAATCAAAAGAGTGGGTTTTGGTATTAGTCCTACCCATTTTGGCTGTTTAAGCTAGCATAAATTAATTACTTAACCTCTTGGAACCTCAGTTTCCCTTGTTAGGTTGTTATAAAGATGAATAAGATGCTATATGTAAAATGCTAAATGTAGGGCCTGGCACCCAATCAGTGTTTGTCTTGGTTAGGAGCAGATCATGAAGAACCTTGTGTCTGAGTAACAGGTTGTTTTCTGGAAATGAAATGAAAGTTTTGAGACTACTAGGTGTGTGACCTCAAGTTCTGCAACAGGCAAATCCTGAAAAGTCAATGACTCAGTACATGAGAGTTTACTTCTTGCTCACGAAAAGTCTGCTGTAAGGTGATCATGATTTTCCTCTGTCCAGTCGTTTGGGCATCTAGACTCTCTTCTCTGATGATGCTGAAGACATTGCTTCCCAGATTACCAAAGAAGGGAAAGACAGTGTGTGCCATCACCAGAAGTGATTCGTTGTGTCAGTTCATATTCCTGTACACCAGAGCACAGCCACGTGGTTCCAGTCTAGTGGCAGAGGAACGTGGTCCTTTGTGTGCCTGGAAAGAAGACAAGCTATGGTAAACACAGCACTGGGCATGGTGTCTTCTGGGGTGCAAAAGACTGAATAATCGTGAGATTCATTTTAGAAAGATTATGGTGAAAATGCACAGAGATGTTGGGGAACTGGGAAGGGCTAGAGTCTAGGATATCCTGTAGAAAAGTATTATAATCACAGAAGGATGGAGATAATGGAAGCTTGAGAATAGTTTAGAAACTGTGATCAGAAATGTAAGACAAAAGAAAGGAATCAAAAAGATAAAATTCCAAGCTTAAATGGTGATTTTGTGGAGAAATATAAGCAACGTATGAGGAGATGACATGCAGAGGGTGAGAACAGGGAAAGCAAGCATATCAGGAGATGCTCAGGTAGATCAGGTTAGACAGCTGGTAGCCATTGTTATGATCAGGGGAAAAATAACCATAGAGAAGAGGAAAATACTCCTATGAGAGACCTAGACATTTAAACATCTGAGAGAGAGGTTCAAATATCTCCTCATCTTTATGATAGAGCCACTGGTGGGAGGTACCAATCCTCCAGAGAGATAAAGAGGGTCTCTGAATTGTTGCTTGCTGAAAATCCTACTCAGAACTTTTCTCTTGAATGTGGTAATATAACTATCCTTTTACACAATGACCTTTACCCAGGTACACTTGACCTTCTAAGGACAATAACATCAGGTTCTTGGTTTATCTATTGTCAAGTGAGAGGTTAGGAAGGAGGTGGTGAGAAATGGGACAAAGGGGATAGTAATCACACCAATAGATTCCCATTTTCAGAGTCTGTAATGTTGAGTGCAAGAAAAACGATTACCATGTGATGAACCTAACAGTGTATCTAACTTATTAAGAGGTGACATTATTACATCATTTGGACATCATATTTATTCATGATGGTGAATGATAAAATGATGCTATGGCATGAAATGCTTTCTCATTTTTTTACTAAAATATAGTTGATATACAATATTATATTGGTTTCAGATGTATGACAGTGATTTGGCAATTGTTTTCATTGCTAAATGGTCACCACGATCAGTGTAGTTACCATCAGTCAACATACAAAGATATTACAATATTATTGACTATATAATATTCCCTATGCTGTGCTTTCATCCCCATGACTAATTTGCTTTATAGTTGGAAGTTTGTACCTCTTTATCCCTTTCACCTAATTCACCTATCCCCTCACTCCTCTCCCCATGGCAACCATCAGTTTGTCCTCTGTGTTTATGAGTCTATTTCTGTTTTATTTGTTTGTTCATTTGTTTTGTTTTTTAGATTCCACATATAAATGAAATCATACGGTGTTTGTCTTTCTCTGTCTGACAGTTCATTTAGCATAATACCATTAGATCCATCCATGTGTCACAGATGGTAAGATTTCATTCCTTTTTTATGGCTGAGGCAAATATGGCTTTGTAATATTCCAGCCAGATAAGTAACACATCTTTATTCATCTATTGATGGACACTTAGGTTCCATCTATTTCTTGGCTATTATAAATAATACTGTGATAAACATAAGAGTGCATGTATTTTTTTCAAATTAGTGATTTTGTTTTCTTCAGGTAAGTTCCCAGAAATGAAATTAATGGGTAATATGGTATTTCTATTTTTAATTTTTTGAGAAACCTTCATATTGCTTTACATAGTGGCTGCACCAATTTACATTCCCACCAACAGTGAATGAAGGTTTCCTTGAAATGCTTTCTTTTAAATAAGTCTTAATAGCCAAGGACCCATTGCTTATATGCCTTATTTGGCTGACATGCAACTTGTATGGCTTGTCTTACTTATATAAGACATTTCACAGGGCATTGACCGCACTTCAAGACTCTGGCTTTATTGTCCTGCAGTCATTAAATCAGCAGAGCTAGTTTACTGATGTTTAGCTCGTATTTCCAGAAGTTTTGTGTCTTCCTCTCATGCTCTCCTCAGCCATTTGACTAGTACCTTTAGTGACAAAAGCACCCTATTCTCCTATCGCCAGCCTTTTCATTCCACTGTAACATGGCTACCACCATGCTTCATTGCAGAATTAGAAGCTGAAGATTTTATTTTTATGCTATTTTTTATTTCTTTCGCATGGAACAAAGGGATGTTCATGCTGGATATAGTACAATAGAGACAGTTACCAACCTTGGGTAGAGGTAAAGAGGCAACTCCTTTCTGTTAGAGGTTAGATAAGAAAGTGTGAGCACCGGAGTTAAAAGCATCCTGGAAATAGTGTACAGGGAATTTCCCAGCCCTAAAGGACATTCTCCTCAAGACCCAGAGGTAGGAATGAGACCCAACATGCTTCCTTTATTGGTATTTAATATTTGTGTATAATAACAATAATGCTACCATAAATTCAAACACTTATGGCACTTTATTCATTAATTGAAGTGTCTGGTGTTATGCTAAACATATGAAAATGAAGAAGGTCCAGTCTTTGGAAGGCAAAGTTTAAACTCCTATATATTGTCTCTTAGTAGTGGCTCAATTTCAGAGTGCTTCAGGGGTAAGCAAGAGAAATTCAATATAGAGATTTTAGAGGGCTCTGAGTGTTTTCAGGGATAAAGGTCATTTAAAAAGTAATATGATCAAGTATTATGAAATTTTCTGATATTATTGTCCCAGACATCAGGGTAGAAATCTCTAATTACATTGCTTTTAAAAGAGATTAATGATAAAAGGTGGTGGAGCTAGCTATGACATATGATAATAAATCAATACAATAAAGGAAACTACTAAAATGTCTCTAGGAGAGTTCATTCTGTCAATCAACTCAGCTATCATTTATATTTACAAATGAGATCTTTCTAGCACTTAATACATTTTCAGTACTTTATGCAAGAGATAAGAGCTAATTATGTAACACCAGGCTCACGTCCTGTTCGTTTCCATGGGAAGGACTAGGTCTGAGTCACACATAAAGATTAGCAGAGAGTCTCAGGGATGAAGCCGGAACAGACTGTCCTCAAGTGAAAACTTTGCCCCTACAATGCTATTCTCCCATTTTGTCATCTCATATCAATTTTAATACCTTATGTCTCATCAGAGAGCAGTTATACTCTGACATGTTCCCTCCTGGTGCAAGATGGCAGCTACTAAAATATAAATCACTGCAGAGAATTGCTGGATTTAGAGCCAATTCTTCTAATCGAAAACAACAGCAATGTTAATTTCAGCTTGAGAATGATGGCTTTTGTATGGTGATAGAATGGTACAGACTATAATGGTGTCAACTACCGCAATAAAATATGCTTCAAATGGGCTACTTTTTTTACATTTAGACTAGGGTGACTTCTGTCACATTTCTTCTTTTGGCATGGAAACTGACAATCTATTAAATAAATATTAATCCCTAGCAGCCTTCAAAGCAGGCTCAGCCATATCAGGGTTTTAAATAACTTCATTAATGGCATAACTACCTTTCCCCAAATTCCTAAGGGATCCTTTGACGCTAGCCACTCTAATGAGTCACCAAGTGATTCATGACTTTAACCTGTTATCATGCAAAATATATTTCCAGTTGGAAGTCTTTACAGATGGTTTTGCCAGAAAGTAAGTAACTGCTCTAGACTTTAAAGAGGGCATATTCCATTTATGCAGTGTATGAAGAAACATGATTTGGCATTTTTTTTTTTAATGTTAGTACTCTAAAATGGTGCGTTGTGTCCAAAAATTCAATTCGGACAATGCCTGATCAAATAAGGGATTCTATTTGGACGGTAAAAGACTATGTGGATTATCTGTGGGTGAATTATCCATGACAATAGCAGTACCTATTGCTAGTCCGTATTTTTCTGTAAGCTTTTCTCTCTCTTCCCTCCTTCCAAAGTGATCATTGAAAACACGGAATGGTATTTTATTAATCTAGACAAGACAAAATTGAGAAGGTAACTATTTTTCAAAGAACAAAAAGAAATGATTTTTAGAAATCTGTTTTTCAAAAGCTACGTTTCTGTTTCTCTTGAATGGTAACCAAGCACTCAGTATTCTTTATTTTTAATGAAATTTATTTTTATCATATATACCTATACCTAGTTGTTTAAAGTACTATAAAGCTAATAAGGGGGCCCTCATTCCTGGAGAAGGCTTTGTCGTCTCCATTCTCGGTTGCATTCTAGCCTGACTGCTCTCTAGAAGTGTGTGCATTAGGATTTCCTTTTGCTTCTGCCAGGTTTTGAATCACCCATTTCCAGTATTCTAAAAGCTAAACAGAGCAAGAGAGCTAAAAGAGTGTCTTTCTTTTACCCTTCTTTAATAGGAAGATATCTTTGAGTCTGAGGCCTCACTAGGGATTAAATCTTCTATTTCCTGGAAAGATAATTAAGTTGCTTAGCTCAAACAATCCTCCTGTTTACTTCCACCTTCATACCTGATGCTTCCAATTCCTGAGCCTTTCTGGGGTTCTGGGCATGAATCAGTTCACTTTCCTGGGACCTACAGATTTCAACTTTCTATCTTCCCAGCTTTTGTTGACATTAGCTTCTCTTTTTTTTCCTTTTGCCTTTGTGGATTATGGTATGGATTACTATCACTTTAGGATTGTTAAGGAATAGAGCAGTGATAAACATTTGTTCAGTCTGCCATGTTAATTAGGTGTTGACAGTTGTCAAGCCTTGTCTTTGTTGTCAGGGATCCAGGGAATCGACAAATAGTAGGTCAAAACTGAACAGAAAATATTTCCAATCTCTCTAATTGAAACGCCTAAGTTTCTTTTTAATGTTTCAGTTCATATGGCTCCTGAGACATAGTGATTCCACAGAACTTCTCTAGGGAGCTACCACATAGGGAGAGAAGGAAAAAAGGTGGCTAGTGGGTGGGATTTGGGGCCAATCCCACCTCCCACCCCAAACCTAAGAAGTTTATTTTTACCTGTTTCAGATATTATATTTTGTGTACGATTTTAATTGAGCAAAGAGTTTCAGAGATACAAAATCTTTAAACCCAGTTAAAGTCAAAATACAGTTAAATATGGACCACCCAGATCTTTTGAAAATGAGTGGTTAGGTTTTATGAGATATGATACCCTATCACCCTTTATGTGCTGGAATGTTTGCTTTGTTTTGTCTTTGCTAGCATTTACATGGAGGCTCTAGAGTAGGTTTCTGTGTCCACGCATAGTCACATTCATAGAAGAGGCTCTGGGTACCTTCCAGAGGTGTTGGGTTGGTCTTCGAATAGTAGCTGAGTCCATCAGATTGCATAGCTACTCTAACTTGTGGCTTTCATTTTCTCCTTCTTCTCACTCTTGTCTTCCTCACTCTTACAATGACTTATGCAGAAGTTCATTCTTTTTGCTTCAACTCTCCAGCATCAATTACTTCTCTTTTTTTACAATCAAGTACTTCTCTTTTTTTATATGGCAAACTATTGATTAGCTCATGTTCTCTATAATCATCAGGTTTGTGTTTCTGTCTATTCAGTGCTCGCTTAAATGCCAAGATTTCATTTTCCTGGGCACAAAGCCATTTCAGAACTTCATATTTTCAGACATCTATATTTTTTTCTTATCAGAGAATAAATGATAATATGGGAAAATAATTGATATACATTTTCTATTTCATAGAGAACCAAACCAGAGGTAGATAAACACCTGATTTATTTCACAAAGGAGTAGATATCTCCTGCCCCTTCTTTTTCTTGTTGGGAACATTGTCATTGAAGAGAAAATAAGCAGCCAGTTCTGCAACCCTCCCTGGCTGACCTCAGAGTTTGCCTGCACCTGTGAAACTAGACAGGCAAGGAATTTATTCCTGACTCAACTGTTGGCCAACTTTTCTAAGTAACATATTTAAAATTTATAATTTCTCAAATACAGAAACTTATTAGTGAGTACATCCCATTTTATAAAAAGTTCAATATATGAAATGTTCGGAGGCAGCTCAATTTTTATAAAAGAATAACTGTAGGCCTTGGAATAGGACCAGATTTTGAATACTTAGAGGTTGGGGCACATGTTAAGCTTTTGCTCTGGTGCCCTCTTTATGTATGTATGCACTTTAGGCAAGAAGTATATATGCCAACTGCCCATGCTCAGAATTGCTATGATAGAGTCAAGTGATGCTTGATGTTTTTCTACTCAAAGCATGTAAGTCGTAAGAGAAAAATTGTATGACACTGAAAAGAGATACTTCTTGTTCAAGCAGTGTTTGACATTTTATGACAGATTTTTTCCATAGACCACCTTGCCTCTCTAAAGCAAATCATGAAAGATAAAAGTTCTAGGATGTATTTTCTTTTTTCTCAAGCACCGTCATGAATTTCTCCATGAGTCGAGAGCACTGCCTTGCTGCCAAGCGAGGCTTGCACTGATCACCTTGACCCTTCTGTGCTGTCTCAGATTCAGCAGGGCCTCAGAGCGAACACTTGGTGTCTGGGACCTTCCTTTTACTTTTTTACCTTTCATGTGGGATAAAAACATGGATTTTTTTTTTCAGATCACATGTATATTAATTGATGAAATCCTTTACTAGAACCCAAGTCACAAATCACTATTTTCTTAATCACATAGCTTAAATTTTAAAAAGAAAAAACAAGAATCTGTCAGGTATTAGGAAAGTATGCAAGTGTGGGCAACCTAAAATGAATCAGTTTTAACTACACCACAAGTCACACTTTGGGCCAGTTCCAAAACACAGGTCAAGTTCTGATTACAACATTGTGGTACCAATTTCTGGTAACATCATTTATGGCTTCACCTGAGAGTGTTAATTATGTACAACTGATACATGACAGTTGAAGGGAGTCATACATTTTGGTTTTCACGGTTTATGTGTTTAGAGGTGCTTTTGCAACTAAGAAAATATATTGTGGTCTCACCACTCAAAAAAGGCACCCGTTTATTCACACCCTGGGTGATGACAGTTTAAGTGTTCTAACGTCTGGGTGACTAAGCATTTTGAAGGGTAAAATATCTTCTCATAAATATTTAAAAGGACTAAGGTTAAACAAATAGAAAATAAAAAGATTAAGATCAAACATATTAAATAAAGATTAGTTTAATTGATTTATTTTTTATAAAAGAATTTATAAAACTTTTATTCCTTTTTTTACTACTGTGTAGTATATCCCCATGACTTACTTATTTTATACCTGCAAGTTTATGCCCTTTGATTCCCTTCACCCATTTCCCATACCTCCCACATTCCCCATCTAATTTTAGAATAAGACTTCATCATCTGTTTTGATAATATAGATTGATGCTAAAGGACTTGAAAAAAATATAAAGAAAATGGAATGTCTTTTGAAGTCAAATTATTAGATAACCAAAGTCATGAGACAAACTCTTCAGTCATTTAGGAAATATTGATTAAATACTCAAATAATTCATAGGATTTTCCAAGGTACTTGGGTACTTTGAAATAACTAAGCATCCCCTTATTCTCAGAATAGAGGGATGTGGTACTAGATAACAGAAAACAATCAAAATGAATATAACCAGATAATTATAATAATTGCAAAGTATGTAGGAAGGAAACAAGGTCATGATTAAATTGGATAAAGAAAGAAAAGAGCAATTTGTAAGATAAAACTTGATTCCACCTAAAACTTAGATTTGTGGCTGACATGAGCACAAAAAGAAAGAGGAAGAAAATGAGCCATTAACCACCATTTTTGCAACCTGCAGTTTTTGCTTCCAATGTCCTTTGTTTCAATTTCTGACAATAAAAATGTGCCAGTAGACTTAGAAAGAAAAGAATTTGTAAAGTAAGAAGCTTAAAAGTTTTTAACATTATAACAGAGAATAACATTTACTTAAAAAAAACAGCTGGATATGTCATATTACTAGCATTTTTGTAGTATGACCAAAAAAAAAATGTATTCATCATCCTCCTTTCCAACATGTTCCCTTTCTAGTATTTCCTACCTCTGATAATTTGCATGATCAACCTTCAAATTATCTACATTAGAAATGAGGGCATCATTCTTACTACCACTCTTTCAGCCTTGGTGTCCAAATTAGTCCCTGAATTTTATGCTTTTACAAGAGTTTGTGTAATCCTTCACTTTTCTCCATTCCCACTGCACTACCTGTATTAATTTGGTCCCTACTTTCTTTAGTCCTCTCTAGTGAAGCCAATGTAATTTTCCTGAAGCACAAATCAGAATGGATCATTCCTATTTTAAAACCCTTCAGTGGCTTCCCATCAACGTAAGGATAAAATTTTAAATCCTTGGGATTCTTTACCGCACCCAGCTTCACCCGGACCCTGTTTGCCCCTCCAGCCTCTCTGTCTCTTGCAGCTCTGTGCTCTAGCCATCCGCCATCCTCAGGTAATACTGGGAATCCACTATGGGTCTTCGTTTTCAAACTCTGCCCTTTGCCCATCTTCCCACAACCCACTATCCCCGGCCCTTTCCAGCGTAGCCATAATTTCCCATCAGGCCCTCAGTTTACCTAGAATTTCCATAATAAAAACTTTCTTGACTCCTTAAGTATCTGGTGGGGAGGGTCAGTCACTGTTATTATATTTTTACCTGTAAGTCTTACTATGTTATAAGTTCACTGTTGAGAGTAGTGATGGTATCTTATTTACTATTAGATTATATCCACAGCGTGTAGCATCATGTCTGACATTCAGTGAATATCTATTGGAGGAGGAATTAATAATAGACATTTTATATGTTCTTCTACAGAGTTTTGTTAAAAAAGAAGTGAGAACTATACTAACATCAGGGATAAAGGAAACAAAAACTATACTAATGTCAAGAGACAAAACTAAACTTCCTAATACTATTTGTACATAGTTTTTTGGTATTATTCATGTTGGACTTTCTTCACTAACCAAACTGTAACCTAGACTAACTAGAAATGATGAAAGCTAACATTTATTAAATCCATACTGTCAGACACTGTGTTAAATTCTTTACAAGTATTATCTAACTTAATTTCAGTTACTCAATGTAAAACATGGCAATCATCCATCCACTCTTTATTTTTCAGCTTTATCAGGGTTTAATTGACAAACAAAATTGTAAGGTATTTAAAGTGTACATCATGATGATGTGATATCTGTACACATTGTGAAGAGATTCACCTTTCTCATCTAATTAACCAACACTTCCATCACCTCACATATTTCCCTCTTTTTTTTTTGTGAGAACATTTTTCTACACCCTAAGTGAATTTCATATATACAGTGTAGTATTATCAACTATAGCCACCATGTCATAGACTAAATCCTTAGACCTTATTCATCTTAGTGCTGAATTTGTTCCCTTTTATCAATCTCTCCCCACCCCACAATCCTGGCAACCACTTTTCTACTCTCTCTTTCTATGAGTTCAGTTGTATTTTAAATTCCACATATAAGGGATACCATGTAGTATTCATCTTTCTATGTCTGGCTTACTTCACTTAACATAATGCCCTCCATGTTCATCCATGTTGTAACAAATGGCAGGCTTTCCTTTTTTAAGGCTGAATAATACTCCATTGTATACATATACCACACTTTTTTTGTCCATTAATCCATCCACAGACACTTAGATTGTTTCCATACCTTGACTATTGTGAATAACGCTGCAATGAATATGGGTATTCATATCTCTTCGAGATAATGGTTTCCTTTGGAGATATACCCAAAAGTTGGATTGCTGGATCAGATAGTAGGTGTCTGATTTCTCAAGGAACCTCCATACTGTTTTCCACAGTGGCTATATGAGTTTACATTCCCATGAATAGTGCACAAGGGTTCCCTTTTCTCCACATCTTCATGAGCATTCATTCTCTTGTCTTTTTGATAAAAGCCATCCTAACAGGTATGGGTGATATCTCATTGTGGTTTTGATTTGCATTTCCCTGATAATTAGTGATGTTGGGCACCTTTTCATGCACCTATTGGCCATTTGTATGTTTTCTTTGGAAAAATGTCTACCATGTTTTTTGCCCATTTCTAATTGGGTTATGTTTTTTGCTATTGCGTTGTATAATTTCCTTGTATATTCTGGATATTAACTGTTATTGGACATGTGATTATAAATATTTTCTCCTATTCCATAAGTTGCCTTTTCATTTTGTTGATGGTTTCCTTTGATATGCAGAAATTTTTTAGTTTGGTGTGGTCCCACTTGTTCATTTTTGTTTTTGTTGCCTTTGCTTTTGCTGTCATCCAAAAAATAATTGCCAAGACCGGTGTTGAGGAGTTCACTCCATATGTGGGACTCATGTAAGGAAACTCCATTGGCTATCAGAATGAGGTTGTCTGGGGACCTGTCCCTTACGCAGTAGACATAACAGCTGGGGCACAGACATGTGTGTACAAGCTCCTTCCAGGGAAACACTAGTGACCTGGAGTAGGCCATAGGCTCATGGTGGGGAGATGTCTGATGGCTTCCCTGGTTTGCAAGGAAGACTGCAGCAATGCCATAGATGTGTGCTAAGTTAGCAGCCTGACTCTCAGGCACCAGCATTCAGAGTGTGCAGACAGGCCCCTTTCAGGAACTGCCTAGGAGATGGGTGGGTTTGACTGTTCCCTTTGTGCTGGGCCCTGTGAGAACAGCCATGGTGATGGCTTGCTCATCCAACAATTGCTACTTTGTTTGTTGTAGTCTATGGATCTTACTGGCTTTCAGAGTTAGGTGTTTTGAGAACCCATCCTCTCATGGAAGTCTTAAAATTTGGAGGCACTAAGTGTGAGCTCCAAACCCTTCACTCTTTAGGGAGGAGCTGCTAGTTGAAAGTTAATTCTCAATTGTGTGGTACTGTTCCAGGGTTGGGATTTGTGGCAAGACTGTGTCTCAGCCTTTTTTTCCCATTTCAGTGTGGGTATTTTCTCATTCATCCAGTGTGTAGGAGTTGCTCAGCTGGTTTCTGGATTTCTCTCAGAGGTAATTGTTCTGTATATACATATACATTTGGTATGTTCATGGGGAGAAGGGGAGTTCAGGAGCCTCCTATGTCACCATCCTGGTCAATGTCCATCCATTCCTTCATTCCTTGCCATTTCCTATCTTATGACCCTGTCTAAAGACCCTGCCATTTCTTTTCTTTTCCTGTTTCTTTTTTGCCTTTCTTCCTAAAGGTCTAATATATTAAGATATAATTTACATACCATAAAATTCTTGTTCAGTTCTACAGTTTGATAAGTTTTTGCAAATGTAAACAGTTGGGTAACCACTACCACAATTAAGAAACAGAGCATTTCTATCATCCCAAAAGATTCTCTCATGGACCTTTGTTATCAGTGCTCTCACCCCTCCCAGCCAGGACCAATATCTGATCTGTTCCGTGTCCCTACAGTTTTGCCCTTTCCAGATTCTCATATAAATGAAATTTTGAAGTATGTAGTCTTTTCTGACTAGCTTTTTACTAAACATTATTCACAGGTATTGGTGCATACAGCAGTAGTTTGTTCTTGTTAGTGATGAATAATATGTATTATGGATATATCGCAATTGTTTACCAATTGATATACATCTGGGTTAGTTCCAGTTTTTGGCTATTATGAACAAAAGCTATAAATATTCTCACATTAGTCTTTGTATGGGCACATGTTTTCTTCTGAGTAAATATCTAGAAGTAGAATTGCTTGATTATGTGTTAGGTGTATATTGAACTCTATAGGAAACTGCTGAACTGTTTTCCAAAGATACTGTATACCATTTTGCATTTCCACCAGCAATGTATGTGGGTTTCAGTTGCTCTGCATCCTTGTCAGCACTTGGCATTTTCAGTTTTTTAAATGTTATCTAATACAGTAGATATATAGTAATATCTCATTGTGATTTTAAATAGTAATTAATGATATTGTAATGATTTTAACTAGTATGTAATGATATTTACATGTGTTATTGTGCCACCTGTATTTCCTCTTTTGTGAAGTGTCTAAATCTGTTGTCAGATTTTTCAAAAACTGATGTTTTTCTTCTTTCTCCTGACTTGTAAGAATGTAAACGTTCTGAATCAATCCCTTTAAGAGGTAGGTGTTTTGCTAGTAGACTTTGGTTTCTCTCTTTTCCTGTGTGTTTTGAAGAGTGGTTTTTAATTTTGGTGAAGTCCAATTTGTTGCTGCCCTAAGAAGTCTTTGATTAGCCTGAGGTCACAAAGGTTTTCCTCTTATGTTTTCCCCTTGAAGTTTTATAATTTCAGGTGTTTTGCATATGGTATGATGAAATGCTAGAGATTAATTTTTTGCATAAACGTTTCATTTTTTTGGTAGGTCCTAGCTTTTCCCACTACACCAGAACCTTTACCATTCTGTAAGAGCAGATAAGGTCTTAATATCTATGCCTATTTATATTATACCAAGCTCATGATTATTTGCTTCTATAGTAGGCATAGGCCAAGACTATCATGTTGATTTTCTCCTAGACATTATAAGTAACTGGTTTTGAAGGTGACAGACTAGTTGTCATTATGTAGATGTACTGGGGCTATGTATGGGCATGCCATGTCATTGTTATTTGATCAACAGACACAAAAGCAAGATTGTGCTGGTGGCATAGAAATAAATTAGATCCAGGTGATGTGGCCTAGTCCCTTCCCTTGAATACTCATGATAAGGAGATTCAAAATGCTTTCACAATCTTCCCTGCAGAAAGTAGTATCCACAGTCCTAGTATTGTATTATATGACGTTACCCTTCCATTTTGTAGAATCCACCTTTATCAGAACTATAAGATATTAAGTAACAAAAATGCATAATGACCTTTTAAAAAAACATATTTGCTATTTTATTTTTTTAATGCCAGTGTAGATCATTATGGTATATAAGGAATATAGTCTGATTTGTAGAGTTTTCAAAAAACTGAAAGTGTGTTTCCCTTCCGGCTAGCAGTCTGCTTTCCTGGTTCCCCCTCCGACAAACTTTCTATTTTCTGCCTTACTCCACATGGATTCTACAGGTTTGATTTAAATTGCACCAACGTGCACAGACATATCTACCCTAGAGAAGTTTGACTCTTTTAACATTCTACCCACCACTAATGTTTCTTTTTCATTTGGGCTTTTAATTTGGATGAATTCCAAATTACTCTTCTGATAGAAGCTCTACTAATTACACAAAGCATCTTAATAAAGAACGGAAACACGATTCAGAGAATCCTCCTTGTGGCATTCTAATACTGAGCAGCTCTAAAATAGCATTAAGGCTCTTTTCTTCCACAGCTATTATCCCATGCTATTAAAACTCTTGCTACTCAGTGTTTTTCTAATTTGAGCAAAGTTTAGATTCAAGGGTTTGTGAAGAGTTCTTGATCCTTCAGATAGATCTTAAATTTGACCAACTAGGTATATTTAAGCAGACATATTGACTTGCTGCTGAGGTTTTAAAATAAGCCACGATATGGAAATAATGGAATAAACCTGATTTGCTTGATCCTGACACTGCTCAAAGTTTTCTGCTGGATCACAAGGTTTTGTTTTCCTTGTTTATATTGCTGTAGTAGATTGAATTCATTGCCTTCCTTTTTCTTGCCCCACCTTGTTTCTACACCTTTTGCAAGGTAGTTCCACAGTTTTCCTATCAAGAGGTGAACTATTTTGCTTGCCTGTTGATTCTGAATTCAGGCATGTGTTTGGCCTTGGCCAACGGGATATCAGTACATGTGAGGCGAGCAGAGACTTGAAGTTCATTCACTTGTGCCTCAGCCATTGCTATGCCTTGGCAGGCCCAGTGGTCCTAGGATGGGGACAAGAGGCCCACGGAGCCAAGCAGGCCGACCCAGCCGAGACCACCCTGGATTACATTCAGTCACATGATACCCAACATAGAGAGAATGAACCTCACAGACACATAAAGACATTTATTCTTGTATAATCATTGAAGTTTGTCATTATTTGTTACACCGGTGTTCATAGGAAAGAAACCTAACATAGTCACCTACCAGATTCAAAATTGTTTGAAGACAGGGCCTTTATTTTATTAATTTTGTCTAGCACACAGTAGGGGCTTAATCAGTGTATACTGGATGGCTTCATGAATAAAGATCAATTGAAAATGATTTTTCTTAAATTTTGTTTTTTTGTTATTCTGAGAGATTCTGCTAATAGCCTAAACTGAGTGCCTCCCAATGTAGTAGCAGAGGCCCAGTCAGTGAGCTAAGCTGTAACTGACCGTCACATTTCCCCCTGAAGATCTTCAGGGGTAATTTCCATGAGCGCCTCCCAATCCCCTGACATGGTTGGTATTTAATAACTCTTCACAATATCAACCTTTGCTGATAAGGATAAGTAGCCATCAATGAATGATCTGAAGGTCAAAAATGAGCACCGAATGGAAAATATTTTTACACCCTAGCTTGACATGGGCAGTAGTTTTTTATCATGTCAGTTTTAGGCAAACTGAATAGTGAACCATTTCAAATCTCATGTCCTCCTGTTTCTTTCCCAAAATAAATATGCTTATCCTTTTTCTTATTAAACCCTACCCTTCAAAATGGATCTAAGTGGCTTCTAAATGAGGAAGTGCAGTCAGTATTGCCTCTCTTAAGGAGATTTGCATATTAACATTCATTCATTTTTTTTCCCATTTTTTTCATAATGCTGAGAGGCCACTCTGCCCTGCAGCATAGCAAGCACTGGCTGTGTAATGGTGACCAAGACAAACATGGTTCTTCCTCCATGGATCTCATGGTCTGGAGGTAGGAGCAAGTGGGAAGAGAAAGGCACTGAACAAGAGTAGTACAGGTTTGAAAAGGAGAAGTAAAGGGAATGACGGAATGTATGCCCAGAGGTGCTAACCTAGTCCACAAAGGCAGGGAATTCTCCTGCAGAAATGATGTTTATACTTGAAGAAGTTGGAATTGGTCCATAAAGTAAGGGAAAATCATTCCTGAAAGAGGAACTGTGTGTGAAACGTTCCTGAGCAGAGAGAGATCTTAATTTGTACTAGGAGCTGAAGAGAGTCCAGGATGGCTGGAGTCAAAAGAAAGAGGGCATGAACTTTGATGATGATACTTTGAATAGTGTTCAATTGTCAAAATAGTATCTAAGAGTAGTATTTGGGTTAACTGGGATGCTTGTTCAAAAGACAGATTCCCGAGCTTTCCCTATCAATATATGGTAAGAATTTCCAGTTAGAGCCTCTGATCTGCATTTTAACAAGTTTACCCAGTACTTCTCAGGCCCCCTAAAATTTTGAGAACCACTGGCCTAAATGAATAAGTTTCCCAATGTAAAAGGCTAATAAGTATCAAGAGGAGGTGAGGAATATATCTGGGTGGAAAGCAGAGTATTCCTGAAGTTCTTAAAGAAATATTGCATAGGCCAGGATCTCCTACTTTTTGGCCAGCAGAGTTGCTGATTCTCTTTGTATGCAAAGGAGCATTGGGCCAAGCTCAGCAGTAGTCTTGAAAGGTTCTATTTTCAAAACACACTCAATGTGGAAATATCAAATAATTTTAAAGCAAAATTAGTCCTAATTTATATATCTCAATTAGTCTTGAGAAGCACCTGGAAATATGACAATATATTAATATTGGACATCCAACTTGGTGAACCTGCTCACTGTCCAGTCCTGCCTTGCAGCACCCAAATTGTGAAAATAGGCTCTTCTCAAGGATAAGCGCACAGTTCTTCTGCCCCTCAGTGAGTTTTTACTCTTAGCATAAATCATTTGTGTTTATTCTCAAACCTGTTTATTCGTTGTTTCTCGTTGTGTAATGATAAAACTTAATTACATATTCAATAAACAAAATGCAATTGTAAAAAGAATTTTTATTTCTGTGAGCATTAAATTTAACCCTTAGGAAAGTTTTGAAAATTTCTTTAACATTGCTTTCAAATTAAGTGTAGGTGAAAAACAGGAAATATTGGGAAAAATCAGAAAAACCTAGAGAGATTCCACTTTGAATTGCTCCATGTGTGTCTTTAAGTTCTTATTTCACATATACGAAATGAAACAAAAGACCAAAATAACTAATAACTTATTGAAGATACCTATGAATCTGGGCCAAAGATGAACTCAGATCCTAGCCTGAGGCCCCATACCAGAAAATTATTTTGGCCCTCAACTTGAACTTTACCAAATGAACGGGTATATTTCTGAAGTTAAAGCAATATGCTAAGATATATATATATATATATATATATATATATATATATATTGTTTTTTATTAAACAATTGTGGGTTCTGATTTCATAGCTCCCTTTTTCTATGAAGAACATGGGGATTAGTGCTCTAACAAGTTGGAAGGTTGTGTACTGCCCAAGTGTAGGGTGGGTGCTTGACACACTCAAGCACTCTCAGAATAGCACTAAGATATATATGGTAGGGAAAATCCTTATAGTCTGAAAAGCACTATATATACGTTAATTATAATTTTTGGTGACAATAGAAACAATGTTGTAAATCATTAATACTTTTATTAAGAGGAAGATCATTTGCTCCTTTGGTTTATTTCCCCAACAAAGCAAAGCCAGAAGCACATTTATTTCTGTCTGAGATCCCCAGGATTATGAGCTTTTTCAAAAACAGTTTTTCTGAGGGAGTTTCTTGGTCCTTTTTTTTACTATCTGATTGTAGTGACAAGTTTAGCAAGGACAAAGAACTTCCAAAAAATTCTGCTTCCTCTACACTCAACAACTGAGAGAGCCTAATTCAGAGAAGAGGAGCTTCCTTTCTGACGAAACCAGGGCCTCTCATATAAGCCCGCCAAGACCTAAGGAAGGCATATCAGCCAGAGGGGCTTGGAATTCAAGAACACCAGTAAGATTAATATATCCAGATTCAGCTTTTTAGCAAATGTAACTTAAGAACCTTGATGTACATATTGTGTAAGAAGCAAAAGTGCCTCCACTTCCAAGGGGTGAGGGAGAGGAGCTCATAAACTCTTGAGTTTTGCTCTCTAGGATTAAGTTACTTCCGGTGGTGTACCTTTACTAACACTCTATTTCTCACTTATTGGGAAAGAACTCACACAATAAAAACTATTTCAAGCATCCTTAGAAATGGAGCATATGAACAAATAGTAAATGGTTGCTCTTGTTATTATATTTTTTGTGTGGTTTGTTAGTAGTTATCTTTTATAGCTCTGTATTCATTTATAGGATCCACTAGAGTCTCATTATCAGGATCTCTATTCTTAACCACCGCTATCTAATCAATATATTTATTGGCTATTCTAGATGACAGATGGACATGAGCTAAAATTATGTGTATGCACATCTTATTTTCAAAATACCCACAGTAAACGAATAAATGGATGTTAGAGAACATCGGCAATGCTATAGTTAGGGTTCCAGTCCACACTTTGTTTAGCATTACAAATTGACTGTCTAACAGAATTAGGTAGAGAAAATATATACCAGATCCATGATGCTTTGTGAATAATTGACTAGCCACACAGGTGCATAAGATTTCAGATGAGATTTTCTTGTTTTTGTGGGGAATATGCATTATCATAAGATTGTAGTGGGGAAATATCAGGGATTCCTTGTCATCTTTACAATAGCAAAATTTTGTGCATAGTTTATCACATGGCCAAAGGCCGCTGTACAGTTTATAGTAATTGCTATGCGTTATAGTAAAGTTTATAGTAGTTGCTATGTTTTAAACAAAATTAGTTCAGTTTTCTTCTGCGAATAGGTGCAGACACAGCATGGAGCTCTAGCCGTCCTCCCTCAAAGCACTCTGCACTTTGTAGCATTTGTCACAATTGTAATAACATGATAACTCATTAAGATTCATTTTGCGTCTGTCATCCTCCCTAAATTATAAACTGTGAGCAATCAAGATTCATGGCAGGGGTTTAACTCATACAATGTCCCCAGCACAAAGTTGGTGACCAGTGCATATTTTTTTTAATTAAAGAAGGGATGGACAGAGGGGCTTGGGAATCTTACCCTTCCCTCCACTCATTTCTCTCTTGGCTTCTCTAAGGCCGTTGTGCATAGTGGGGGCCCATGAGGGACAGAGGGATCCCGGTAGTAAGTACTGCCTCCGTTCCCTCCAAACATCTGCTCAGTCCATACTCAATCCCTCCCTTTTTGGCTCTGGGTGTCAGATATCCTACTGTGGACATATACAGGTGGGGACATAATTTATTCTTAGACTAGCAAATGATTTAATGCATGCCAAAAAAATCACTGCCTTCACACACAGCCAAGGTTGCCCTCACTCATGTAGCGCACATTCTGTCCTTTGCATAAAGAAAATACATTGTGGAAAATTATACTATTTCAAGCACATCTTTAACCTTTTGAAGTGGACCGCAGAAAAACTGGACACTTCATGAAATTCTCTTTAGGCACTACATGAGATGGTTGTAATACAATTCTAGAAGAGTTATATATGTTAGTGTTGTTTTATTCTTTACATTAACATAATACCTTGCCAGATACAGTACAGCTATAAAATAAATTATTAGAAATATATATATGTAATATCCTAAGTCTGCAAGTGAGGGAAAAAGTCAGCTGATGCAGAGATGTCAGCAAACAAGGTGAAATAGATGAAAATGAGCAGCGACCACTACTTAAGGAAATGCTTGTCAAAAAAATCAGATGGTAGTAATTAACATTAAATAGTATGAAGACAATAATAAAATCTGTTGATGGAATGTGGGATCAAAGATATCTAAAGATTCAAAATATTAAGCAAGCCCTAATAGGATGTGAATGCTAAATGTTAAATAATGAAGAAAATTTCATGATACTTTATGGTTTGGTGATTCATAACAAAATAATTTATAAAAGATGGTAAAGGAACAAGAAAGTAGACATGGTCAACAATTACAATTTGGAAGTCAATCATCAAGTATCTGAGTCTTTACCTAGACAGCTCTGCCTTGACTGTTGTACTAATCTTAGAAATGACCCTCCCACTTTCTAATCTCTCCCACTTCTTCATTGGACTCCTTTCCTGACTCTCTGCCATTAAGTCCCTTTTTCTTCATGCACTGAAAGCCTATAAGGCCCCACTGAATGCCGACACTTCCGTGAGGCCTTCTCTGACAACCAGGTTTAAGTGACTGTCTCCTTCCTCTAAACCATATCATGAATTCTTTTATTTATGACTCTGAACTTTCTACTTTGTATTATAGTAACTAATGCACATTTTTACAACTTCCTTACTAGTCCGTAAGATTTGAGGGTGGTATTTCACTTTGACTCTACACTCCATAGAGAGTTTGATAATACCTAGCACACAGCAGGCACTCAGTTGGTACATGCAGACAGTACATGATTTTCAAGGAAAGTTTTTGTACATGAAATTCCAGAGAGCCTCCACCTTTCCCTTTCTTCCCCTTCTCTGCTTTTCTATACTTGGCTCAGAGGCTAGTTCAAGACTTCCTCATGGAGCTTTCCATGACCCCAAAACTCAAAGTAGTCCCTTCTCTGCCACATACCCATCTATTCAACATCTCAACTGTTTGAGTCCCTATGTCAGGAATTCTGAGAGTCACATGCAGCCTCGTGTGGTAGGTCACCATTTTGATGTTTATCAACCCCCTTAATTTAAGTTTGTAAGCTCAAGAACTGGGATCACATTTTTTACATTTTAGCACCTATTGTCATTTTGTATTTATTCTATCTTTAGTAGTTATTGTCAGCCCTAATACAGTGTTCACAGCTATTGCTCCTGTTTTGTTCCTGAAGTATCCTCAGCATCTAGGACACTCTCTGGTATATAGTAGGCATTCAATAAATGTTTGTTGAATGTGGTTGAATAAATGATCAGTAAAAGTTGATTTCTAATAACTGAGTGAAAGCTTGAATCTTTGGGCAACAACTTCCAGAGCTGATTTCTTGGCTATGGAGAGTAGAAAGCAGTATGCACTCCAGTATGCCTATGCAGCAGAGACAGCTTAATGGGACTGTTTATATAGGCATGTTCTCCCTGATTTTCATTTCACTTTATCTTTGGCATATTTCCTTTAGTAGCCATACGCGGGGCCAGAATGGCCTCTACTTCAAAACGTGTAGTCACTTATGATGTAGATGACTGTTCTGAGTCCACGCAGCCAAATGCAGTGGTAGTTAGTCCCATGAAGGGCTGGCTTAGAACACTGGCCCGTGCTTCTCTTTGTGCTGTTGGAGCCTTTGCCTTGCAAGGTCCTTCCTTCCACTACTCGCTGAAAATGTAATGAGGAACAAGTCAGAAACTACTTCCCGTCCTAGTGGCAATTATACTTTTAGAGGAGCTCACACTTAGAGGAGACTGATTTTTACTAATAAATTAAAATTGGTGTAAATGCAGCAAAGAAGTACAGGGAACTATGGGAGCTTACAGGAATTTAGCCTGGTTTGGTGGGAGTGGGACAAGGGTATTTATTAGTCTGGAAAGGATTATCTGGGAAAGTGGTGTTAAGGTTAAGTCACAAAGAACTAATAGGAAAAAGGAAGAGAAGGCAGAGGAGAAGAGAGGGAGAGAAGTGTTCCAGGAGGAAGGAAACAAACTTCTTTTGAATGGCCATTTCTCTTTTCCCTATAACACCAGTTAATAAGAATGAAAATCCTTTGTATCAAATTATTAGGTTGGCTTAAAGGATGCTTGACTCATTAAATAAGAAACACCATGGCATATTAATATAAAATTGAATATACATTTTTAAAAGCCTGCATTTTCTTCCATGAATTAAAAATAAAGCACAGTATTTGAATCCTGGCCATATGACTAAACAGGAAATCTCTCTTTAATCATTCCCTAATTTGGGGTACAAGAGTGGGTTTCAGATTAAGTTCTTTTTTTTAATCCTTAAGATTATCTCAAGATCAAATTAAATGGAAAACTAGTCATCTGATACATTAGTTTTTCAAATATTTATGAGCTTTTATCCTCAAGAAAATGTACACTATTAGTCATTTTCATATTGGTGGTTTTAAATCAATTTCTAAATGGATGTCATTTAGAGAAGTTTTTCACAATTTCTGGTTTCTGTGTTGGTTGAAGTTCCAATAAATAAAACATAATAACCTAATGTAATCCTTGAAAGTCCCATTAAAGGGCATTAAAATATAACAACTGGTAGAGAAAGAAGGCTTTCCTACAAGTTAATGAAATGGATGTAATTTACTTGAAAAGAAACAGAATGATTGCAAATTGAAGATTGCTATATTCTATGGTAATCCTTCTACCGCTGATATTCAACATGGCTTTCTAAAGGCAGGGTTATTGGATTTTTATTCAAATTATGATTTGGCCCTTTTCAAAGAATGAAACTTTTAAGTACCTCTAATACCATGGAATATATTTTGGATACACACACACACACACACACACACACACACACACACACACACATATAATTATTATTACTGTATCTATTCCTAGTGAAAAATATCCTTTGGTCAAAGAGAGTGAAAAGCATTTATAACTATTATATATGCCCTCTTTTTGCCCATAAAACTAAGCAAGTCTAATAGATTAAAATTTATCTAAGTCACAACTGTCCCATTAGTGGCATTTTTCTTGCAGTAAGATCACAAAGGTTATTTTTATCTCTCTCAACTAAGCTGTCAGGGCAACACTCCCGAACAGAAGGCTGCACTGCTCTTTAGTCCTGTTACTTTTAGTAGCATTTATTTTTCACTTCATTCTCTGTAAGTAAGGGAGACTAGGCATGTGACTTTTTAGGTGCCAAGGGGGAAATGAAAAAGCTTGAGTCTTCCTTTACTCTGAGAAAGAACTATCAGATCTAATTCCATAATTTCCCCTTCGATTTGTAGATAAGAGAATTATCGACTTTCAGGAAACATCATCTAAGTCACTTCTCTGCTTAAAAATGTAGGATTTCTTATGGCTTATATCAAAGATTCTCAAATTTTATTGAAGATCAGAATTTCCTGGAGGGCTTGTGGAATCTAGGATTACAGGACCTGCCCAGAGTTTTAATAGGTCTAGGATAGGGAGCATTAATTGAGACTCCTGACCTAAGGATAAAGACTAAAATTATTATAGTCTAAAAGGCTCATCAGAAACTGAAGGTAGCAGAAGTCATTGTGAGCTCTGGAATCAAAACCCTTGGATTCAATGTCCTGTGACTTACTCATTTTGTGACCATAACCAAATTATTTCATTTGTAAAATTAGGATATAATAATCTCTCTCTTAGGGTTGTTATGAATATTATAAGATAGTACATTGTAATATACTAAAAACAATGCATCTTTCATGGTAACTGCCAGGTGAATATCAGCTGTTTTTGTTTTCGCTATTATTATCACCATCTCTCCAATCTCTTCTTGGTTGGATGTCTTAGTTCCACCATATCAGACTTATTCTAAATCATCGTTACATCGTGTTTTTTCCTTCCTTGACATGTCTTCAAATGTCCAGTTTTCTCAATACAGTTTCTACCTTTTTCCTACATCATTCCCATCTTCATCTAGCTAATGCATACTTATTCTTGAGGTCTCAGCTTTTGTGTCTTTTCCAAGGAAGGACAGTCCAACCAGTTGGGTGTACTTCACCCCTGGAGCACTGCTGTCCGTGTACTTGTTATTTGTATCTGTCTTCTCTATATGGACTGTCAGCTCACCTGTTCATAGGTGCAGTCCACATGCCCAGTAGTTACTTAATAAGTTATCTGCTGAGTATGTGAATGAATCATCACTCATGCTGTCTTTTGGGGCTCCAGCCTGGGCACAAAGAAAACCTCATGGAGAGATCTTGCTCCTTCACTAGAAAAATGTGCCAAGACTGGAGATACCAATTTTAGTTTTAGTTGCTGTTGTTCCACACAGAGGACAGAACCCAGTGACAACTGATAGCTAGCACCTTTGGTGAAGTTCTGAATATCAAGAGGCATATGTCAGATTATATTGTAGTAATATAGGGATTTCGATTTCTTTTATATATAGATGTGCCACTCTACTATTGTGTAAATTCTAAAAATGGCAAGGCTAAGGACCCTGAGAAGCATACACCAGCACAGTCTTGTTTGTAGGACCGTGATGTGGCTAGTTTGCATAACCAACATAGCACAATAGCTAAACGCACAGCTACAGAAACACAGTACTGCTTCGTGACTGACTTGCTGATGACTTCAGCTAAAATCCTTTACCTTTCTTAAACCATATTCTTTCTCTGTAAAATGAGCATAATAATAATTATCACATAATTACAATTGAGATAAAGTAGGGACCTTAGATCTAGGACTTATTTTTAAGACCCAAAGGAGATAGATTTTAGCCATGCATTGCTTTATGAAATGACAATTATGATTTCCTCCTCACAGAAATTGAGTCAAAAGCTAAGAATATGTATAACACTGCATTGAGCTGATTTTGTGAAAAGAGAAAGAATTTCAGCATTTAATGAGGGGGCAAGTGAGAAAGATGACCTCAGAGTGAAAACCAAGTCAGGGAGTAATGTATGGAAATCTCCATAAAAGTCCCACTCAGAATTATTAGCAGATCTCTATGTATGATATGCATAATCACTTAAGAGTTGGATAAACAAAGAATTTTGGCTGAGTTTGTCTGTAACATACTAGTGTAATATTCTGTAATATTGTTTCCAGATTTACCTATGGTGCTGGACAGTGGGCCATTGGACAGGGCAATCACCAACCTATGTCGGCTTTCTACCAATATCCTTTCATAGCACTTTCTGGGCTTCTCTGACCCGCTTCTCTCCAGACTGTGCTAGCAACCCTTCCCCACAGCACCATCACTGAAATCCCTGTGTCAGTGATAATTTTCCTTGGATGTTATCTGCTTCCTCAACTGTTCACCATTTTAGTTGATAGGAACAAATTGAAGAAGCTAAAAAAACCTGGAAGACTCAGAATATACTGTTCAACTTCCACTGCCAAATTCATTAATGCAAAGTCTTCATAGTGTGTAGTCTAAATCAGTAGAAGTTCTTGACACTGCCCAGTGATTTAAGAAGGCAACAATATTGACAAGATGGGATTCTAAATAATCGCATCTCTAAAATGCCATTGAGGATGAAGTCTTTCTTTTTTTTTAATAATAATTTTCTAATAGTCTCAGTAGAGAAGCCTTGACAAATTCTTTCAGTTCCAAGAATTATACCTCTCTTCAGAAGGGAACTTGAAATTACTTAACAGTGGTCCAAACATCAATATAACTTTAGATGCTTTATATTCTCTCCACTGAAACTCAGCACAAAGTGGTCCCCCTAACAGCAGAAGTCTGTGATCTGAACGAGAGTCACAAGTTCAGCTTCTTGCTCTTTAAGCCTGGCTGAAAACAAGGCTTTTATCCATTTGGGGTTAATATGGGGAATTTAGTTTTCTCTATAAGTTGTAGTTATTGTGAATTCCCTCCTCTAGATCACAAAGGAGGCTATTAGAGACATTTTCTGCCCTTCAAGTTAAAGTGACTTCTCTTTAAATAAATTAAAATTCTCTCACTATATACCTAAGTTCCTTTCCTCTTCCAAATACATTCTATACACAAACTCAAAATGGATTAATATTTTATATCTAATTAAAAATAACTGCAAAAGAGTGTCATAGCATGTTGCAGTGGACATATATCAACAATGTATTTCAACTTAAACTCTAGGGAAGAAAGATCTCAAATTATATGTGTGAATATTCAATAAGTCTATGAATCTTTCAGGGACAAGTTAAGTTTTAGAAAGGAGAATAGGTACTAGTATAAATAAGAAACTCAGCAAATAAAATAAAATTCTGTGTTACTCTCAAAGCCACAGAATACTTATTATTCTTTCTTTCTAAAGAACCTAAACATCTAATTGAAAAGGTTAAAAATATAATTCAATTATTTTACCCATATAATTTTTAGAAATTTCCCTCCATCAAAGAGTCAGTAGTTTCTGGTTACTTAAATGTATATAATATTGTATAAAGGTCCAATATGACAGAATTATTTCTGTTATTAGAAATAAGATCATTTATTTTCCAAAACTGTTTTTGAAAAAATGACCTATATTATGCCCAGTGATAATACAAAAACAACTCATCATTTGTCTGAGGAGAAATGGAACTTGTACTTTTTCCAACTTGTAGCTTGAAATATATTCAATTTACAAATTTGGAATAGCATCTATTTAATGCCTAGAAATACCATCAGGAAAGGGAAAAGAAAAGAATAGGTTTTAGATAAATAGAACAGAAATCATAGGAAGCTAACATTGTAGACATTGCAGCCACAAGGATAGCTTTGGCTTATAAAATATTGTTGAACCTGTTTCTCTTTAGTAGACTTTCGGAAATAAAGGATAGGAAGATTTGGGTTTTTTGATCTTTGATTTTGATCTGGACAACAAAGCTGCTTGGCAAAGCCTCCAGAAAAAAGCAATAGGGTCCATCTTTCTGGAGCACCTGGAAAGGCTTCCAAAAGAATTTAAAAGGAAACCCCACTTTACTCTCCAAGTCCAATATATATGATATTCTGTGTAAACTGACATCAGAACTCAGTTAAAGGCCATCATTTTAATAAAGCTTGGATTCTGATCTATTTCCTAGGATAACAATTCTACCTACATTTCTGGAATTTGTATAATAAAATACAGAAATGGATTCAGTCTGGAAAGAGTGGCCGTGAATATCATATCAAGAGTAAACCAATAACCCACACAAAGCTTCACAAAACGTTGACATTCAATTGACAAAAATTATGTCTTTGTTTATTCTTACATCAGTATAAAATTTGCCTAAAGACTGGAATGTCTACCATTGCTTTGCATACTACAGTCCATTAAGGAACATAAACTGTAGATCAAATTCTCTTACTTAGAACATTTCTGCTTTAATTCAGTGGGAGCCCTCTCAAAGTAAAGGATATTTACAATGAAAGATCCTGCATCTAACTTATGCTTTGAGCATGTGCTTATCGGTAAAACTTTCAGTCATGAGATTGTCTATGTTAGATGTTTTATTGTCCTGTACTTCTGAGCATAATGACATAGAATTCAGAAATAGATGTCAAGTTAAAGCGTGTCATGATATTTAAACAAAGGAATATAGAGTAGCAACATAGCTTAGACAGTAGTAGTTATATTTGTCTGATTGATATGTTTTAAGTGTTACAGTAATAGGAAATAGCAAAAGGCCAAATCCATAATCTGCATGAGCCTTTTGGGTGCTTATTCAACCAGGTATGAAATAGAAGAAATATCACCTCTTCAAAAAGAGCTGCTATATTTATGTTTATAGTGAGGGCAACATGGAATAACTACAGGGGTTTAGAAAGGCATAATAAAAAACAGAACCAAATGGTTTATCATTTTACTTGAGAACAATTGTCTGACTGGTATCAATTTGCATAGCTGCAATCATGTCAAACAAAGGCCTCCCCCATGGATGTACATTCTGTGGTCAAAAACTGAAAAAATGGAATATAAACCACAGACAGTTGATTTGATTTGGAGGATAGGGAGAAGGAGAGATGCGCAAAGAGGGGATGCTATTAAACAATGACAAAAAATCTTCCCAAGTGAGTGAGAATTTTGCTATTAGATGTTCTCATACCACTAGGCAGGGACTCTTATATTATCATATTTTTATGTTTTGGAAAGGTGTTTGCTTGGCAACCTTTGTTCCTGAAAACTCCTTATCAAATCTGTTGTTTTGAAAGTCATTTTAACCAAATCTTTGTTTAGGTCTTCTGGTGTTCCCATCTAGTTTCCAGGTGGATGGGGCCTCCATGTGGAGCGGGGAGTAGCTATAGCTTCTGTACAAGAACAGAGGATTTCCACAAAGTGAAGGAAGTGTGTGGAGGCCAAAGGCTTTACCATATGGAAGAAAGGAATTATATTACTATATCTGCCAGAACAGCTAGAAAGACACCCAAGCTATATGTTTTAATCATTTCAATGGGAAGCAGTCAAAATTCCAATAAACCTTAAGAATACTGTTTATACAACAGATTTAAGTGACCTTGAATGTTTTTTAAACTTCAGTTTATCATGAACATACTCATACTTGGTTCATATGCAATGCATTAATCATCAACTGTATAAAATAAGTTACATGATAAAATTAAATTAAATCTCAATTTACCAAAACATTAACATGCTAACAACTTTGTTAAGTCACAGTGTAAAGACAAAATGAATAAAACACTAGAATCACTATACCGAACAATATAATTTAAGTTAAAATGCTATTTTCTGTGGTTCTTTTTAGAGAAAATAACAAGTTGTTTACTTTAATGCAGTGACATTTTATTTTGTGATTAATTTAAAAATAATCCTGTAAAAACTACAAACTCATTTTAATTTGACAAGCATTTGGTAATTAATTTTCAAACAATGCTATGGGAACCCAGAAAGCACTCTTCCTTTGACATGTATTTTATAATTTATTTTAAAACAATGCTGCACAAATCTGCAAAGGCATAATTCATTTGGGAGTTCATTAATTATGCAAATGAGTTGCAATTAACAAATCTGTTCCAACGATGGCATTTGCATAATAATGAACTTTACGTTTGTGACATTATTTAATAAGATACCTTTGTGCATTTTTAAACAAAACACTCCTGTGAATACTATATGATGAGATGGGTTGAAAATGGACATCTAGTCAATGAGATTCAAAACTGTATCCAGAAAACATGTTGTGAAAATAAACAGAGTTATATATAATTCAAATAATTAATATGGATATTCTTTTTAAAGCACAGGGGTTCTGATTAATCTCAGCTTCCCTAAATAGCATAAGACTTTCATTTACATTTATAAAGACCACTATACAAGTTAGTCTAAAGCAACAAGCAAAACTATAAACTTCAATCTAACATTTCAAGTGAAGGCAGGTCATACACTACACGCAGGAATCTCAAAACACACACCTCTCAATAGGAAGCAAAACATAACACCGAGCCAGGAGAGACCCTTCCTCTCTCAAGGGTGTGGCAGGATGACCTTGGAATTCAGTTGACGTTCATTTATTCAATCAGTAGTCATATGCTGAGCATCTACAAAGGTCTAAACTACGTTCAATTTAAGGCAAAAATACGATGTATGTCTACCTTCAAATGGCATGAAGCCTAATGAAAGACATAGACACATAAACACTAAAATTGAGGGGAAGTTGTCTTACGAGAGCGAGAAAGGCAAAGTGTTACTTATGGGAATACAGAGAGTAAGAATAACTCAGTTTGGTGGATTTCAGGAATATCTGAAAGATAAAAAAGGGTTGAAATATTTTAAAGGACAGGAAGAAGTTCACCAGTGGGTAAGAAATTCAGAGTACTTGAGAAAAGGAAATGATACACACAATGTCACGAAATAGAGAAAGATGGAGATGTGTTTAAGGCAATGATAAGAAAGCCACTGTGACCTGAAGCAGAGGATATGGCTGGGGGAGTCCATACTTTTGGAGCAAGACTTTCAGGAATCTTAGTGATCTAGTTTGAAATTTAGAAAGACAATGAGAACCGTGTCAACAGCAGATGGGTTTGGAACGGGGAGAGATACAAGTAACCTTTTCTGCAGCTGATCAGTAGCAGAGTGTCTTGAACGATCAGTGATGTATGTCCTCAGTATATGGTGGGATCAGATGGGTTATGAGCCAAGTATTTGCCTTTCCAAATTGACAGGACTTTGTGATGATCATAAGATGTTAAGATTCTATCATATGTCTTTTCTGTTTTTTACTTGTGCTTTTAGCCTTGCCTGTTACATATCAGTTT
Source organism: Smutsia gigantea (assembly GCA_032199065.1). Lineage (NCBI taxonomy): Eukaryota > Metazoa > Chordata > Mammalia > Pholidota > Manidae > Smutsia > Smutsia gigantea. The sequence continues at coordinate 73,679 of JAVSCE010007113.1, forward strand.
GAACTACATGGTGTTCCTTGCTGAGTTTTGTTCCAGAACTCATGGTAGAAAGAAACAAAAGGACATGTTCGTGACACTAAAACTTAACATCCCTACTCTAACTCAAGGATACCTTTTGTTTTGTTTTTATTTTATTTAGTTTATTTCCTTTTGTTTGTATTTAGTATAAGATACTGACTTTCTTTAGCTTCAATTTTTTAAATAAGCTTTTTTTCTTCATGGTGTGCTCCTGCATCCCATAAACACAAAAATATAGAGGTGGGCATTTATTGCTTCTTGCATATCAGCATCTATTCTCCATTCTTACCATTCTTCCCTTTGGGGAACTGTCTTTTAGCTCTTGTGTGCACCTCCACTAAGGTGGTCAAACTAGATACTTTCTCTTCTATTCTTTTCACTAGATTTAAGTAGGTCTTGAACTAAATTCAGTTAAAAACTCTCTCCCCCAGGATTCTGAATATTAGAGTATTGTAAATGCAGAAGAAATGGGGAAGTTTCATGTCTTTCTGTGGCTACTAGACAAGGGACCTAATTGTTCTAAATCTGGTTCACTAGTAACCTTTCAAATCCCAAGAACTTCCCCCAATCTTTCTATAAAATTCCCTTTTACTGTCATCACTGAGGAACTCTAACTGAAGCAATATAGAATCACAAAATGGTAATGTTAATCACCCCCTCAAATAAGTTTTCTCTTGGGTCAGAAATAACCAGAACTTCTAAAATGATAGCAGAAAACAACCAAGGCAAATGCTGCTTTGAACATATGAAGTATAAATAAAGGACTCCAGGTGAGGGTTCTACACTGTCAATGCTAGTTTCTAATCATGGTACTGATCCCTGGTAACTGTAAGCAGAGGTTGAAAGCCCTTTAGAAGGTTACAGAAAGACAGAGAATTCAACTCTGTTAACTCCCTTCACCTTCATGCCATCTTCCAAACCTAGCTTTACCCCCTGCCTTCAAGAAGAATAGACAAACAAGCTTGTAGTGTGGCAACTTGAAAGTATAAATGGATAACTTGGCCAGATAGTAATGATCTTAATATTAAAAACAGGATATACCCTGGTGTCAGCCACAAGAGCTTGAACATCTGAGCCATTTTATCAGCCCTGGACAACTAGCTAGCTAAAAATGACTTACAGCTATTTCTCAAAAGTACCAGATTTAAAAGTGTAAAAAGAACAAAAACATTTGTAAAAAATTATAGCAGTGTAGTAATTGCATTTGCTATAGGAATTAAAGTAGCAATTATATTTGTTTATATTTGATCCTGGTAGAAATTATATCCTTTTATATACAATAGATTTCAGAATGAAAACTTCAAGCAGGCACCTGGATATTTTGAAATATTTGTGTACTGGGCATTGTGATGAAATATCATACAGAGAATTATTGAGAAAGAAAAAAGAAAATGTGTTGAACAAAGAAAAAATGTTATCAGGACAGACTGTCCTTACAGAGTTTATATTATATAGTATATGTGGAGGGTGGAAGAAAACACTGTACGGCCCATGTATTTGTCTAATGATGCCATGCAAGCTTTGATCGGACTTTGCAACTCTTTTTTCTCTGTTTATGTTTCCCCAATGCTCATAAATGCATCCCGAAATAATCAGGATGCTGTTGATGTCACTCTCTCCACATGCCTACAGACAATGAGGCAATGACCTTCCTTTTCCTAGACAAGGGTATGAGCCATGATCTATTCTGAAGGATTTCCTTCTTGTGGTTCTTCTCCCTTTTGCAATCCGGTCACCAGAAATGGTTAGTCTCGGGGTTAAGCCAGATTGCAGTCTGTAGGCATTTTTACGTTGATATCTGAGAGCTTCATGATACATAATCATTTTCTCTAGTTAGACTTTATCTGCATCTGAGGCCAAAAGACATTTTGACTCGACTGTTACTAGATGCAAATTGATTTAAAAAACAAAAATTGTCTAATGTGCAGCGCCTGGTTATTTATATCAGCAGTGCTCGTCGTTAACTGGGGGCCTCTAAGATTTGTAGATCTTTCTTCTTCTCCCTCTTCTTTTTTTTCCTGTATGTAGCCTCCCATGTCCTGACTGATACAAAGGATTATCCAGTTTTAATGTGCTTTTTAATGTCTGTATATTTTGATGGTGTTCCATACCAAATAAATAGCAGCAACAATAACCAAAAACAAAACAACTATGGAGGAGAAACTACTGTTTTCCATGGCATTCTTTTCTTTTCTTTTTTTATTAAGGTATCACTGATATACACTCTTATGAAGGTTTCACATGAAAAACATTGTGGTTACTACATTCACCCTTATTACCAAGTCCCCCCACCCCATACCCCACTGCAGTCACTGTCCATCAGCATAGTAAGATGCCACAGAGTCACTGTTTGTCTTCTCTGTGCTACACTGTCTTACCATGATCCCCCCCACACCATGTGTACCAGTCATAATACCCCTCAGTCCCCTTCTCCCACCCTCCCCACCTGCCCTTCCACACCCCTCCCCTTTGGTAACCGCTAGTCCCTTCTTGGAGCCTGTGAGTCTGCTGCTGTTTTGTTCCTTCAATTTTGCTTCGTTGTTATACTCCACAAATAAGGGAGATTATTTGGTACTTGTCTTTCAACGTTTCCATGGCATTCTTAATTCTTTCATCTTAAAATAGGAAGAGCATGCCCTCTTACACTTTACAGTTAGAAGACAAACTAGCTTTGCAGAGCTTTTGTTTCCGGGATCTTCATACAGCCTTTCAGGGTTGCTTCAGTATCAGTCAGTATGTTTTATTACTGACTGACCCAGATAGAATTCTGGGAGACGAATGCTGTTGTTCGTTGGTTTTATACTGTAATATGACTCCTTGTCTCTCACTAAGCACCCATTTGCCCCAGACTCCCTTGCGCCCCACTCCAATTAAAACGAGTGATATTAAGCCCGAGGAGCCATTTCGCCGAGCTGGAAGGCCCCTGGCGCTCCGTGATCACAGCTCATAAGACAGGACTAGGAATCAACACACACGCATTTCAGTCTGTGGAGTTTCCACCTTATATCAAGAGTGGTATCAATGGCTAAGCAATACAAGTCAAAAAGATATTATTCTCAGAATGGAAAGATGCTCAGGAGATGACTAGTTACTTCAGTGAGAAGCAGTATAACTTCATGATTAAGACCATAACTTTTGGTCCAGGGTTCAATTCCCAACTCTCCCATTTAAAAGTGGCTCCCTAATATATATATATATGTTAAAAGCCTATGAAAGTATGTGTATGTTTGTATGAAAAAAATGTATATGTGTAAAATGAACTTTGGACAGTGTGTGACATAAAGTTTTCATTAAGTGGTGATAATGTCTTTACCAGCATTATGTCTCGTCACATGTAATCCTGTATCTAATGAGAAACTGTAGGTCATACAACCCTACCCAACAGCAGCAGAACTGAAGTAACACTCCTTCTCTTATCACTGTGGAATAGATCCATGTAACAGAAAATTCATAATAATACTGACTTTAAGAAAATGAAAATTTATTTTTCTCTCATATAGAAGAGATCTAGAGTCAGGCAGTCTAGGCTGGTGTGACAGCAACACAGTCATCGGGAATCCCTGGACCTTTTATTGTTTGGCTTCCATTCCATCTTCTGCTTTACCTCATAACTCCATATGGCAACCAGAGCTCCATTCATCACATCTGCAGTCCAAACATTAAGAAGGAAGAACAAAAAGTTAAATATCCCTGCTGAATCAGCTTCCTTTTAAGCAGTCTACCCAGAAGTCTTTTTATCTCATGAGCCAGAACTTAGCCACGGGGCCACACATAACTGTAAGAGAGGAAGAAAAATATAATCTTTAGGTTGCTTGCATTTCTACCCCAAGTAAAAATTTGTTCCTGAAAAAGGAGAGAATAGATTTTAGATGGCATCTCCCAAACTCTAGTCCTTTGTCACTCTTGATGGGAAGGGTGAGAAGTAATATTTGAGCATAGATTCATAACCTTGAACTACTAAAGTGCTAATCCTAGGCTCGAATGTAGGCCTCAGGCGTCCTCTGTTTGCAGCCACTTTACTGACTGAATTGATCCAGGAATAAAAGGCTTATAAAGGAAGGTCCATGATATAAAGCAGAGAACCAGAAGACTGTGCACTTTATAAATCAATGACCCCTTTGTACTCTTCAGCCATCTCACGATGGGTTTTTTGTCCATATTGCTCAGAGCATTTGGCCTGCCTGACCTTAAGTTGTAAATTAGCTCATTCATCCTAAAGAAAAAAAGAGATATCCACTGTAGTACATTCCATATATTTTTTATTTGAAATATAATAATTCTTCAAAAGAATGTGTTTACTCACACAATTATATCATCAGCTTATTGAAAGTATCCATAGATGTAAGAAAACATGTTAATTCCTGTAGTTGCAAAATACTGTCCATAATTTTTTCCTACATATTCATAAATGCTGAAAATTGAGCTTAGCTCTTCTTTGCTAAATAAACATAACCAAAATATTGCTTTGTTTAGATTTAAACATAATCTGAAAACAGGTACTTCGATTCTAGCTTTTTCCTAAAGGTATATGGGATCAGGAAGAAATGGTAAATATTTATTCATTTAATAACCAGGAAGGACTTTTAAGATTTATTTTTTGTATTTGAACCATGTTAATATCTACAAACTATCTTTCAAGGAAGAATTGATTCAATTTTTAAAATGAGTTGCTTTTGACTGTCTCAAATTAATTATTCAAGGATTATGAATTAATAAATGTGATATGTTGTGAAAGTGATTTATAAGATGAAAAACAATATACATGCTTTTAGACACTTCTGGTTATGATAATGTTGGGAAACATTACATCCATTTTATGGCAACACAGTTAGAATTGAAACTGTCAATCTGAATGAAATGAAAACATAAAACAGCCTATTAGGTTCTTTCTACAAAGAACTCAGAGAAATCACTTTGCTGTTTGTATCTGAAGATCTTAAAGGTGGGGAGGGGTAAAAAGTCATAACCCTACAAGGGAAATAAGGTTAAGAGGCAAACATGAACAAAAGATCAATTGACACTGAAGAAAATCCCATAAAGAATGAAGAGATTGTGGGTCCAGAAGACAAGGGTCTCTGCTTCCCAAGGCTCCAGCACCTTGTGCCCCTCCAACAAAGAACTATTCTTTGGCTGGATCACCACTCCTACTCCTGTGACCCCCACTTCCTTTCCCTGAAACTTAGTCTGACCTTTTCTTCAAAAGGGAAAGCGTTTAGCTCCCCAGAATCCCTCTCTACCTAGATCTATAGGCTAAAGAATTTCCAGGAAATTCATTTTGACTTAAGAGTTCTCATATTCTGGAAAAACCCATTGTTTGCTAAGAGAACCAATGAAGGACTCAAAATTCAATGAAGAATGATATTGTCAGATGCTTGGAGGCAGGAGGAATACTTTTTGAGTTCCGGGACACCTAACTCCTTCCCTTCTATAAACTCCATGTAATCAATAAAAATTCAATGTAAACTGAAAAACTGGAGTTTGATGTTTTGAGTAATAGTAATCAGGGCCTTTCCGATGCTGACTGGGCCAAAATGAAACTTTTCAAATGAGGAAAGCCGTACCTTCATGTCACAAAGGCTGTTTTCAAAAGCCAGCCAACCAGCACAATTACACAGACCATCCATCTAGGACAGCTGTACAAGTTTAACAGGGAACTAATTAGACATTCCACCCTGCTGCCATTTGATACAAGGAGCCCAGACAAGGTCTCTGGGGCAGTGAAACAAGGGTCTGAAACACAATGAGGGAAAAAAATGGTGTGGATGGAGTGAGCGGTACTGAGTGGAATTAAGATGCTACACTTGCTTCGCCAAAGATGTAAACTGAAGAAAATCCCAAACCTAAATAAAGTATGACCTGGAATGCTGGACAGCTTTCAGAGATGGGAACATGTGCAGGACCGCCAACTGGGTCATTGTTTCTAAAAAGGATGTGTCCCAAGATGACAGCAGACTTGTTTTTCAGACAACTGGCTTTCGTTTATGGGACTGCTCCAGGACTTCCTTCTTTCTTGGTTTGTCCAGACTGTGTTCTGTTCTGACAAGGCTGGAGAGGAATCTGCATGTGTTGCCAAATTGAAGACTATTACTGTGGGGGGGTTTTGTGTTTTATGAATATCACAAATTTTCATTTGGTAAATGTGAATATAATATTTGGGGAAGGAAGGAGAAATAGGTAAGGTCGAGCACTTCGTTCAGTAGTGAGTTCAGAAACCTCAGGACTCAGACACTATAAATAACTTCTTGTTAATGAGCTCTCTCTATTGGTTCAAAGGACTATTTTATTATTTGTATATTTCAGTTATTTTTCCTCCTGATTACTCCTTAAAAAGAAGTCTTTCCAATTGCATTTGCCTTTGAGAGCATCTGTTAGATTTGATTTTGTTCTCGTTTGATCTGTTGGCTTTATCAGTGATAGTTGGAAATGATTTGGTGTAGAGCTACTCATTGTTTTCCAAAGACTGATTCCCAGAAAATGTACATGTTGTCTTCCTCTGTGTCCTTGTAGCCCTCTCACTACACCTAACCCAGCCAGCTGCTTCCTGGGTCCCTGTCTGAATGAAAGGCTTTGCCATTTACACCAAGCTAGCCGTTACCCTCTATCATATCTATTTTACCCCCACAGACAATCAATCATCCAATCTTGACAGTTGCAGAAACTTCTTTAAAATCTGCTGTTGCTTCTCCTTTCTCACCATCTCTCTACCAGACTATTGAAAGAACTTTCTCACTGCCTTTCCTATCACGGTTCTCCACCCCCTTTCTCCACCCCCTCCCACACTTCTCCTAGCCGTCACAAGCAACACCCACAGAGCTGTTTCTCTGGTTAAGGGCTTCTGTGTGTCCCTAGTTGCCTGCAGGACAAAATCCTCAGTGGCTAGTCTGGCACCAAGGACCCCTTCTTGAGTTCATCTTGCCAGCCTCATTTCTGCGGCTAGCCTCATCTCCTCATCCCCTCATCACTGCTCCTCGCCAGTGATCATCTCACCAGTCTCTCAAAGTCTATGCCCTTTTACTACTCTATAACTCTACGCATATACACCTTCAGCCTTGAAAGCCTTTCCTCACTCTCTAGCAGGCCTTTTTCGCCAAGCCCCAGCCCAAATGTCTCTCTACCACAGCACCTTTCCCTGCGGTAGCAGCAAGGTGAGCTGCTCCTTGAAGTCTGTTGAAACCTCTATTACTGCATGTGCCACGTTTTCTTAGGATCACCTGTCCACTTGGCTGCCTCTGAACTTCCTGTGAACTCTATGATAGCAAAAACTGTGTTTTATTCACCATCTGATCCCCTCCTCTAAGCACAGGACCTGGCACAAAGCAGGAGCTTGGAAAGAATGTGTTTACCCAGCGATTCTATAAAGTGGGCCTTCAGATTGCTATCACTTTCAGAAGAGCAAGTCTTCTGTCAGCTCTGAGTCTCTGCTCAGGGCCAGACACTGTGCTGGATGTACTAGCTCTAACAACTGTGGGGAAAGACTGAAGAACCTTTGCAAGCATACCTGGAAACAACTAATTCTACCAGCAATTTCTTCTGGGAAAACAAGCAATAGATTCCATATGTGTGTACATTATACATACACATCTATGAGGGATGTTCCGAATGTGTACCGCTGGATACACTAATCTTACCCTGAAGCCTTTACCCACAGAAAGAGCGTACCAGGATGGCAAGGAAAAGACGGAAGCAAGAACAATAAGATGACCTCCAGCAAGCCTAGGACCTAGGGTGTAGGTGTGAAGAGAGATTTTAAGCCTCTCCATCCTTATTTCTTCCCAGCCTCACTGGGTGAAAAATAAGTAATGAATTGGAATTTGAAGTGTCTTATTTTTTATTGTCCAAGAAGCCACATACGATGGGTACCCATTTTCCAGAGACTACCAACCTCTGTGCTGAGAAACATTGCATTGCTTAAAGAAGAACAAAAGTGACTTTGGTGCAATGCAGGGCGATAGCCAACCAAGAGAGATGATGAACCCGTCCCTTACCAGCAGACAGGTGATGATCAATTGCATGCTATTTCACAGCTGATACCTCTTCCAACAACAAAAAAAAAGGGGGGGGGAGGAAAAAAATGATATTAATTGCAAAAGTTTCACAGATGTCTGCAGCAGTTGACCAGAGTTCCTGGGTTATTGCTTGTCAGACTATTAATGGGTTTGGCTAACCATGACAGTCATTACTTTTCCCCCTCCTGTGAACTACTTTCTGTGTAATTTATGCATAGGTTTTGCCAAGATTTGACAACTTTCAGGATATTAACATAAAATTAGACTGCAGAGCTGAACAATGGGTGGCTTTAAAATCAGCTGTGGTGAAAACCAATCAAACAGAATTGGCTTTCCCTTTGCATCGCTCCTGTGTTTGTTATCATGGTCTTTCTTTCCACATATGAGTTCACATTGGCAGTTCTTCACAGATTAGAGATGGGAGGAAGGGCTGAGAGAGGGTGATGTCCTATGACCTTGGAGAAGGGGTTCTTTGCAACCCAGGCAAGCTCCTGCCATATAGAATCCCTGACAGCGGCTTAAATGATCTTGTGCTGCAGACATTTCTGAAATTTACCAAAGCACACCCACATTTCGAAGCTCAACTGAGAGAACTTTGCTTTGCCATCTCTCGGTTCCACACGGCTTGCTCTTGAATGCCATTACAGAATGTGATGTGTGTGTTAATAAGCCAGGACATCTGGTAACCAGCTTTTTTCTGATTCATTAACTGACTCTGCTTCTGTGGCCAGGGGGGATGAGAGGAGAAGCTGGAAGGTTTTACTCTTAGCAAAAAGGGACACTTGATGTGTGCCTTACTTCCCTGGTCTCGCCTCAACTCTAAACTTCACTCAAAGCTTAGCATTTAAATGCAGTCAACCTTTGGTGAGCAGTGTCTTGTCCCATATAGAAAACAAAAAGTACTTAAGTCATTCTATACAGTCTGAGAATGCAGGAAAGAGGAAAGGAATTTTAGAAATCTTACAGCCTAAATCCTGTTTTAAAGCAAAAGATGAAATGAAGAACTTGATTAGGATCACATAGGTATAGTGATGAGGTGGGGGCCAGATTCCAGGGCTCTTAACCTTCAATCCAGTCTTTCTACTTCAGCCCATTGCTTTCACTAACTTCTGTTTTTCATTTGCCTTACTGTTATTTTTAAGTCACCAAACATGACTTGATTTTTCTTTTTCAACCTCCTGTTTATATGCCTTTAGAACATTTAAGCAGACTACAAGTGCTGAATCAGTCCTCCTGCCTCCTTTAATAAGTGATTAGGGACCCATTCAAGCATTTGCAAAAGGTACTTAGGGACAGTTAATTTAAACTTTTGAAGAATGGACTTCAATCCAGGTTGTGAACAACCTTAGGGAATTAACTAACTAGAAAACAATGAGGAAACTCAAATGGAAGATAGAGCAAGGTAATGAAAACTCCCAAAGACCAAGATGTTCAAACTTAAACAAAAGAACAAAAAACTATTAGACCATCAGAAAGCTTTTTTTTTCTTTTAAACCTTCTTATTGAAGTAAATCAGGTTCAAAGGCTCGAGAGAGTGATTCAAGTAAAAGAAGTCTGACTTGATGGTACATGTTGAGAAATGAAACGGACAATGAAGCTTCCATATGTTGTTTTTATGCAGTAATTAGAAACTGTCACACACCGTTTCATTTTTTCGTTTCCTTGGGCTTATTTGCATGCTGGAACTTCCTCTGGAGCAGAATGGAACGCATCAAGCTGGCACCCAGGTGACCTGAAGGGCATTGCCTGCGGGCATCCGCCCACCTCAGCCGCAGAGCAAAGGCCAGAGGCAGGTAGTCTCCAGGCGCAGTGCACGGCTGGGCTGCAAACGGTGCAGCTGCCCTGGACACCGTTCACATGGCACCTCACCCTGCCTGGGTGGAAATGCTGACCAAGCCCTCCAACTGGTCATTGTGGAGCATTTTGGCTCTCCTAAGCTCATCTCCCTTTTAAAGCACTTTCATTCCATCCCAATTATCTTTCCTTTTCTATTTGCCTGGGCAGACTTGAAGGCAGGTACCCTGTCTTCCCTATTGCCAGACACAATATGGTTCCCACAGGGCCTTCGCAACTCTAAATAAATAACCTTTTCATGTCTGGATCTTTATATTTTCTATCTCTTTTAGAAATATTCAGCATTGTAAAAACCAAAAACCAAAACAGAATAGACTAAGCAGTTTCCATTTAATACGTATTGTGATTAGGAGATGTAAACTCCAGAAATATTTTGAATGTCAATTGTGTTCTAAATCTGCTGCTTTCTACTCCTATGCTGTTACTAGTGAACTGAGAAATTCCAGGAAGCTGGATGTAGAAAGAAGCTTGTTTGTCTAAGGTGGATCATCTGTTTGGAGAGCTATTCAACTGAACACTTAGATGACCTGGAACTATAAGAGGAATTGAATTACATAGGCATGATTTGACTTAGGACACAGTAAAAGAATTTCCAAAAATCACATTGCTGTCAGAAAGGTATTTCTTGAGAGGTTTAAAAATGCCATCTTAATTTAATTCTTTAAATAAATCATTTGTTTAAAAATAAAGATAAGCATCAAGAAAAAATAAAAAGAAGCTAATTAATGCCACCTGTAGAGGCCAGCATTATTACTATGTTAATGTTTGTCCTTTGACTTGTTTGATTATGAGCATAGATATATTTATACATAAATTTCTCGCAAAAAGAAACTAGTAATAATGATAATGTTTTATAATACTTTTCTGGCATAACATGAAAATATTTTCATGAAAAATATTTCTACTCCATCGTTTTGATGGCTGCATAGTGTTCTAGAATTCTGTATTTTATTTAGACAATCTCTTTTTTAAATCATCTGGACTGTTTTAAATTTTTTCCTGTTAGAGCCACTCTGATGATCATTGTTGAATATTCATCTTAGGCATGTCTTTGTTTCCCTGGGATATATTTTCAGAAGTAGAAATGGTTAGTGAAAGGCTATGCCCATTTTTAAGGCTTTTGATACATATTGCCATTTGCCTTCCAGAAAAGTTGTATTAATTTAGAATCCCTCCAGCAGAGCATGAGACACTTGTTTCCTCACTCCCCTGCCAACGCTCAGCATTATGGTTCTTTTTAATCTTTGCTAATCTGAGGAGTGAAAAATGATGTCTCTTTGTTGTTTTAATTAATTCATTCTTGAAACCAGCATTTCTAAAGACAGAATGGCACCCACTCGCGCCTATGCGTGATTGCATATGTCAGTAGTTATACCTAGAATTCATTATTACTCGTTATTTTATGTACTGTCATGGTTTTACAGTAGGTAAAACTTATCTGTTCAGACCATAAGGAGGTTTGATCTCAGAAAATACAGATTTATGTAAATAGAGCAAGAGGCTATCTTTTTCCTTGTGTCTGGTAAAATATACAAGACAATGAAACTTAGAAACCATATTTTGCTGGTGTTGAGGGAGAAAGGAGTGAGATGGTGAGCGGACAACAGTGTTGTTGGTCAGCCCAGTGGATGGCACCCACTGGCTACAGCACAGCTGCTCGAGGGGACTGCGTTGGTATCTGTAACATGTTGATGTGTGAAGTGAAAAAATGAATCCTATTCCTCAGGAGAGTCCTGCATATGTCAAGTATATTGTCTCATTAAGCCAATCCATTTATCAACCCACTGAATGCCAATTAAATTGCACAGGATGGTGCAGGTATATGGTGGGCTGTTGGTGCCAAACTTTATTACAGCTGAGCTTTCCTGGCACAGTAGCTTCCACCCAGCAAAATGGCAGGCACATCAAAGCCAAATTAAATGTTCTTGAAATAATGCCTTTAAAGAGGATGAAATGCCACAACCTGGCAGAAGAGAATGTGAAATGTAATGTCAATTCTTAGCGTACTTTTAGTTCCAATGAAGATATCAAGGCTCAGAGCCAGCCAGTGCCAAATGTCTTCACAGCGTGCAAATTAGATCAGTGTAATTTCATCAGGAGAATGATCAGGTTCGGCTGCAGTTAGGGCTGAATTCGCTGCTTCTGCCGAGGGCTGGGCTGGGAACTCGGGGGCCCAGCTGAGCTCACAGTGCCAGACCCGGAACGAGAGTGAACCTGACTGAATGTATTGTTTTCTTGTAAGTCAGTCGTTCTCTCAGAAATATTGCTAAATGAGCCTCTAACATAGATGACAATTTTTTTTTGGAAGTTGAAGAAAATCTGTTTAGTGCAAATCAAATACTAAGAAAGTGAAATTCTAAGCCAGGGAAGTATTTATAAGCAGATGAATTTTATGTTTTGATTAAATATGAAATTTGTATGCAAACATATAGATATTGGTATTATTAAACACTTAAAGTATTCAAATACCAGGTATGTTTGGAAATATATGTAATCTAATAAATTAATATAATGATGACTATCTTGAGGCATTAGAGATAAATTGCTAATACAAAATAGAGAATACTAAATATCTCTAACTAAAAAAGCAGAAGCCCAGTATGAAGGCTGTGACCAATTTTCAGTGTTAAGTAGAAGAAAAAGGGGACAGGGTATATATATCATGGGAAAACTCTAAGTGGTCTAACATTTGGAATAGATTGAAATAAACCAATTTCATAATAAGAGGTCACTTATCGTTATGAAATTGTTATTTCAAAATTTCTTCTTAATGCAGCACTGTTAAATATACTCCCAGAATTTGTTTTTTAGTTTAAAATGGATTTTTCTTTTCCTTTACACATACAGTTTTCTACCAGAGCAAAGGTATCAGGACTCCTCTTTGAATCTGTCGTATCCTCAGTAAAGACAAAGCAGAAATCCAACCTTGGGTGGCATTCCCAAGGGCGGCTAGAGAATTTTTAGTCGTTCATGTTTATAGAAATTTTAGTTGACATTCAGCCTTTTGAAACCATATACATTCTTCTAATATAACAAATCTAGCTTAAATTCCTATTTGCATATTTTTAAATGTTTATTGTGTGATCTTTATAAAATAAATTAACAATGGTAACTAATAAGAGGAAAATAAAAATTATCCCTATCCACCATCCAGACATAACAATCCTAATGGTTTTATATATTTTTCTAGTCTTGAGTCAGTATACACCTGATTTTTTTTCATATTGGGGTCCTATTACTTACTTAGTTTTGTCTCCTGCTTTTAATATGTCATGAGCATTTTTCTATGCCATTAGACAGTATTAAATGATTTTTTTAAATGCTACTGAATACTCTATTGTAGTAACATCCCCTATGATTGCACTTTTATATCAGTATTTATTTATCTTCACAATGAACATCCTTGCAAATAAGTCTTTGGCCATATCTAATCAATTTCTTTGGACAGATTATTAAAAAGTAAAACTACTGACCTAAAGGTATGAATTTTCAAGGTTCTTATTATTACCATGAACTATTCAAATCTACCTGAAAGTTTACAATTTGTAGTAGCCCCAAGAACAATGCCTTTACAAAATCAGATGGATAAAACAATTCATTTTTATATTCCAATGACCATGTTATGACTTCTACACTTCAGACCTTAAATTTCATAGAAATGGGTTGAAGAATAGTTCAGAACACTGTAAAACTATATGAAATCTGAGAGTAAGACTACGGCTGCCTTCCTTCTGTTGAATTCACTACTGGAAGATGTACTATGCACTCTCAGATACTGGAAAATAATTCAACTGATTGATACAATTAACATAGACCATGCTTAAAGTCAACCACAATTACCCAAAGCCGTGAAACTATTTTGACATTCTCCCGGTATATTTAATTGGCATAGACCAACTAATAACTTACTAAAAACTAGTTTCTTTGAGTTACTTTTCATTTCTGTATATATCTCTTCAGAATCATCTAGACTGTCTGCTGTGGAACTTTATTTCATTTCCTATTTTAGCAAAGAACACAAGACCCCAGGCTATTTCTGGAGCTTGCCAAGACCCAGATGTCAACCCTTGGAACATTCTAGTAGCAACATCTGGCCTTTCGGTGAGCTCCACAGGCAGTTATGCCCTGAGCTCAGAACTGCCTCTGGGGATGCCACAGGGTCAAACAATCGACTGGTATTTGGGCCGCGCTCTCTGAGGAAATATCTGTTTTTCTGCTTTACTTTGAAAATGTAGCAGATAACAAGAGTTATTTGGAAAAATAATGTTTCTACACAAAATAATTTCCTTTAAAGTTTTACTTCTTTACTTTAATTGGTAGTGTTGCACTCCAGCCTAGTTTCCAGCTGTTTATGGATTTTTTTCAGGAGTCAGGAGAGCCACTGAATATTTCAGGTCTGGATAAGTTTGGAACAACTGCACCAAATTCATAAAACGTGGCCAGATTTGCACTTAGGAGTGGCTTAATTTATTGATAATTGAAAAAAAAATACCTCTAAGATACTTGCTCAAAAATAACTTTCCTAGTTTATTGTGTTAAGAATATTTCTTAAGTATATGCAATGCTGTGACCCACTTTTGTAATTGGGTTCCTGTCATTAGATGGCTAAAGATCTGTTTTAATGTCTTTCTCAATCAAGAGATTAAAATCCATGTTTAAACAATACCAGTGATTTGTTTAAAGTTATTATCAATTTAGCATAAAGAGTAATCCCAACTATTTCCCTTTTTGAATATGCAAGATTAGTCAGACACAAAAAATAATGCAATTAAATTAATGTATTGCCTCAAACACTTTTCTGTTTTTCAAGCGAAAAGACAAATATGCATTTATGAATATTTTGCCTAATATGTGGAAAATAAGATCTAATACTACATCAAAACACCTGGGCTTCTTCAGGTTAATCTTTATCATAGCATTTTTTAGAAACTGCTGGAGTTTTTTCTTCTTAATAAACTGTCTTATCATGATATTACTATGTAATTCATCTTCATTGATAATGAAATACTCAAAGTTTCACAGTTCCTTAAAAGTATATTTTCCATAGAAGTTTAAAAGCAGAACTGTGTTTCCATTTGAGAGTTTGATATTTTGTATTTTTTTAAAGAAAACATTATTTATATAACCTTTGAGTTAAAGTACTGAATATTAGTGTTTTCTACCATAGGTTCAAATTGTGCATAGATAAGTATTTTTTCTACAATGAAATCAGAGAAATTTCCTGTTAGATATCAATTGAATATCTACCCCCTATCAAAAGAAGTAGGAAAAATCCCTGCTACAAGGAACATTTAAGTGTGGTTTCCTTATGATACCTAAATGATTAAGATCGAGGATCAGTATGGTAGAATATATGATATTTCCCAAGTAAAACCAATGCAATGGAAATTTTTGATCGGGAGTAAAATTGTAGTGAATGGTCAGCTGAAGACATTCAGGTTTTTATATTTCTGCAATTTAATTACAAAGGAGATAATTTCTTTTTTTAACTAAGGACTTTGGAAACAACCAAATTAGCCCAAGTGAGTTAATATATCCTGTTTTATAAAACTGCCCACTGGAACAAAACTAAAACTAATTTACTGCATGAATCCAACAACTAAGAGAAAAATCTCTTGGTTTGTACTTGGTTACCAGGCTCAGATTGAACACTGATGCAGAAACTACTGAAGCACATTTAACTTTGCCCCATTCTCTTAAAACATATCCTTTTTTTCAATTCTTAAATTTGCACTGTCTCATTGGCTTCTTGTCCCTAAGAACAGGGTATAAAGTCTTCCAGCCGAGACACCTTAGATGAGAGGACCCAACACATAGCGATATCAGGTCATAACTCTCTCTTGTCACTGGCTTCACCAGTCACTATGGCATCGGGGCCAGATTACCCTGTTCTACTTACCCTTTATGACTTTGATTCTAATGGTTACTCTGGTCTCTGTGTAGTCTGAATAAACTGGGAAAATTATTATTTTTTGTCCCTTCAGGAAAAAAAAATATTTGGGCTAGAAATTAGCAACCTAAATGAGAGCAGGATAATAATAGACCTCTTTGACTCTGTCACAGATGATCCCTCAGGCCCATATTTTCCTCTTACTGGAGAACAGTGATGGCACCAGCTTAGCTTAGCAGTCTCCAGCCCAGTGCCTTACAATGAAGCAATAAGCTGCAGCACAGGTATGGATGGAAGGTAGAGCAGGGAGGTAGAGACATAGGCATGAGGCTCACTTAACTGAAAGGTGGCTACACCCTGAGAAACAGACAACAGTAAAGTTGCAAGCTGCACATGGAACAAAATATTCAGGCCTTGAAATTCTGCCTACAGGGTTGAAATTAAGAAGCAATTATATAGAGAAATTACATTCATGCAACTACAAACTACTTGGAAGTTTCCAGTTTTATCTTCCCTGTATTTTTCTTATCCCATGTCTTTCTTTATCTCTTACCTCCTTTGACTCTTAGAAAGCCCTTATCGGTGCATCAGCAAAATTGTCAGAGTAAGAATTTCTGAAAATTCTCTCTGTAAAAGTTTTTTGAAAACTGATAGAAAAGGTCAGAATCCACTATTTCAAAACTTTGGATAGTCACTAGAAGATTGCAATTCATGAAGTGTTTATTCAAGAAAAGCACAGTGATAAGGAGAGTGAGTTTATGGCATTTTAATTTGCACTATTCTTATCCTCATGTCCCAGGTAAGTGGGAGCCTTGACAACTAACAGCCCATAATCACAGTGAAAACCAGTGGTCTGCCTGCCACTGGAAGGAGTAGAACACAGCTGGAGCTCCCTCAAAGTCTCATTGCCAAAGAACTGTCATTATTTAACTTGTCTAGTGGTTCTTTAGAAGATGCTACTATCAAGGTTATATTTATTTTTTACATTTTTTTATTAAGGTATCATTGATATACATTCCTATGAAGGTTTCACATGAAAAACAATGTGGTTACTACATTCACCCATATTATTGAGTCCCCCCCTCATACCCCATTGGAGTCACCGTCCATCAGTGTAGTAAGTTGCCACAGGGTCGCTGTTTGCCTTCTCTGTGCTACACTGTCTTCCCCGTGATCCCCCCACACCATGTATACTAAACATAATACCCCTCAATCCCTTTCTCCCTCCCTCCCCACCCACCCTCCTACACCCCTCCCCTTTGGTAACCGCTAGTCCCTTCTTGGAGTCTGTGAGTCTGCTGCTATTTTGTTCCTTCAGTTTTGCTTCATTGTTATACTCCACAAATGAACAAAATCATTTGGTATTTGTCTTTCTCTGCTCGACTTATTCCACTGAGCATAATACCCTCAAGCTCCATCCATGCTGTTGAAAAGGGTAGGATTTGTTTCTTTCTTAAGGATGAATAGTATTCCATTCTGTATAAGTGCCACCTCTTTATCCATTCATCTACTGATGGACACTTAGGTTGCTTCCATATCTTGGTTATTGTAAATAATGCTGCAGTAAACATAGGGGTACATATATCTTTGATTCTAAGAACTTGTTTTCTTTGGATAAATTCCTAGGAGTGGAATTCCTAGGTCAAATGGCATTTCTATTTTTAGTTTTTGAGGAACCTCCATATTGCTTTCCACAATGGTTCAACTAGTTTACATTCCTACCGGAAGTATAGGAGGGTTCCCGTTTCTCTGCATCTTTGCCAGCATTTGTTGTTCCTAGTCTTTTTGATGTTGGCCATCCTAACTGCTGTGAGGTGATATATCATTGTGGTTTTAATTTGCATTTCCCTGATAATTAGCAATGTGGAGCATCTTTTCATGTGCCTGTTGGCCATCTGAATTTCTTCTTTGGAGAAGTGTCTGTTCATATCCTCCGTCCATTTTTTAATCAGGTTATTTGCTTTTTAGTTGTTGAGGCATGTAAGTTCTTTATATATTTTTGATGTTAACCTCCTATTGGACATGTTGTTTACAGATATATTCTCCCATACTGTAGGATGCCTTTTTGTTCTGCTGATGAAGTCCTTTGTTGTACAGAAGCTTTTTACCTTGATGTAGTCCCATTTTTTCATTTTTGCTTTTGTTTTCCTTGCCTGAGGAGATGTGTTCAGGAAGAAGTTGCTCATGTTTATATTCAAGAGATTTTTGCCTGTGTTTTCTTCTAAAAGTTTTATGGTTTTATGACATACATTCAGGTCTTTGATCCATTTAAAGTTTACTTTTCTGTATGAGGTTAGACAATAATCCAGTTTCATTCTCTTGCATGTAGCTGTCCAGTTTTGCCAGCACCAGTTGTTGAAGAGGCTATCATTTCCCCATTGTATGTCCATGGCTCCTTTATCATATATTAATTGACCATGTATGTTTGGGTTTATATCTGGGCTCTCTAGTCTGTTCCATTGGTCTATGGGTCTCTTCTTGTGCCAGTGCCAAATTGTCTTGATTACTGTGGCTTTGTAGTAGAGCTTGAAGTATGGAAACATAAACCTCCCAGCTTTATTCTTCCTTCTCAGGATTGCTTTGGCTATACGGGGTCTTTGGTGGTTCCATATGAATTTGAGAACTATTTGCTCTAGTTCGTTGCAGAATTCCATTAGTATTTTGATAGGGATTACATTGAATCTGTAGATTGCTTTAGGCAGGATGGCGATTTTGACAACATTAATTCTTCCTATCCATGAGCACGGGATGTGTTTCCATTTATTGGTATCTTCTTTAATTTCTCTCTTGAGTGTCTTGTAGTTTTCAGAGTATAGGTCTTCCACTTCCTTTCTTAGGTTTATTCCTAGGTATTTTATTCTTTTTGATGCAATTGTGAATGGAATTGTTTTCCTGATTTCTCTTTCTGCTAGTTCATCATTAATGTATAGGAATGCAACAGATTTCTGTGTATTAATTTTGTATCCTGCAACTTTGCTGAATTCAGATATTAGATCTAGTAGTTTTGGAGTGGAATCTTTAGGGTTTTGTATGTACAATATCATATCATCTGCATACAGTGGCAGTTTAACTTCTTTCTTACCAATCAGGTTGCCTTTTATTTCTTTGTGTTGCCTGATTTCCATGGCTAGGACCTCCAGAACTATGTTGAATAAAAATGGGGAGAATGGGCATCCTTGTCTTGTTCCCGATCTTAAAGGAAAAGCTCTCAACTTCTCGCTGTTAATTACAATGTTGGCTGTGGGTTTGTCATATACGGCCTTTATGATGTTGAGGTACTTGCCCTCTATACCCATTTTTTGAGAGTTTTTATCATGAATGGATGCTGAATTTTGTCAAATGCTTTTTCAGCATCTATGGAGATGATCATCTGGTTTTTGTCCTTTTGTTGATATGGTGGATGATGTTGATGGATTTTCGAATGTTGTACCATCCTTGCATTCCTGGAATAAATCCTACTTGCTCATGATGGATGATCTTTTTGATGTATTTTTTAAATTCAGTTTGCTGATATTTTGTTGAATATTTTTGCATCTATGTTCATCAGGGATATTGGTCTGTAATTTTCTTTTTTGTGGTGTCTTTGCCTGGTTTAGGTATTAGAGTAATGCTGGTGTCATAGAATGAGTTTGGAAGTATTACCTCTTCTACTTTTGGAAAACTTAAAGGAGGATGTGTTTTAGGTTTTCACTAAATGTTTGATAAAATTCAGCAGTGAAGCCATCTAGTCCAGTGTTTTTTTCTTAGGTAGTTTTTTTCTTAGGTAGTTTTTTGATTACCAATTTAATTTCCTTGCTGGTAATTGGTCCGTTCAGGTTTTGTTTCTTCCTGGGTCACCCTTGGAAAGTTGTATTTTTATAAAAAGTTGTCTTTTTCTTCTAGGTTATCCAGTTTTTTAGCATGTAATTTTTCATAGTATTCCTAATATTCTTTGTATTTCCGTGGTGTCCATAGTGATTTTTCCTTCCTCATTTATGATTCTGTTTTGTGTGTAGACAGTCACTCTTTTTATCTTGATAAGTCTGGTTAGGGGGTATCTGTTTTGTTTATTTTCTCCAAGAACCAGCTTCAGCTCCTGCTTTCATTGATTCTTTCTATTGTGTTGTTCTTGATTTTACTTATTTCTGCTCCAATCTTTATTATGTCCCTCCATCTACTGACTTTGGGCCTCATTTGTTCTTCTTTTTCTAGTTTTGTTAGTTGTGAGTTTAGACCCTTTATATGGGATTGTTCTTCTTTCCTGAGGTAGGCCTGTATTGCAATACACTTCCCTCTTAGCATGGCCTTTGCTGCATCCCACAGATTTTGTGGTGTTGAATTATTCTTGTCATTTGTCTCCATATATTTTCTGATCTCTGTTTTTATTTGGTCATTGATCCATTAGTTATTTAGGATCATGTTGTTAAGCCTCCATGTGTTTGTGGGCTTTTTGTTTTCTTTGCATAATTTATTTCTAGTTTTATACCTTTGTTGTCTGAGAAGTTGATTGGTACAATTTCAATCTTTTGAATTTACTGAGGCTCTTTTTGTTGCCTAATATATGATCAATTCTTGAAAATGTTCCATGTGCGCTTGAAAAGAATGTGTATCGTGCTGCTTTTGGGTGGAATGTTCTATATATGTCTGTTAGGTCCATCTGTTCTAATGCGTTGTTCAGTGCCTCTGTGTCTCTACTTATTTTCTGTCTAGTTGATCTGTCCTTTGGAGTGAGTGGTGTCTTGAAGTCTCCTAAAATCAATGCATTGAATTCTGTTTCCTCCTTTAATTCTGTTAGTATTTGTTTCACATATGTAGGTGCTCCTGTGTTGGGCGCATAGATATTTATAATGGTTATATCCTCTTGTTGGACTGACTCCTTTATCACTATGTAATGTCCTTCTTTGTGTCTTGTGACTTTCTTTGTTTTGAAGTCCATTTTGTCTGATACAAGTACTGCAACACCTGCTTTTTTCTCCCTATTAGTTGCATGAAATATCTTTTCCAACCCTTCACTTTTAGTTTTTGTATGTCTTTGGATTTGAAGTGAGTCTCTTGTAAGCAGCATATAGACAGGTCTTTCTTTTTTTATCCATTCAGTGACTCTATTTCTTTTGATTGATGTATTCAGACCATTTACATTTAGGGTGATTATCTATAGTTATGTGCTTATCACCATTGCAGGCCTTAGATTCATGGTTACCAAAGGTTCAAGGGTAACTTCCTTACTATCTAACAGTCTAATTTAACTCACTTAGTATGCTATTAAAAAACACAATCTAAAGGTTCTTTTTTTTCTCCTCCTTTTTCTTCCTCCTCCATTCTTTATATCTTAGTTATCATATTCTGTACTCTTTGTCTATCCCTTGACTTTGGGGGTAGTTGATTTGATTTTGCATCTGCTTGTAATTAATTGTTTTATTTTTTTACTTTTGTTTTATTTCCTCTGGTGTCAGCTATTTAGCCTTAGGAACACTTCCTTCTCTAGCAGTCCCTCTAAAATACACTGCAGAGATGGTGTGTGGGAGGTAAATTCTCTCAACTTTTGGTTATCTTGAAATTGTTTAATCCTTCCTTCAAATTTAAATGATAACCTTGCCAGGTAGAGTATTCTTGGTTGAAGGCCCTTCTGCTTCATTGCATTAATATATCATGCCACTCCCTTTTTGCCTGTAAGGTTTCTGCTGAGAAGTCTGATGATAGCCTGATGGGTTTTCCTTTGTAGGTGCTTTTTTCTCTCTCTGGCTGCTTTTAATATTCTGTTCTTATCCTTAATCTTTGCCATTTTAATTATTATATGTCTTGGTGTTGTCTTCCTTGGGTCCCTTGTGTTGGGAGATCTGAGCACTTCCATGGCCTGGGAGACTATCTCCTTCCCCATATTGGAGAAGTTTTCAACAATCACCTCCTCAAAGACATTTTCTGTCCCTTTTTCTCTCTTCTTCTTCTTCTGTTACCCTTATAATGCGAATATTGTTCCATTTGGATTGGTCACACAGTTCTCAATATTCTTTCATTCCTAGAAATCCTTTTTTCTCTCTGTGCCTCAGCTTTTTACTTCTTTTCTCTAATTTCTATTTCATTTACTGTCTCCTCTACTTCATCTAATCTGCTTTTAAATCCTTCTATTGTATGTTTCATTTCAGGTACTGAATTCTTCAACATTTGTATTTAATTCCTGAATTCCTCCCTGAGTTATTGAATATTTTTCTGTAGCTCCGTGAGCATGTTTATGATTTTTATTTTGAAATTTCTTTCAGGAAGAGTGATGATTTCAGTTTCACTTGGTCCTCTTTTTGATGTTTGTGGGATTCTGGTTTGAACCAGGTTCCTTTGATGTTTCGTATTTATAGGTGGTGCCCTCTAGTGCCAAGCAGCTCTACTCTCCGGAGCTGCTCAGCCCCTGGAGCAATGTCAGGGGCTGCAGGGGACAAGTGTTGTACTCTTCTGTGAAGTCTGTTCATTTCTTCAGGTGTATGCAGTCTGGTGCAGCCCTTTTCCTTATTGCCCTTCAAGATTAGTTGTATTAACTATACTTTTTTATTATGTGTGGTTTTTGGAGGAGGCCTCTTCCTCACCTCTCACACTGCCATCTTTAATCTCCTCAGGGTTCTATTTATTTGACCAGACTTGGAGCTCCATCAGTGTGAAAGGTCTTGTCTCTGGGGTTTTTTTCAAAAGCAATTATAGGAAATTGTTAACATTGTGGATGTCTGAGTCATGGATAACAGTTGGAGCAAAACAATAGGCTAACCAGAAAGTTGGAAAATGAGATGTTTATAGGGACTTTAGTAAGCTCCAATAATCTAGAAATATGTGCAAATGCCTAGGGTTATATGCATTCTTAGGAAAGACACAAAGAGGCCCTAAGTTCTCACCCTTGGCTGATCTTGATGTTCTGCACAAATTGGAAGTGAAAGCTAAGGTAGAATTCTCAACTGCCTGGCTCAGTGATTACAGCATACCCAACATGTTCATAGATCCTTTTATCAAAGATTAGAGACTCATTGATTCTAGGAATTTGAGGAAATTCCTGCCAAATCACTAGCTGACCAATAACCTAACTGAGCAGAGATTTCAGTGGCCAAAAATGACAAAAACCACAACGATTTTTTAGAATTAGGTCAAGAAAAACACCCAACAAACAATAAATATCAATAGCAATCAATCTTGAGGAGGGGGAGAGTTTATTTCCATAGTTCCCACATTATATTATTTAAAATGTAAAGTTTTTGACAAAAATTTATGAAACATGCAAAGAAATAAATTTGGCCCATAACATGAAAAAAAAGCAGTCAATAGAAGATGTCCCTGAGGAAGCTCAGATATTAGATATAAGACTGATTAGACAAAGACTTCAAATCATCTAAGTTCAAAGAACTAAAGATACCATGTTTAAAGAACTAAGGAAAAGTATGGGAATGATGTCTCATTTTGAAGGATAATTTTACTGGATATAGGATTCTTGACTGACATTCTTTTCCTTTTAGTATTTTGCATACGTCACCTCTCATGTTTCTGGGCTTCATGGTTTCTAATAGGAAATCAGATGCTAATCATATTGGGGATTCCTTATATGTGATTCCATCTTTTGCTGCTTTAAAGAATCCCTCTTTGTTTTTGTCTTTCAAATGTGATGTGTTGAGATGTGGAATGTTCTTAATTTTATTGTACTTGCAGTTTGTTAAGCAACTTGGATGAATAGTTCAATATTTTTTATTAGATTTAGGTAGGCTCCAATTGCCATTTCTTCAAATATTGTTTCAGCTTCCTTCTCTCCTCTCTTGCTGGTACTTCCTTTAGGCAATGCTGATATGCTCAGTGATATTCCACATGTCTCTGGGAATATGTTCACTTTATTCTTTTTTTGTTTTTCTGTTCTTCAGACCAAATAATCCCAACTGACCTGTCTTCATGTTCACTGATTCTTCTGCCAGTTCAAATCTGCCATTGAGACTTTCTTGTTAATTTTTTATTTCTGTTATTGTACTTTTTGATGCCAGAATATATACTTGGCTTTTTAACAGTAATTTCTATCTCTATATTGGTATCCTCTATTTGGAAAAAAAGATGATGGAGAAAATATAAATATATTTGTAAAAAGTATAGAGACTGAATTAGTATCCAAAAATATCTCACAAAGTAAATTAGGGCCAGATTACTTCACTAGATGAAAGATATCAAGGCATTACAAAATAATTAAAAGCAATCTATTGAAAATTCTTCCAAACAAAATAAAAAAAATTCATCAAAACTCATTGTATTAGGCCAGTGTTGCTATGATACAAAAATCAAAGACAGCACAAGAAAAGACAACTACAAACCAGTATTATTTATAAATATAAACCAAAAATATCATTAACAAAATACTACCAAACTGAATATAGAAACATAGAAAAAATATTAAACACCATGTCCATGCACTATGTAAGGTCAGTTTAACACCTGAAAGTGAAACAATATAATACACCATATTAATAGAATATAAGGCAAAACTACATGGTCTTCTCATTAGAAACAGAAAAAGCATTGGCAAAATCCAGTATCCTTTCCTGATAAAAACACCCAACAAAATCAGCACAGAAGAGAATGTCTTCAACCTGATAAAGTACATATACAAAAAAAACCCCACAATTAACATACTTAATGGTGAAGGACTGAAAGCTTTTCTCCTAAAATCAAAAGTAAGGTAAGTATATCTCTTCTCACCACTTCTATTCAGTGTCATGCTAGAAGTTCTAGCCAGGGCAATTAGGCAAGAATAAGAAATAAAAGCACCCATATTGTAAATGAAAAAGCAAAACTCTCTCCTTTGCAGATGACATGGTCTTGCATATGTAAACACTAAGAAATCTACTCAAAAAACTATTAAAATTAATAAATAAAGTTACAGGACAAGATCAATATACAAATGCCAATTCTTAGTCTATGTACTAACAACAAATAATCTGAAAATGAAATTCAAAAGACAATACTATTTACAATAACATCAAAAATAAAATACTTAGAAATAAATTTAACAAGAGAAGTGAAAGATTTGTACATTGAAAACTATAAAACAGCATTGAATTAAGTTAAAGAAGATTTGAATAAGTAGAAACATTTCCTATGTTCATGGACTGGGAGACTCCCCCAAATTGATCTCAGATTTAATGTAGTCCCTGTTAAAGTCCCAGCTGTCCTTTTTACAGAACTTTGCAAAATAGTATTGAAATTCCTATGGAAATGTAAGGGACCAAGAATAATTGAAACAATCTTTAAAAAGAAGAACAAAAAGGGAGGCCTCATATGACCCCATCCTAAAATTTATTATAAAATTATATTAATCTAGATTATGTGAGACTGGAATGAATTTATATATATAAATCAATGGAATGAAATTGAAAGTATGGAAATAAATCATGTATTTATGATCAAATGATTTTTGACAAGAATCCCACGACAATTCAATGCAGAAAGAATAGTCTTTCAATAAATTATGCCGGAACAATTAGATACCCAGAAAAAAAAAATAGAAATCAGATCCCTTCTTTATAAGATATATAAAAATTAATTCAAAATAAGTCATAAACCTAAATACAAACACTAAAACTACAGAACTCCTAAAATAAAATATAGATGTATATCTTTATGATATTGGATAAACCAATATTTCTTGCACTAGCTACCAAGGAATAAATAGATAAATTGGACTCCAACACTGAAGAATGTTTCTGCTTCAAAGGACACTATCAAGAAAGCGAAAAGGCAAAACAGACATTGAGTATGGCAATACATTTTTAGATACAACACCAAAGATACAATCCTTGAAAGAAATAATTGAGAAGCAAAACTTTCTTAAAATGAAATGTCAGTTGTGAAAGACAGTATCAAGAGAATGAGAAGACAAACCACTGACTGGGAGAAAACAAAGTATTTTTGTAAAACAAAGTATTTGATAACAGACTGCTTTAAAAAATATACAAAGAACACTTAACACTAAATAATAAGAAAACAGAGAACCTGTTTTAAAAAACCAAAGACCTAACAGTGCTTCACTAAAGCAGATACACAGTTAGCAAATAAGCATATGTAAAGACGCTGAGCATCATATGTCATCAGAGAAGTGCAAACTAAAACAATGAGATGCGCTACACACCTACTAAAATGTCCCAAATCTGGAACATTGACGATACCAAATATTGGTGAGGATGTAGAGCAATAGGAACTCTCATTCACTGCTGCTGGACTTGCAGAATGATATAGCCATTTTGGAAGAGAGTTTGGTGGTTTCTTATAAAATTAAACATACTCTTACCATATGATCCATCAATCATGTTCCTTGGTATGAAAGTAGTTGAAGTAGTTGAAAAGTTTTGTCCACATAAAAGCCTATATACAGATGTTTATATCAGCTTTTTTCTGTAATTGCTGTAACTTGGAAGCAGCCAAGATGTTCTTCAGTAAATGAATGGATAAGCACACTGTGGTACAGATGATGAAATTTTTTTGCTGCTAAAAAGAAATGAACCATCAAACCATGAAAATACATGGAAGAGTCTTAAATACATATTACTGAGTGAAAGAAGTCAATCTCACATGATTCCGACTATATGACATTCTGGAAAAGGCAGAACCATGGAGATAGTACAAAGATTAGTAGTTGCCAGGGACTTGGGGGAGGTAGAGATGAGTAGGCAGTGCATGAGGACTTCAAGGACACTTTTAGGACATATATATATATATGTACGTATGTATGTATCATAGAATGGGAGAAAGTATTTGCAAATCATCTGTCTGATAAGAATGTAATATCCAGAATATAAAACAGTTATCACTTAATTATTTTCTAGAAATCACACAACTAATAAAAGGGGAAAGGATTTGAATAGACATTACTCCAAAGAATACAAATGGCTAATAAACACATGAAAAGATGTCCGACATGATTAGACATCAAGGAAATACAAACCGAAATGAAAATGAGATACCGCTTCACCCCCGCTTCACCCCCGCTAGCACTGCAGCGATCAATAAACCGAGCAACAGTAAGTAATATCAAGGGTGTGGAGAAATCAGAACCTTCAGAACATGCTGATGGGAATGTAAAATGATGCAGCCACTTGGGAAAACAGTTCGGTAGTTAGGTTGAACATAGACGTCTCATTTGACCCAGCAGTTCCATTCCCAGGTATATGCCAGAGAGAACTGAAAATAAATGTCTATGCAAAATCTGGGACACAAATGTTTATAGCAACTTTACTCTCTATGGTCAGATAGTAGAAACAATCCAAATGTCCACCACGGATGAATTCACAAAATTGACATAGCCACACAATGGGATATTCTTCAGGCATCAAAATGAAATACTGATACGTGCTGCAATGTAAATGAACCTTGAAAACATTATGCTGAGTGAAAGAAACCAAACACAGAGGGCCCACATATTATATGATCTCATCTACATGAAAGTTCTAGAATTGGCAAATCTAGAGAGACAGAAAGTTAATTAGTGGTTACCAAGGGCTGGAGGGGGACATGAGAAGTGACTGCTATTAGGTGTGGGGTTTCTTTTGGACCTGATGAAGATATTCTAGAATTAGACAGTAATGATAGATGCACAATCCTGTGAATATATGAAAAAATGTAACTGAATGGCATATTTTAAAATGGTGAATTTTGTTGCCTGTGAACTAAATCTTAATAAAAAACAGTTCCTTACCACGCATATCCACCTCTTCCACCCTAATGATTATAGTCATCCTTAGTAGGAATTCATACTATCAGATTCACACCACAGGGAAGAGGCATTTAACTTCCTCTTCACCCATATCAAGCCTTTCATGAACCCATGCGCTGGGATCCTATTGTACCATTTCCCAGTTCTCAACATTTACACAAACCTAAACCATGTTATTATTGCCACAGATAAGCTAGAAGTAAAATAAATTTTAAAAAGGCAATAAAATATGTTGTATGTAAGAAGACTGTCCCTTAAAACCAGACTGATGTCCCTGCTGCTCTGTGACCCCCTTAAGCTCCCTATCACCTTCAAGAAGGAGTCCACATTCTTTATTATGTATGACCTGCAAGTCTTCTTCAATTCTAGGCCAGCTTTCCAGGATCATACATGCACTCTCTAAACCCAGGTCACATTGAATCTAAACCCGGGTCACATTGAATCTCTCACTGTTTTCTGACTATATTAAGATTTTGCATGGTTCAGATCTTTAAACACACTTTTTACTTCCTACTGGAAAGTAGTATGTCTTCACTTCATTTGCCTTAGATTTTATGGGTTTTTTTTCAAAGTTCAGATGAATGGCTCAGTGCTTACTATATGTAACTCAATTAATAGTAGTTCTGTTTCCTTTAATAAATATGATCTTCATATCCTCTGCCAGACATATAATGTCATCATTCTAAATATAAGCTCTTTTAAGAAAAATTATCCAAAATGTAGGAATAAGATGAAGTAGGGCCGCATGTGCTTTCAGTGTTATACTGGAGCACTGTCTACAGGGCCACTCAAAGATTAATTGCCTAGGGGAATGGAGCTTTGCTATTTGACTACTAACTACTGTTTAAGGCCCAGACTCTGTGAAGTTTCATCTTAATTTACAGATTTTTTTTTTGGTAGAGACACAGATTAATTCTTTTTGGTAGAAAGTTAACCACAAGTGTTACAGTTTTATTGACTACAGAATATTATGTTGTCTTGTATCTCACCCAGCAATCTTTTTTTTTGAGGTATCATTGATATACAGTCTTATATTCATGTCAAATGTATAACACGGTGTTTCAGCAGGTACCCATATTAGTAAATCCTCACCCCCTCTGGTGTGGGTACCATCTGTCAACATAGAAAGATGTTATAGAATCACTGACTGTATTTTCCATGCTGTATTACCATCCTGTAACCAGCTTATATTGTGACTAGGAATATTTGTGTCCCTTTATCCCCCCTCCCCTCATCGACTCCAGTCCCTCCCCCCTGGTAACCGCTAGTCACTTCTCAGTGTCTATGAGTCTACTGCTGCTTTTTCCTTTTTCTTTGCTTTGCTTTATACTCCACAAATAAGGGAAATCATATGGTATTTGTCTTTCTCCACCTGGATTACTTCACTGAGCATAATACCCTCTAGCTCCATCCATGTTGTTGCAAATGGTAAGATTTGTTTTCTTCTTATGGCTGAATAATATTTCATTGCGGATATGTACCACCTCTTCTTTGTCCATTTATCTACTGATGGACACTTAGGTTGCTTCCATATCTTACTCTGACTTCATTTCCTTACTTCCTATGAATACTCAGGTCCTTGAATAAGGAGGTTAATAAATATTAGTTTTGTGTTTATTCTATGTTAGTATGTGTTATGTTATTCTATATTACATTTCACCATTTTATAGTAAATACTGAATTGTCTAGTTTCAGAAATCTTTCCAAGACTTGTGTCATAATTAATTTTTTCAACTCCAAAGGATTTTTTGGAAAAAAATCCGTATTTAAAGAAAAAAAGAGACATGCATTTCAAAACAGCCTAATTTCTTCTGACCCAGTGCCTTAAGTATGGATGATGAGCAGAGAGCCTCACAGACATATACCCCATTCTGCATGTTTCTTCAGAGTAATGTAAATTCCGTGTCCTGTTTTCACCCATAGGCCAGTTTTTGAAGAGAGATTTTTATGAAGTGGAGAAGTAAAGGACTCCAATTCAAATGATATAATAGCAAATCTGATTAATGGAATCCATGTGAAATTCTTGACATTCATTTGCCTTAATTGAATGCCTAATCATGGCTCCCAGATGTTAGATGTTTTTTTGAATGTGGGCACCTAATATGTAGTATGTAAACTTTTGGCCTTTCTTCTTTTTTTGGAGATTTAAATTACTATTATTTGGGGATCCTCTTAAATTGCACTATATCCTTAAACTGCTTCTTACCCAACAAATGTTAAGAAGAATGCTTTCGAATGAAATTAATTCACAAATGTTGAAAAATGCTGAGATTATAGAATAACCCAAAAAATGCAACTTGAATTTCTGATATGCCCATTTATAATTATCACCTAGAAAAAAGCATTAAGCACAAGTTAATGTGTAGCATAAAAGGAAAAATATGCTTCAAAAATTGTGTACACAAAAGATGGCACTGTGTACATGCACTTTAGGAAAATGAAAAGAAAGGAAAAGGAGGCTGTCATCAGTTTTATTAAAGCGTCATGCTTGCAGGGTAACTATAGAACCAGGTAGACTTAAATTCTTGATATTCTACTCCTTGGCTTATTTTCTTTGGTGCAGAAACTATGAACTTATTCCTGATATATATATATATATTTTTTTTAATTCTTCTGTTTTATGAATTACCTGGATTTTCAGCTTTTTGTTTTGTATCATAGTCTCTAAACACCAATGTCATACTTTCTAAGTTTTCCTTTGAGTGGTTTAGGTTTGCTTGGGTTTTTTGGGGGGGGGGTTGTATGTTATTTAAGGATAAAAATATGAATTAAATAAGTGCACTTCAAATGGAAGTTTTAAATTCCTCATGGACAATACTGCTGCTTTTATGCCACAGTATAAATAATGAGTTAAAGAACAATTCTATTTTAAGTGAATTGTTATGGTTTTGATAACTTTTTAGGAAATGGATCTTTGGTTTCTGCTTTAATTCAGACAAGAAGCAAGTGATTTTATGTATAAAAGATTTTCAATATGCTTAATTGCGACAGTTGAAGTTTCTCTTATTTCCCTAATGAATTGCTTCCTTATTATGAAGAAATGACTCTCCAATGAACAATCATTCATTACACCTGAGCCTTCCTGGTCCCAGTTGTGCCACATGCTGCTTAATAATTTGCAATGATTTAGGAAGATTGCCATAACCACTCAATTAAACAACAGATTTGGATGCAACCTATAACATGAGGCTCATCTTTAGTACACATTTAGAACTGTCTTGTTAATTAGACAGAATCCAGCAACCACTGTGTTCTGAGAGTCCTACAGACAGCAGACAACCTATCCTGAAAGACTAAAAGTAGTCACTTGTTTTCTTTAGTCCAACGAGATGGGTACAGCATTGCCACAGGGTAGAAATGGAGGCATGGAGGGAAAGAAGAACACTGAGGTTTAGAAGATTGGATTTCTAATTCTGGCTCTATTACCTTTTAGTTTTTGTTCCTTGAGTAACGGTAATCTCTGAGCTTCAGTTTCCTCCTTTATATAGGATGAAAGCAGTGGGTGATAACATCTCAGGCATTTTCCCAATCAATGGCACACCTCTATGTAACTCATGGTAAAGGTAGACAACATTTTGCAAAATGTTACCAAGGTATTTACAAAAAGTCTCAGTGGCTTCTTTTCATGCAGTATCCTGAAACAACATGATAGAAAAAATCAGTCAAATCCTGTAAGACAGGATAACTAATTTAAAACTGTAATTGTCAAAATTTTTAATTACTTTGAAGCTAATGACAGAGAATTGCCAGGCAGTGTACTTTAACTAACAGTAGTTTTATGGCCTGAATCAACCTTCCCGTGGGGAAAATAGACACATGTCCATATGTCTAGGTAATGAAATCTGAAGGATAAAGGAAATATGAATGAGTCCTGAAGAAAAATTTTACAGAATTGACAGTTATGCCTTGGCCCCTTCCTATATTAAGATTTGAAATACGTCCCTATTGGTGAATATGTTAGACTGTGGAAAGAAGGAAAAATGTATTCAATAAAGAGCATAGATACAGTCCTCTAAATAAATGAATTCTCCTGCTACATAATTAAAATAAATTTAAAGTGAACCCTTTAACTTTTAACTTCTTTCCTTTTACTGTATCATTTCAGTAATAACCTATTAGTGAAATTCAATGTGTAATAGTCATTACCACTTCTTTACCTCCACAGGTCTGTTTAAATGAAGTAAATGAGGATTCATTTACATAGACTATAATGTCTAGGGTAATATGACTGTATAATTCTCTTGCATAACACCTAGTATAGTACCATAGAAATTTGAGATGCTTTGCTATGCTCCCTAGTGCCGGGCAAAGATCATAAATTTTGGAGTTGGCACATCTAATTTGTTTTCAAATAATTTCTGACTGATAATGGACAAGCCAGCTAGAGTTTCTGAGGCATTTTCCTCATTTGTAAAAATAGGCATAATCATATTATCCAGAGCTCTTTTTGATGTGTAATCATATAATGACATTTAGTTTCAGAGTACTATCTGTGTACATTCTTTCACATAAATTATTATTCTCCCTAGACGTTCTCTAAGAATAAGATGTGCACTTGATGGTTCGATCAGGAATAGGGAAGGAGAAAGAGGAAGAGGAGCAGGCCAAGGGCAGCATTTTGCAATTTTTCAACATATGACCTCTCCTAATAGGTACGGCTCACCTCTTTAAAAACCAAAGTACTCATTCCTATCTCACAGCATCTGTGAGTATTAAATGAGATAATGTCATAAGCGCTTTGAGTTTTTTATTTATAATTTCCAAAATAGAAATACCTTGTTTTATTTATTATAAAAGATATCTATCATTGTAAGTTCAATGTGTATTTTTCAAGACTTTGCTATGCCTAGATGAAGAGAAAATTTTCCCAAAAGAAAAGAATGGGATTCTATGTGTAAAATATTTTTAATTCTGATTTTTTACATAATATATGTTGAAGAACTCCTAGGTCATACTGATTTACTACATATTTTGAATGGTTGAATAATATTCAATTGTGTGAATTCATTACAATTTAAGCAGTTCCCAATTGTTTGACATCATCTTGCTTGTAAGAGTGAAAAATTGGAAGCTGTACTCAACTTCCTTGTACATAAATACTTGTGCATTTTTCTGAGTGCTTCCTCAAGATAAATTAGTCAGCAGATATGACCTATATGGGGCTTTGACATATGGTGCTGAAAGCCAGTATATTCATTACCCATTACTGCATTTTTAAAAATTACCCCACAACTTAATGGTTTGAAATAACAATAACCACTTGTTATCTCCTGTGGTTTCTGTAAGTGAGAAATTCACTCAAGGAATGGCTTGCCTGTACCGTATATCTGGATCTCAGCTGGAAGACTAGACATCTAGGGGTTGCAGTTATCAGATGGCATGGCCATTCGCTCATATTTCTAGTTGTCTGGTGGTTGGTCCTAGTCCCTAGCTGGCAGCCTAGCTTCTTCACATGATGGTGGCTGGGTTTCAAGAGAAAGCATCAAAAGAAAGAGAGCTAGGCGAAACCATATTGCATTTTGTGGCCTAACTTTAGAAGTTCCTCACATCACTTCTGCCACATTCTGTTAGGTGAAGCAGCCTGGTTCAAGGCGTGGGGACAGACAGAGACCCCGTTCTCTCAATGGAGGAGTGTTGTTGCATTTGTAAGAAAAACAGGTGGCAGGGGTTATATATTTCTGCTGCTGTCTTTGGAAAACACTGTCTGCCCAGGCCACTGATAGGATTTTTTATATAATCACCAAAGTGACCTCCACATATGTTTTGGTAGTATCTTTGCCTATCTGATGATATGAAAAATGTATTTTAATATTCTTTTAGTTTGTTTTTAATACTTAAATATACCAAGCATTGTTTTCCAAGCTATTTGCCATTTATATTTTTCATGATTTTTGTTATTGGCACAACCTTTATGTCCCTATGTATATATTCATTTGTTTAATAGTGATTTATAAAACTTCTTCCTATACTATATTTAGAAATAACCTTTTGTTGGTTTTCTTGAAAATATTTTTCCTAGTGGGTCTTTTCTTTACTGTTTTATTGCATTGTTCATTCTTTATAAACTTTAAAATATGTTTTCTTATATGCATGCCATGCTTAGAAATACAAAGTTTTTACTTATATGCTAATATGTTTATAAATTACATTAAAATTAATTCCACATAGATTAAACATTTTCCTTTTTTCCAGGTAATTAACTTTGTTGAAATAGTCAAAATAACAAGCTTTAAAAATAGTAATATTCAAAAAAGAAATGGAGAAGGAATCCCATGCTGATTCTGGCCTATTGAATAATCTGCCTGCTCTGTAGATTGGAAATGCTATATTTATTGGGTATTAACTCCCATATACTTGAGTCTGTTTATCAGTGATCTCTATTACAATTCAATATCACATCACTTTAATCATTACAGTTAAAAATACATATTTTAGTGCCTGGAAAGCTCCCTTTCTCTCACAGTGCCTGCTATCTATGAAGAGCTGTTTAATACTTAGTCCCTAGCTCTGCTTCCTCCCTGGTGACCTTAGTCAGGCTCATGGCTTTAAGCATCTTCCATAATGACAACTCACCTATACATCTCTCTAGTCCAGACCTTTCCTGTGAACTAAACCCTTGAAGTTTTTTTCTCCCTAGGTCTTCTCTTCCCCATCCTAATAAATAGCATTGTACCAGCTATTTGGGTAATATAATGAAAGGCAGACTTAATATTGTGGTTGCCAGTCATTACATCAATGTAGAAATGGTTGACTTTTCTAACATATTGATTAAAAGAGGAAATGTGACTTTTGGGGGGCAAGTTAAATCTACACTGAATCCAGAGTGCTAAAATTTATGCTTTATTTGGCATGTGAACAGCGGTGATAAAAAAAAAAAAAACCTTTGGTCCTGAGGAGCATTTGAGGGGTTTATTTTTGTGTTTATAGCAGAGGATATGGTGTTTTCAGCCTCGTTCTCAAGGCAGTTGTGGTTTCTCGCTAGTTTTGGGGGGGCTAAGTGGTGTTAAGTTTGCCCACAAGCACTTCTACATTTCACATAAAGAGTGTTTTTCTTGAAAATACTTGTATACTTGTAAATACTTGTAAATAATTAAACATGTAGTGGTGGCTTGAAAAATAAAAGATCAAATAGTCCTGAAGAAGAACATACCAAATGGTGATAAATTACAGACTTCAATAAGAAATAAAGGTTAATATTAAAAATCATATATTAAAACAAGAGTAAGCTCTATTTTTCACTACTATTGGATTGTTTAAAATATAGCAACTGTAGTAAGAATATAAAATCAGTGGAAAAATGTAAGAAGATGTTGAG
The DNA here is from genome assembly GCA_032199065.1 of Smutsia gigantea. Taxonomy (NCBI): domain Eukaryota; kingdom Metazoa; phylum Chordata; class Mammalia; order Pholidota; family Manidae; genus Smutsia; species Smutsia gigantea. The sequence goes on from JAVSCE010007113.1 coordinate 108,457, forward strand.
AAAAACTAAAAGAATGCTATACATGAAACAAATGGTGTAATTGCAATTATTTGGTGACAGATACTTATTTTGCATGTGGTGAGCATCCCTATATTATCTGGTAAAAAGAGAGTGTCATATACAGCAAATAAATTATACAAATAGTAATATCCAAAGGAAACAGGAAGAAGTCTTATTCTGATGATCCTCCACTTGTCCTTTCAGACCTATTCTCTGCTCTTCTGCACAGTGATCCATGCCCAGCAGGCTGGCTTCTGTGGATGCATCACCTGAGATCTCCTGCACTCTTACTCCCATTTGGTTTCACTCAGCGGGATGGACCAGGTAAATATCAGAGAGCAGGAGGGTGGGAGGAGCCGAAGGGAGGAAGGGATATGGAAAGCCAAAGAGAGAGCCAGATGGAAAAAGAGAAAGTACTTTGGTTGTGAATGCATTCTTCTACCTGTGATCATGGCTCTGTTAGTTGGCCCAATTTCCACTACTTCGCTCTCAGCAGATTCAGTATCACAGCCATGCTTTGGCCCCTTCAGCTTTTGGGATAGTAGTGGTTGTCCCGGGGTGCTTCCCTGTTCCTTGTTGATCCTTAACCCTGCCACAACTCTGTAATTCTCTTCATGAAAGAGAGTTACATTATCTTCATGAAAATCCTCCAGTCATCTCACTGAGAGAGCCTTCTGTTTCCTCTCAGGACCTTGGTTGGTATAAGTTCCAACTTTGGTTCTTCAGTTGTATTCATAAAAGGAAAAAGTATAGCTTGTGAACTCTGCTGTGATCATTTTTACAAAGCTATTAACGATCACTTACCATGCTAAAATTATTCGAGTCCAATTTAAACTTCTTTTGGGTAGTTTTCCATTAGCCAAGCACTAAGCAATACTAGGATGATAAAAATAAAAATAAGAGTGCCTGCCCCTCAGGAACGTTGGCTTATTCAAAAAACAATTTATAAACACTTGAAAATTTTCAACATGATGACGTATGACAGATGTGAAAAAGGGACACTCTCAGACAGTAAATATGATTGAAAGCAAAGAAGAAAATGATCTGGACTAGCAGGAAAGGCTTTGTTGAGGAGGTGGGACTTTAACTGGACCTTGGAGGATATAAGTATTCTCCTGTATAATCTGCCACTAAATGTTCCCTGTCTGTTTCATCACACAAAGAGTAATTTTTTTCATCTGGGTTCCTCTTTCAATATCCTAGAGTCATTTATGCACCACCTGAAGTAGTGTCTGCACATAACTACTAAATTGGTTCTTGCCTGACGATCCCTGATCCAGCATATGCTTTGAGTGGCCTAATGATTCCTTTGCTTATCTATTTGGTGCAAGCTCTGCTCACACTATGTCAGGCACTCAGGAAGGTTCACCTGAGAAGAGATTCTAAGAACTCTTTGATTATCACATAGGAAGAATTTGAAGTGACTTCAAAAACTTCATGGGACAAACAATGGCTTAAGTCTGAAGTCATCAGACCTGGTTTTAATTCCTAGTTCCTCCATCTGCTATTCAGATGATCTTAAAAGAAATTATTTAAATTGTCATTTCAATCTCTTCTCCTAAAGAACTGTGACTTTCATATCTTCTCAAGGGGTTCATCTGGAGTTCTAAATGAAATAATACATAAAGCGTTTACTATAGTATTCACCCATCTTAAGTAATTTCTCATAAAAGGCATCTATTTGTATTCTACTACCTTGTTCTTACTACTGCTCTACCTATTCCTAATTATTAGATCGTCATTATTTTGCATTGGGGAGTATATGCACACTTTGAAAGAGATCTTAAGGTATAATACCAAAAGTATATCCACATTAGAATTTGTTGGGTAAAGCAAAAGATGGACGCTGTCAAGACTGAACTTCTGATGTGGACATAAGAAAATATGAAGGAGATGAGATATGACAAAAATAAGAGATTTAATCTTAGGATCATGGTGTTCCTGAGGCTGAAACATGAACTATTGCAAAGGAAATATCTAAAGATACAACTTTAAAACTTCCTTCAGTTTAAAGGAAAAAGAAAAATAAATGACCTGTCACTACATTCTAGGTGGCACCACATTCTAGGCAAAATCATTGAAAAAGAGATTCACACCTGGACTAAACATAACAAAATTTTAACCATAAGAATAAAAATAAAAGCCCAGAAATTCTAAAAACAAATATTTACAATGTAGTAAAAGTGAAACAGTTTCCAGATTTCTTCTCTGCAATCCATGTCAGAAGAAAATGGGAAAATGAAACAATATCTACAGATTTGAGGAGGAAACTGTAACCCCAAATATTTATACATAGCCAAATTGTCTTTCACTTCTGAGGACAACACAACTACATTCGCAGATGTTCAAACCATTCAAAGTCTTAGACAATGTATTGCCTATGTATCCATCTTGAGAAAACTGCTAGACGATGTATTCCAACCAAGCTAGAGATTGCTGAAAATTAACACCTTAAGAATGAAAAACATATGATATAAAAATCACTTGCCCATCTTTCTACCCAAGTTTTACCACAAACAACAATTTTGTAGTTTACTTTTCTTCACTTACACTTTATCATAAGAGATTTTTAATTTTAATTTTTCACTCATTTCATTTCACAGAGATATTTTTTCATTCTTTTTATGGTTTTTTTAAAATAGCCCCGTTGTATGTGGTTAGATGGGTGTGCCACACATTATTAAACCAGCTTGCTTCTGATAGACATTGAGGTTGTTTTCAATATTTGCTATTTCAAAGGATGATGAAGAGAGAACCTTTTGTGTATGGTGTATACACATACATGCATATATACTGTGTGTGTGTGTGTGTGTATATACACACACACACACACACACACACACACACACACACACATATATATATCTTACATATGGAACTATATTTGTAAGATAAATTCCCAGATTTGGGATTACTTGATAAAGGACTATATGCATTTGTGATTTTCATATGCATTATCAAATTGTACTGCATAGTATTCGTTCAGTTTTTTATTTCTGCCAGCAATGTATGGGAGTACCCATTTCCTCAAAGCCTCACCAACACAGTGTATTATTAAATTTGCATTTTTGCCAGTCTTCTAGATGAAAATGATACCTCAGCGTAGGTTTAATTTGATTTTATCTTATAAATGAATTTGAGTATATGTTCAAGTACCATTGTTATTTGTCTTTATGTGGACTGAGTGTTCATACCCTTTGTCCATTTTTATAATGAGTTGTTACTCTTACTGCTAATTTCTAGAGACTCTGTGTGTTTTGGGGAGGTTGGCCCTTCGTTTATGATACAAGTTGCAAAACTTGTTTTCTGGTTTGTCATTTTTCTTGTGACTGTTCTTAAGTTTTCAGATGTTTAGGTGTTTAACATGCAAGAACAGTTAGTATAGTTACATCCATATCTGTGTCTAGAGAGAACACTGGATTCTGAGTCATAGTTTAAAAAGTCTTTCCTTCCCTATGATTATAAAGGAATTCTCCTGTTTTTATTCTTACCATTTATTTACATTTATAGCTTTTATTTAATTAAAATTCATCTTAGGGTCCATGGTGAGGTATGAATCCCATGTATTTTTTTTCTGGTTTATCCAACATTATTTATTAAACACTCCATCTTTGACCTACTGATTGCATTGACACTTGTATCAATTATTAAATCCCAATATGTATTTGGGTCCAACTAGTGTTCTCTAGGTAATGAGATTCTGGGTAGCTCTTATTTTTTTTCTTTTAATTTTTTTATGCTTAAAATTTACTGTAACATACAAATTTTATAATTAGAAAAAAAAGTTGGCTTTCTTCTCAAAGCCAGCACATCAAAATATATGCATTCTGTAGGATCTTAGCTGTGTTTTAAATATATATAAACAACAAAAATAAACTATCCTAGAATATTAGTAGTGTTTCTCTCCACACTGTTTCACTATGGCTTTTCTTTCCTGTTGCTCTTATTACTTTATGCACTGAGTATGAGTAACCTTTAAAATTTTTTAAATATGGTTTTGTAGTAAATGCACTATGTCTTTTGTCACACATGGATTTGAAGTTGTCTTCAGTATTTAAAATATTGTTTGGATGTTAAATGTGTCACTGTCACTGATGCTCATTAACATTACTTAGATTTTCAGATCACATTTACTCCAAATTTCTTTCATACTCATCAAAAAACATGTTGACTGCCAATTGCATTCAACTAAATAAGCATTTAAGAAAAAATTGGAAGAAACATTAAAATATTCCTAAACTTCTGCTTGCAATAATTTCCAAACTAGAATTTTAATTATAAAAATAGAATTATATTAAATTGGTAATGCCACTGTACTGACAGCAATGTCATAATTTGAGACTAATATTTACTTATCAAGAAATAGCAAGCCTCAAAATAATTTCACTTGGACATATCTGTTTATCTGTTTTCTAAATATAAGTACTTCAGGATAATTCCCTTTTTCAATAGAAAAAACTTCTCTGAAACATAATTTTTTGATGAATCATACCTTTACATTTTAGGTTTATATAAAAAGAATATAAATAATTGAGCTTTTATCAATCCTTTTAATCTTTTAAATTGGTGTTCCTTTGCCTAATGATCTCAAAGGACTCTTTAATAAATAAGCAATGTAGTTTCAAAACACCAGTTGAATATATAGATATAATTTCATTACTAGAGTCCTTTCTTTTAAACCAAATTACAAAGTAGAACTAGTCCTTAAGTCAGGAATTTCAAAAATTTTTAAATTTCATTTATATTACCTCCCTTTCATTTGATGCTCCTGATTAAAAAAAAATCAGAGTTGTAAAGCCTATGTTTATAGAACTCAAACCAATAAGGCATTTTCATAACCTAAGATGACACACTCATTAAGAATAGTGTCCCTGTCATTTTTACCTTGTGTCTGACTACAGAAAGAGATGTAAAGTACAATTATAGCCAGAATTCTCCAACCCAAATGTGCTTGTTAAGTTTGTTTATCCGGTCATACCACATACCACACAGCTGTGAACTATTTAGAGACAGTTTACTAGACACTCCTCTGTCTAGGAATTTTTTCTTTCTTTCCAATTTTCTGCATCCTATCACACTGGGCATGATTTAATGTGACTATATTAAGTGTTCTTTGAACCGCTGCTATTTCTAAAGAGTTCTGATGTCTTTGGGGGCATAGTTTCTGTAAAAGCCAGATTTCCCTGAAACTGATTCTGGTTCAATTGATTAATTGGCATACCCAGCATACAAGTTGATACAAACCACCACAGTGATTTTTGTCCAGCCATGGCCTAGATGCTGGGGCAGAAGCAGGAAGTGTAGCACATAGAGGGCTGTTTTCAGGGAGTACATTCTGGTGGAGGAGACCTAAACTCAATAAATAGCCAATCAATTAAAGGAGAACAGTCCAGAAAGAAATGATATGCACATGAAGAAAGACTGGGTGACAACTTTCCTGGAAGACTTTTTTCAGGTCTATTTTCTAAAGAATATAGAAGAGCACAATTCATATCAAGAGGCAGCAAACCTCTATCATGCCCCCCATTCCCCTGTAGAGACTTTAGAGGGAGAAATAAAGAAGGTAGAATAAAAAAAGAGGGCAGGGTGGGAGGTGTTAGGGAATGAAAATGACAAAAAAAAGGAAGAGCATGACTGATGACAATAAAAGAGCTATTAAGGTATGCACAGAAGGAAGTATTCACAAAATGCATTATGTAGCAAATAATGTGTCAGTGGGTCAGAGCACCCTGAAAATTATTCATGAGTCTGGCTCATGGAGCCCCTCTGATGGGGTTATGGAGAAATGCAGACCCTGTTCCTTTTCCCCAAACCCATGAACCAAAAGCAACTTAAACACTTAAAAGATAAAGGAACTTCTGTTCTATTGAAAGAGAGGTGCTTGAAAAGTCCCAAACTGAGACCAAAAAAAAAATAGAGCCGGGATGATTAGCTCCTTATTTGGTAGGGATTCTACTGAAGATTGAAAAACACTGTAGTCTGGTCTGTAGTTAAATCCCATACTATATAATTTTAACAATCATCTGGGAGACAACCAATGGTGGGGCATAATTGTGGAAGTGCTGACACAGCAGAACACGGTGGGAAACTGAATTAATTTTCAGCATGCCTACTAAGACCTACTAAGGAACTTCCGTCCATGGTGGGAAAATAATTGGGAAATTAAAAAAAGGTGAGTGAGAGTGTGTGCGTAAATAGGGAAAATGAGCTGAATTCTCCTTAGTCTGTCTCTGTTCTCTTTGCTCCCTAATCTGTGGGAACAACTTCATGAGACTCTTCCCAAAAGTCCTTGGAGTGAAGGTAAGAAGCTGGATTAATATTTCAAAGAACTTTTTAAAATCTGCTTCTGCAGTGTATTAGTATATTAAAATGAAAAATACCTAAAATGTATCTTTAAGTTATTGGAAAAAAAAGAATGAAATAACAACTGTAACAATAACTCTTGTTTACTGAGGACCCAGTTAGGGACCCAGGAAAACTGTAAGCAGGGGTAAAGCTGACAGATGACGGCTGCTTTGAGAACCTTTTAGAAACAGAAAGGGAACAAGGGAAACAGTAAGTCCTTTAACATGAAGACCTTCAGATCACATCTCTCGGACCAACCTGCTGTTGGGAGGCACTGAATTTTTCTTGGCTACAGAGTCTGCATTCATTAAAAGTCTATAATCTAAATTCCATGGCAAAGAAAAAAAGTCTATAACCCTCTCAGTGTCAGAAGGATTAAGTGATTGTGAGTACTTTGTCAGATAGGAGGAACCCTGTGCAGGCTCAATGGATAACAGAAGTATGAGGTGCACTTGCATTAGATCTCAGTGCAGCTCATGCAACAGAAGTTCCAGAGAAGAGAAAAACAAAGCTATAGATGAGCAATAGATTTTTTTACCACTGTTTCCCAAGCTTCATCATGGTATTCTTTATCTATTATTAGCATTATGTTATCTAATGCTATCTAACAAATTATCCCACTTTCAGCATTTTAAAGCAACAATAAAAAGATATTATGTCACATAGTTACATGGGTCAGAAATTCAAGAGTGGCTCAGCTGCAGTGGTTCAGCCCAGGTGCCTTATGAGGTTGCGGTCAAGATGTCAGATCACTCACACATGGCTGTAGACAAGAGGACTCAATTCCCTGCCAGCTGTTAGCAGGAGGCCTCCATTATTAAGCACAGGGACTCTCCATAGGGTGCTTTCACACACGGCAGTTGACTCCCCTCAGAATGAGTGATCAAAGGCCAAAATGAAGCCTCCATGGCTTTTGCCCTAGCCGTGGAAGCCACACTTTCATTTCCACAATGGCCTGTGGCTCCATGAGCTTCCCAGTTACATGCTGGCCCTGTTCGTTGTGGGAGGGGATGATAAAAAAGGCAAGAGTACCAGGAGTTAAAGCCCACGAAACCATCATGGAGACCAACTACCACAGTCATTTACACACTGACATCAAAAATTTTGCCTTTTCTGCATACCTCATACACTGTTATTATTTTCTTCATATTAACTGTTTTATTAAAAACCCATCTGTGTGCAAGTAACAGAAAAACTAAACAGACCAATCACCAGCAACGAAATTGAATCGGTAATCAAAAAACTACCCAAGAACAAAACCCCCAGACCGGAAGGATTCACCTCTGAATTCTACCACACATATAGAGAAGAACTAACACCCATTTTCCTTAAAGTTTTCCAAAAAATAGAAGAGGAGGGAATACTTCCAAACTCATTCTATGAAGCCAGCATCACTCTAATACCAAAACCGGACAAAGACCTCATCAAAAAGAAAATTACCAATATCCCTGATGAATGTAGATGCAAAAATACTCAACAAAATATTAGCAAACCGAATTAAAAAATACATCAAGAGGATCATACACCATGATCAAGTGGGATTCATCCCAGGGATGCAAGGATGGTACAACATTCAAAAATCCATCAACATCATCCACCACATCAACAAAAAGAAGAACAAAAACCACATGATCATCTCCATAGATGCTGAAAAAGCATTTGACAAAATTCAGCATCCATTCATGATTAAAACTCTCAACAAAATGGGTATAGACGGCAAGAACCTCAACATCATAAAGGCCATATATGACAAACCCACAGCTAACATCATACTTAACAGCGAGAAGCTGAAAGCTTTTCATCTAAGATCGGGAACAAGACAGGGATGCCCACTCTCTCCACTGTTATTCAACATAGTACTGGAGGTCCTAGCCACAGCAATCAGACAAAACAAAGACATACAAGGCATCCAGATTGGTAAAGAAGAAGTCAAATTGTCACTATTTGTGGATGAGATGATATTGTACATAAAAAACCCTAAAGACTCCACTCCAAAACTACTAGAACTAATATCTGAATTCAGCAAAGTTGCAGGATACAAAATTAACACACATAAATCTGTTGTTTTCCTATACACTAATGATGAACTAACAGAAAGAGAAATCAGAAAAACAATTCCATTCACAATTGCATCAAAAAGAATAAAATACCTAGGAATAAACCTAATGAAGGAAGTGAAAGACCTGTACTCTGAAAACTACAAGACACTCCTAAGACAAATTAAATAGGACACTAACAAATGGAAATGCATCCCATGCTCTTGGCTAGGAAGAATAAATATTGTCAAAATGGCTATACTACCTAAAGCAATCTACAGATTCAACGCAATCCCTATCAAACTACCAACAACTTTCTTCAATGAACTGGAACAAATAATTCTAAAATTCATATGGAACCACAAAAGACCCCGAATAGCCAAAGCAATCCAGAGAAGGAGGAATAAAACAGGGGGAATTACGCTCCCTGACTTCAAGCTCTACTACAAAGCCACAGTAATCAAGACAATTTGGTATTGGCACAAAAACAGACCCACAGACCAGTGGAACAGAATAGAAAATCCAAACATTAACCCAAACATATACAGTCAATTAATATTGGATAAAGGAGCCTTGGATATACAATGGGGAGATGACAGCCTCTTCAGCAGCTGGTGTTGGCAAAACTGGACAGCTACATGTAAGAGCATGAAACTGGACTACTGTCTAGCCCCATACACAAAGGTAAACTCAAGGTGGATCAAAGACCTGAATGTAAGTCATGAAACCATAAAACTCTTAGAAAAAAACATAGGCAAAAATCCCTTGGACATAAACATGAGCAACTTCTTCATGAACATATCTCCCCGGGCAAGGGAAACAAAAGCAAAAATGAACAAGTGGGACTATATCAAGCTGAAAAGCTTCTGTACAGCAAAGGACACCATCAGTAGAACAAAAAGATATCCTACAGTATGGGAGAATATATTCATAAAAAACGTATCTGATAAAGGGTTGACATCCAAAGTATATAAAGAACTCATGCACCTTAACAAACAAAAAGCAAATAATCCAATTAAGAAATGGGCAGAGGACATGAATAGACAGTTCTCTAAAGAAGAAATCCAGATGGCCAACAGGCACATGAAAAGATGCTCCACATCGCTAATCATCAGAGAAATGCAGATTAAAACCACAATGAGATATCACCTCACACCAGTGAGGATGGCCAACATCCAAAACACAAACAACAACAAATGTTGGCGAGGATGTGGAGAAAAGGGAACCCTCCTACACTGCTGGTGGGAATGCAAATTAGTTCAACCATTGTGGAAAGCAGTATGGAGGTTCCCCAAAAATCTCAAAAGAGAAATACTATTTGACCCAGGAATCCAACTCCTAGCAATTTACCCTAAGAATTCAGCAGCCCAATTTGAAAAAGACAGATGCACCTCTATGTTTATCGCAGCACTATTTACAATAGCCAAGAAATGGAAGCAACCTAAGTGTCCCTCAGTAGATGAATGGATAAAGAAGAGGTGGTACATATACACAATGGAATATTATTCAGCCATAAGAAGAAAACAAATCCTACCATTTGCAACACCATGGATGGAGCTGGAGGGTATTATGCTCAGTGAAATAAGCCAAGCTGAAAAAGACAAGTATCCAATGATTTCACTCATCTGTGGAGTATAAGAACAAAGAAAAAATACTGAAGGAACAAAACAGCAGCAGACTCACAGAACCCAAGGGAAGATGGGTGGGAAGGGAGGGATAAGAGGGAAAAAGGGGCATTACGATTAGCAGACGTAATGTTGGGGGACACGGGGAGGGCTGTACAACCCAGAGAAGACAAGTAGTGATTCTATAGCATCTCACTACGCTGATGGACAGTGACTGTAATGGGGTGGGTGGAGGGGACCTGATGAAGGGGTAGTTTAATAATCATAATATTGCAAATGTAATTGTAGATTAATGATACCAAAAAAAACCCGATCTGTGAATAGTGTCATGGATGTGATGTGGTCCTTATATTGATTTTAATGTAATAATTTCTACATGAAAATATAACTATTAAATCAAACTACGTTTTTTTCTTGTATCTCCTTGGCAACTCAGCATCACAGGGCCCTGTGTGCTGCCCTTTGGAAAACAGCACTAGCCTCAGACTTGAGCTGGTCTTGCTTGAAGGAGATCCTTGTAAGCCTAGTGTAAGTCGGGAGGCATTTGTTTCATGTGACATCCTCACTTACACTAAATTCCCTCAGAGTCTAAAATAATAGTTCTCAGGAGCAGACTACAACACTATAACAAAGTCCATTTGCTACAGTGGTTATAACTGTCACTTGCCAGCTATCTTTTGTAATTACTTCAAACAGAAACAGTTTAAAGAATTGAGCCATAAGGGTAAAGCAGATTGTTCTCAGGACATAAAACTAAACTCACCTTATTATGTATTGTTACACTGCTGTCTAGTCTCATTACCAAAGGCCATAAAGCAATTTTAACCGCTCCCTGAAATGTCACCAGCAATAAGCGTTTTTGCTTTACTGTCCTGCCGAGCTGAATGTAATAGTTATATTTTAGAACTCTTATAGCTGGGAAATTTAGAAATACCTTCTGGTCTTTGCAAATTCATTTAAAATATTTGGTTTGGGTAACCTTAGGGTTACCTAAGCATGGTTGGAGATATCATGTCATAATCACTGAATTGTATTAGCCACCAGCCCTTTTTCATCATAAAATGCAGTGTTCTGAACCCCCAAGCCCGTTCTGTCCCACACTGGTGACTTTATACCTTCTCTTGGTTGGCATGTCCATGAGCCCTCATTATGCTCTCCTGAGGGTGCTGTATTTACTGCCGTCCTTTATGGCCAAAGGTGACAATACGGACAATGTAAGAGCATGACCAATGGGAAGAATCTCTGTGCTGAATACAGAGCATCTCTCATACTAGCTTTTCTTCACCATCCTGTTTCATAAAATGGGGGAACAGTGGAGAGCTGCAAAGCAATATGTACATCCGCCATGCCCGTGCCATTATTTTTCAGAGTAACTCCTCTTCCTCCATCATTTTCCTTTTATTAGGAAATACAACTTCTAAGAATAAATGTTTTGTAACTCAAAACTACATATGCCCATTCTCTGCTTCATTAAAACTAGGGAGATAAGATCAGCCTGGATTATCCTGGAGCCCATTAATACCTGGTCTCTGGTATAGTATATGTGACTTAAGCCTTTTTTAAGGTGTTTTATGCAGTTGTAATTCTCCTCTTCCTTTACAACTAGATAGGAAATGCAGTGCATCTTCATAACCCAAAATTCATTACAGCTAAATTAAATGAAAAAGAGATGCATTGTAAGGCTATAAAAGAGCATTGTACAAATATCTAAGAAAAGTCCAATGGGTCAGGAGGTCATGCTCAGGAGTTGTTCTATCTCTCAAACACCATGGGTTTTCAATAGTCTTTGCCTCTCCACCCTCAGGTGGCTTCCTCTGCTTGCCACTGGTCCCTCACCTCTTACACTGCATAACAATTTCAATGCCAGCCATCATCTAACAAATATCTCTGTGTGTCTCCATTCAAACTAGAGAAAGAGATCTGAATGTTATTTTTATCTTCCCTGTATAGATTCTAAGGAAGGTGGTATTAATGATAGCCCCTTGTTTACTAAATTAGAAGAGAAATACGGAAGTACAAGATTGCACAAGGAGAGAGATTGCTCTGGGAGAGAGAAGGAAAAGTTAAAAGACAAATGAATTGTCTCTATAGCCAGTAGGACACTTGGTGAGTCACTGAGAAAGACATAAATGTTTAATCCGGACTTATGTTAAGTTCTGCTGTGTATTGTGCAATGTAATTCTTTTTCTATTTCCCCATATCTTCTGCAATATCTGTTTTTGCTAACCTTTGTACAGTGAAGATAGCCTTCTGGGGACTGTAATTTAGTGTTAAGTGAGTAGGGTTGGGAGCAGAGAGGCTCCACTCAGCCATGCACTCATACCTGTGGGGCAGAAAAGGGATCTAGACTCCTTAGATTCCTACCTCACTTCCCCATCATTAGCACACATCTACTTTTTCAGCTTTATTTCCAAGAAGTCATCTGCACATCCCCAAAGCCCCGCTAGGATGGATTGGTTTCCAGATTCCCCCTATTTTTCCATACTTCTGTGACTTTGCTCATGTTTTTCTACCTCCTCATCAAAAAACCATTTCAGCAATTCCAACAGCTATTCTACATTAAGACCAAACCCAAATGCTGCTTTCTCCAGCCAAAATTAACCTATCTTCTCAACTCTTACAGCACTTAGCTTTGTACTCATATAATACCTTTATCACATTATGCCTTGCACTGAACTCACTGATTTCATGCACCATCTGCCCTACTGGAGTGTAAGAACCGTCTTATTCAACTTTCAAATTCTCCACATAGTCACGGCACATATGAGCTCTCAGTAAATGTCTCTTGAATTGAGTAACGGTATAACTCTGGTAGTTTGCATAGGGTGTGGTGTGTTCTATCCAGATTTTTATAGTGTAATACTAGAGAACTGTAGGCTAAAGCATGTGTGTTTAACTAAATGTCTTTCCATGATGAACATATGTTGGTTCTTGCTGACACTGAGCTTCATCTACCTGCCACATAGGCTGTCCTGAAAATAAATGGGAGCATGAACATGCAAACACTTCAGAAAGTAAATGCATGCTATATAAATAAAAGATACTGTTTATTTCTGTAGTTGTTATATGGAGTTGGACCCCTATAACTCAATGTCTCTCTTTACTGTGGGTAATCATGACAGTTTTGGTTAATCTGAAACTCCAAGTCAATACTACTCAAATCATAAGCCACGGACCCATGCCAATCCATGAACTATTACTGGGCTATAGTGAGATAAATAATATATTAGGAGTAAGCATTTAAAAAATATATATAGCAATTTGACAGAACAATAGAACTCCTGGATTTAGCAATAAAAATGTGACTTACGTCTAGACACCTTTGTTTTATTAATTTCATTTTGCCAATAATTCATTTCCATCGTTGTATTAACAGAATTGATCCATAACAGATTACAATAAAAAATGCCAAATCATCAAAAAAGCTAACCCTTCAACATAGATAGCCTAAGAAGCACGCTCTGGGTAATTCTCTCCAGAACCGATGATATCCGCATTGTGTGCATGGGAATGTTGGGAAAAATGAACAGACATTTGTAGATATAAAATGCTATTATCAACAAAATATCAACAAAGGTTAACATAAATATCAACAAAAGTCAGTGTAAAATAACACATAGTGAATGGTAGTGGAAAAAAGTCATCTGAAATATGACAGTTCTGATTCATATTAATTTTGAAGTCTTTCTAAAGCCTTTTGTGCATCTTTAACAATCCTCCATGCAGGCTTCTCTCTCTAGTAAGTGGGCTTACATTCTGGAACTTTTAGAGAAAATAACTTTTTCTCCTTTTGTTAAATGAATTTAGGGATTGTGTTTGCTTGAAGAAAATGCACCCATCTAATTCACATTAACAATACTTCCCCAGTTATCTATAAGTCCTGTCTTTGAAAATTTCCTTCTGGAAGTCAGTAAGTCAGTGTCTTTAAAATACAACCAGGCTTTGGTAATCTTTTGCTTTTTTGCCAATTTGACTCTGACTTTTTATGGAAAGTCTTCTTAATGTGGGTCAGGATTATATTTTGAATAATGTGTAGTTATTACTGTCAGAGTATCTTGTTTTTCGAGATTGCCAAGATAATACATTTCACAGGGGTTTAGAAAATGATCTATAGATTTCTCATACTGTATTTGCCAATGTCTTAAAATTTAATACTTATGAATCATGTTGCAGATTTTGATTTGAGAAACCTTGGATTCACTATTTAGATCATAAAATCAGAAGGTAGAGACTGAATTAGATGTCAAGTTTTATGTTGTGTCTAATGGATGGTCTTGCTTGGAAACAGTTCTTAATATGCAGGAGGCAGAGTCCTCGACACTATCGACCTAGGCAAAACAGGAGGGTTTTTTTTTTTATTCATTTATGATGTGATTTTAACTTTCTTACATTCCATCTCAGTTGTCCTTCCTTCCCCTGCGAGGCCAAGCTGGCTGCTTGGGTGCTGCGTGAACTGAGACTGGGAATCTCAACAAGCCCTGTGTTACGGTCCTCTGCGGTGCACACCCGTCTCTACCCCTTTCCTCCGACTTTTCAGGCTCAGATTATCTTGGCTCATTTTGCCAAGTAGCCTATATTTCTTCTAGCTTTTTCCTTAAACAACAGGAATTGAAATGTTTTATGAAGCTGATGATGTGCCAATAAAAAGAATATCGGTTTCCTGCTAACCAAACGGCTTCCTGTAATACATTCCCATCTAAATCTGTTCTAAATGATATGCCCTTAAAATTACCTCCTAGATAACTGTTTGGGGGTGTGGAAGGGTAGAGTTGGTCTAGGTTACATGCACTAGAAATTCTGAAAGCTTTGCTGTCTTTTGAAATTCTTTAGTTCGGTAAGCATAGACTTAAATCCAAGGATACAGTTTTCTAAAGACTAAGACAGCTTCTTGATTTTTCGCCCTGTCTTTGCCGTCTGATCTTGCTCTTCCAGGAATCCCTTCATGGCTCCTTCTTGAATGTCCTTCTAGTCTGACTTTCCTCAAGACTGTGATCCCAAACCTTGTTGTACCCTTAATGCCCTTTCTTCAGCCAGGAGTTTAGCTGCAGCCGCTCTAGGACACTGTCTCCACCTGCATGCCCTTTGCCCAATGGGAGGACGTTTCCAGGTCCTCAGCCCATCAGGCCATCCCTCACCCATCCTCCCATTCTCCTGCCTCTCCCTCCCTCCCAAAGACAGATCCATCACTCTGATCCTAGATTTTTCTCCCCACCTGATGCTTAGATATGATGTCTTGACCTTCCCTTGTCTCTGTCCCTGTCCTTATTGAAAATCAGCCTCTGAACACACGGTACCTAGTTCCACCTCCACTATCACCCAGTTCCCCCTTTTCTTTTAAATTCATCTCCACCCCCATACCCAGTTCTGGCTTCAAGTGCCTGGGAGAGAAATACAGATACCGTTAAATAGTGTCAGCCGTCTTGATAACAAAACCAAGGGCCTGGGAGTGATGATTTTAACTGTGGCTTATGTTTCTCTGGCTTCTTCCTATAGTTCCTTCTTGTCCTTGGTTAAGGTGTGACTCTTGTTTTGCTGAACCTAGTTTTCTTAATGACATTACTTTACCTACACCTGACCACATACCAGAACTTAAATAACCCTGGAAATTCATGCCCCACCAGAAGCAAGCAGTCAGTCAAGCCTGATGTGTCTTACTGCTTGTTGACAAAGTGCTTGACAGAATACTTCTATCATCGCTGCTTATCAATTCTTGGCTTTTGGAAAGGTACCAATTTCAATCTTGAAGACATTATGCGAAGTGAAGTAAGTCAAACAGAGAAAGGCAAATATATGATCTTACCTATATGTGGAATCTAAAGCAAAAAACAAAATTAAACTAAACTACAACCAAGCTCATAGATACAAAGAACATACTGGTTGTTGCCAGAGGTGGGGAGAGAAGAGGTGGGGAGGTGCAGGGTGGGAAAAAGAGGTACGGGGGGTCAAAAGGTACAAACTTCCAGTTATAAAATAAATAAGTCATGGGGATGTAATGCACAGCATGGAGACTCTAGTTAATAATACTGTACTGCATATTTGAAAGTTGCTAAGAGCAGATTTGAAAGTCCTCATCATAGGAAGATTCTGTAACGATATATGGGGATGGATGTTAACTAGACTTACTGTGGTGGTCATTTCATAATATATACAAATATCAGGTCATTAAGTTGTCCACCTGAAACTAATATGTCAATTATATTAGTTTGTCAGTATCATATATCAATTATACCTCCACAGAAGTAATAACAAATAAAATTTAAAAGGTATCAGTTCAAACCCTGAAACCCCATTTCCCTCCGCGCTCACCGCTGTCTGCCACGGAGCCCTGACCCACACCCGCCCGGCGGCATCCTGTGTGTTTCATTTGGCGCCAGCGGCAGCTGCTCCCCATGACAAAGCAGCTGTGACAGCTGATCGGCCAGGATTTTTCACTTGGATCGGTTTAAACTGAGCACACAAAGATGTGGCAGACGCAACCAGACACGTTTTCTAGCCATTTTTTTCAGATTCACCATCTTAGCCTTATGCTGGGAACAGCATGTTTGGTCTGTGTCGGGCATTAGGAAGAAAACCAAAAGCCTCCTGTCACTACTAACACCCTTTTTCACACTAACCCTTCAAATCTCAATGAATTCTCTGGGAACAGATACAACTGACTTCCGCAGGTCTGGCTCCTGTCTCAGTGGGCGATGCCGTAAGACATTTTATCTTTTTGAAGTGAGTATTTGTCAGTTTCAGCACATCATTTCTCTTTTCCTCCCATATTTACCTCTGTAGCCAAAACGGATCCTTTTCACTTACCAGTGGCTCTCAAAAGAATTACGTCTTCTGTCGTCTGCCTATCATCTATCTTCCTACACACTTATCTATTTATTTAATATAGGCACCGCCTTATCATCTGTGTTTTGAATGATTTCATACCCTTTCTCTTCTACTCACCCTACACCTGTGCATTTGACTCTTCTTCTTTCTGCTCTGGGGCCCTCTCCTGCTTGCTCCCACCAGGCTATCCAAGACGACTGTGCCTCGCAGCTCCTTTCCTTTTCTGTATGTCCCTGTGCCCCTAGGTCACCATAATCCTATTTGAACCTTTCATTTTATCATCTACTACCACATGTGAGCCTCATTTCTGACTGAATACAATCTCAGAGATGCTGGTCTTATATAGACCACCTATATAGATAAGCTATACAGATCACAGCTGTCAAAGAACATGGAATTGGCTCCTATCTCTCAGTCTCATCTTTGGCAAGTGTACCCGGGGAAGGCACTTTGATATGATCCCAACGGTCCTTAATGCCTGAGTTTACGTTGTGCTTACACAGTGTGGGCCGTGTTCTAAGTGCTCCACATGTATGCACATGGAAAAGACGAGGAGATATGGAGCATTATTATTCCCATTCACAGGTTGAGAAATTGAAGCACAGAGGGCTAAGCGACTTGCTGGTCACAAAACTTGTCAGACAGAAACCAGGCTTGACCCAGGGAACTGAGCTCCAAAGCCTGTGCTCTTAACTACCATGCCCTGAAACAGTTTCCACATCTAGTATTTCCGTTTTCCATCTCTCCTCCAGTTCCCATGAGTTTCTTCTACAGTCCCAGGCTTCTCATGTGGTCACATTATGAAAAACAAGGGGAAAATAATGATTCTCCCATGAATTAATGAAATCGTATCATGACGTCCTTCTTACGCACCACGCTTTGATTTCTTTGTACAAACTGAGCTCAATTCCTTTATCTCCATGGCTTTCCTCCAGAGCCTCACCTCCAACTCACTTTACCTAAATAGACATTTATAATCCTCTTTCTGACTTCTCCTATCATGAGGTAGAGCTTCCTCTGAGGATGCTTACAGCCCTTATCTGAGCTCCCTGCTCGTAAGAGTCTGGAATGATATTCCTGATGTTTCTCTCTGGGTCATTTGCTTACCATTACACAAGTCATTTTAAAACACAGAGACCTATTTGTAATCCTATGCCCTCTCAGTCAGGGCTGGAATCCAAGCAGACTTTTAAGCAGAACAGCTGGAATGGTGGCAAAGGAAGAAGCACAGGAAATGGCATGAATTTAAACTTTTTAATTGACTGAATAAAACATTTCATTTTAAAAAAGAGATCACTTGAACTTGATAATCCAGTAGCCTTACGCTGTGCAAAACTTACTGGCAAAAAAACTGAATGTCAAGTCACATGATTCCTCCTCATAAAAGAGCAGGACCCCTTTTTTCTACTAAAGAAAGTTTTTATAATGACTAGCCTGGACTCCGGTGATACTGAAGTTAGCCTTAATTCCTCTTTATCATCTGCTTCTAATCCATCCACTTGAAAAAAAAAAAAAACTTCTTTCTCTAGTTTACAAAGCCCAACACATCCTGGCCTCTAACTCTTTCTCTGACTTCACTTCTATACCTCACCCACAGGCTCGACCAGCCCTGATCTTCTTTCTGATCTCATCTGATCTTCTCATAGTTCATCCTGTCTTGTCAATAGAAGCCTTTCTGAATGATCTAATCTGAAGTAACCATCCAGTGATTTTTATCACACCACCTTATTTTAATTTTCTGTAATGCACTAATTATAGTTATAAGACCTTAAATTGGGAATCCTCACCAGTTTAACTGATTTCACCAAACAGGAGGTGAAAAATACTCCAGTATTCTAAAGTGAGGTGCTGGACTACCTATACAGGGCTTTTCAAGTACATGAACAACTTGGTTTTGCAACTCTCAGTTAACCGCCCACCTATAGGCTATAAAATGGGTTGGAGGAGTCTAAAGAGATATTGGAGATCAGAGATTAATGTTTCAGAGGGAACTGATAGTGTGCTATGAGCTGCTCCCCCAAAATATATGTACTAAAGAAGACAGGTGGGGGGTATATCCCCCTCTTTTCTGGCTGCTGGAGAGTCTTTGGTAAGACTACTCAGTGATCTTGAACTATGTCCTTTTGAATTATGAGACACAGCAGCATACCTAGAAATGCCTAAAGGCAAAAAGACAATCTGCTCTGACAGACAAGCAGGAAGAAGAGGCTGAGTCACAAATGGTCTGGACCCCCAGAATTCATTATGACAGAGGGCACCTCAGTGCTCCCTCTTGACCAGATGACGGCCACAGGAGAAATCCCCAGTCTAGAGTTCATTTAACCCTACCAGAGAGGGCTATCTATAGGGTGAACATGGTCCTAGGAGGAGTTGGACTTCTAGATTCTCAGCAACTGACAAATCTAAGTGGCCACCAGGAGGAATATAGATCACCCACATCATGCAAAGAGCCCTGGAATTCATTCGTTCATCTGTTCCATGTATTGGTTACATCACTGTTTGACATTCACCTAGTTTGTTCATGTCCTAACTTCTATACACCTGTCTCCTATGACTAGAGTAAAAATTTGTCAAGAGTAAGGACATTTCCTATCTTTCCCTGGTTGCTATAGTACTTAGCATACAGTTGGTATATTTATGAGTAAATAATAAATATTGATTGGCTGAAATAGGTGAAGACTAGGAAAACATAACCTCCACTGTGTTCCCCTAGAGAAAAGCATTTTTTAGTACTATGAAAATCTACCAGCTCTCTAACTATAACCATGAATAAGTAGAAGCTGCAGTTATGAAGACTGATAAAAAAAGATGAATTAAAAGCCTAACATTTAATCAACCACTTCATCACTTTCTCCTAAATTATTTTTTGTTTGTTTCTGCCTTTTTAAGTGGAGCACCTCATGACAGATCATGTTCTGTTATCAATGTAACAAGTGTCTTAGGATGTTTCAGGTTTCAACCTATTTAAACAGGTCAAATAATCTTGTCTACTTTATTCTTTTTATTTTTAAATATGTCTTGATAAATATAAAATGACATATGTAACAGGTAAGCTGAGGCCTAAACAACATTTTGTCACATTGTAAGTGATTGTAGAAAATTACCCAAAGGGGTATGACATTTTAGAAAAAAATACTAAATCTTAGCCTCAAAATACATTTCAATTTTTATGAACATAAATATCTAGTTTTACAAAACATATATATATATATGTATATATATATATATACACACAGAAATATCTAGAGCTATATAAACCCATATATATATACAAACCTCACATATATATTTATGTTAAAATTGTCATACATGAAGCTGGAATGTATGTGCATTTATGTTCAACTTATGTAATATGGTGTATACACTGCCTTCCCAAAATGAAGATGAGGAATTCATAGAATTTCAAACTAATTTAAATAATAGCATCTATTTCCTAAGCTATATTTTTTCTTTTTCTTTATTTTTTTTTATCAAAGAATAGTTGACATACAAAGGTATATTAGTTTCAGGTGTACAACATAGTGATTCAACAATTACATACATTACAAAATGCTCACCAGAATAAGTGCAGCAACCAATTGTCACCATACAAAGTTATTACAATATTGTTGAGTATATTCCCTATGCTGTGCTTTTCATCCCTGTGATTTATTTATTTTATAATTGGAAGTTTGCTCCTATTTATCCCCTTCACCTATTTTGCCCACTCCCCTGCCCTGTGACAACCACCAGTTTATTCTCTATATTTATGTCTATTTCTGTTTTCTTTTTGTGTATATGTTTATGAATTGCATCTTTTTTTATCTGTTCATCTATTGATGGACACTTAGGTTGCTTCTATATCTTGGCTATTGTAAATAATGCTGCAATAAACACAGGGGATCATGTATCTTTTGAATTCATGTTTTTGTTTTCTTCAGATAAATACCCAGAAATGGAATTACTGGGTTGTATGGCATTTCTCTTTTTATTTTTTTTGAGGAACGTCTGACTGTCTTCCATAGTGACTATACCAGTTTGCATTCCCAACAAGATTATACCAGGGTTCCCTTTTCTCCATACCTTTTCTAATACTTGTTATTTCTTGTCTTTTTGATACTAGCCATTCTGACTGGTTGGGGTGATATCTCATTGTGGTTTTGATTCGCATTTCCCTAATGACTAGTGATACTGAGCATCTTTTGATGTGTCTGTTAGCCATCCTATGTCCTCTTTAGAAAAATGTCTGTTCAAGTGCTCTGCCCATTTTAATTGGATTATTTGGGGGTTTTTGGTATTGAGTGTGTGAGTTCTTTATATATTTTATATTAGCACCTTATCAGATATATCATTTGCAAATATCTTCTCTCATTTTGGAGGTTGCTGTTTCATTTTTTGGATGGTTTCTTTCACTGTGCAGAAGCCTTTTGGTTTGATATAGTCCCACTTGTTTATTTTTGCTTTTGAAAAATGTCCCTTGGCTAGGAAGACATATCCAGAAAAAAAATGCTAAGGGAAATGTCTAAGAGTTTACTGCCTAAGTTTCTTTTAAGAATTTTGTGGTTTCTGGTCTGACATTTCTGTCTTTCATACATTTTGAGTTTATTTTTGTATATGGTATAAGAAAAGTTTCACTCTTTGGTATGTAACAATCTGTGTGATCTATCCTGGAGAATGTTCCATGAGCACTTGAAAAGAATGTGTATTCTGTTCTTTTTTGGTTGGACTGTTCTGTATATATTTGTAAAGTCCATCTGGTCTAATATGTCATTCAAAGCCACTGTGTTCCTATTTATTTTCTTTCCAGATGATCTATCCATTTATGTTAAGTGGGGTGTTAAAGTCTCCTATTATTATTGTATTACTGTCAATCTGTCCCTTTATGTTTGTTAATATTTGCTTTATGTATTTAGGTGGTCCTATGTTGAGGGCATAGATATTTACAATTTTATATCCTCTTGGTAGGTTGAACCCCTTATCACTGTGTAATACCCTTCTTTGTCTCTTGCTACAGTCTTTGTTTTAAAGTCTATTTTGTCTGATAGATGTATTGCTAACCCCTGCTTTGCTTTCACTCCCATTTCCATGGAATATCTTTTTCCATCCCTTCAGTTTCAGTTTGTGTGTGTTTTTGGTCTGAAGTGAGTCTCTTATAGGCACCATATAAATAGATCGTGTTTGTTTATCCATTCAGTCACCTTATGTCTTTGATTGGAGCTTTGAAACCACTTATATTTACAGTAATTATTGATAGGTATGTTCTTACTGCCATTTTGTTCATTGTTTCCTGATTGTTTTTTGTAGCTCTTCTCTGTTCCTTTCTTCTCTTGCTCCCAACCCTTGTGACTGATGACTTTCTCTAGTGTTATGCTTAGATTCCTTTCTCTTTATTTTTGTGTGTCTTTTATAAGTTTTTGGTTTGTGGTTACAATGACTTTCATGTATAACATCCTAAGCATATAGCTGTCTATACTAAGTTGATGGTCACTTAAGTGTGAACATTTTGAAGCCTTGTGAGTATAAGCCATAAACAACCAGATGAAAGGTTTTAAAAGGGTTACTTGGCATATAGTAGACAGAACAAACATTTTCGTTACTAGAAGAAATCACTTCACATCAACCTTCAAAAATTGAACTACATCTTTAACAACAATATCTAAACCCTAAAAATAGTTCCAGTATTTCCATGTAAACACCAGACTAGGAACTTCCTCCAGACCAGTGTTTCATCAATTCAGTCAAGAAATAGTTTTTGAGCCATTTCTACAAAGTGAGTCCTACAAATCCATTAGTTAATACATGGCCCAGGTTTGTCTTATCAGGCAATTGTAGGAAGCATTTGATAGAGAATCCCAGGGTAGGGGTAGTCTGGAAAACCCTATTGAGTAGGTGGTGTTTGAGGTGCAGACTGAATGATGAGAAAATACGGGAAAGTGAATTCTAAGGAGAGGAAATAGCCAAGGGAAAGGCCCCTGAGTGCAGTACGAGGTTGCTGCCTTTCAGAAATAGAGCAAGCCAGTAAAGGCACAGCTTTACCAATGAGGAAAAGCTTGGCTGAAAGGGTTAGAGAGGAAGGCAGGGCTAGAGGGGAAGCGAATCAGTTTGGAAGTTTTCTAAACTCAGTGGGCAGCCATTGGGTGGTTTTAAGTAGAAGAATGACTATCTGCTAAGCATTTCAAAAAAGATCTATTCAAAAAGACTGTTCATAAAAAAATGAGGCTGGAGAATATGCTTCAAAATCACCTGGAATGATTTCTTTAAAATACCATTTCCTAGTCCATATCCTAGATCTTCTGAAATAAGACCCAGACACGCATACTTCCAACAAGCACCCGGGGGATGAAATAATAGAGCATCAGACTAAAAGCCGATGAGGTTCTGGCCTATATTTTCTTTACCACTGCATAACCAGTAGGTAGCATTGAAGTATGGGGGTATTACTTAATTCCTGAAGATCTTGTGAATAATCTTGTTTTAAATAAACATATAAATAAACAACCAAATCTTTGGTATAAAAAAATCAGTATGATTAACTTTAAAAAAAATCAGGTATTTTATAAATCAATTAGCATAACAAATAAGAGATTCCAGTTTAATTGGCCTAGGCGGGGCCTTGGCACCAAGCTCCCGAGCTGACTCTGATGTGTAGCTCGTTAAAACCACTGATTTAAGCAATCCCAACAGGCTGCAAATACCAGCTTCCTGCCTGAATCGTGGTATGCATCCTCCCGGGAAGGCCCTCCACTGAGATTACAGCAACAGGTCTCCTCAGAAAGGCAAATGGCTGGCGTAGAAGCACAACCCGTCTCCATTCTTCGGATCTGTGCCTGGCTCTTCTTTTGCATCTTGGGACCTGTGACCGTCATGCTATGCTGTGTGCCCCGGGAGGACTTGGGGAGGACTTCAAACTGCCACAGCCGTCCCACTCAGCAGCCACCCCCCTGAGCAGACAGCAGCTATCAACCTCAAGACCCTCCCCCAGAAAAAAGATGACTCACTGAAAGCTCAAAATGATGGTTAGCATTTTTTAGCAATAAAACCACCCTGCGGCTCATGGACAAAGCCCCAGAGCACGTGCTGAGGCATACCCAGGGCCGGGTACCAGAGGGCACTCCAGAAATACGAAGAGAGTCAGAAGCAGGGTGTGCAGTATGTTCCCGCCTGCCTCCTGCCCAAGAGGAGGAAGCGGGAAGACCGGGTAGGCAGAGATGGGCCGCCTTGCCCCAGAGAAGCCTTCTGGGAACCCGCGTCCGGTGATGACAGTGCAGCCCCAAGTGACAGTGACAGCACGGCAGGCCTGTACCCACCTGAGCTATTCACCAGAAAGGAGCTGGGGGGACCGAAGCATGGAGACGGCACTGATGGCTTCAAGACAGATGAGGGGCACAGGAAGCCCAGGTGCCCAGAGGAGAAGGACCCTGGGGACGGAGAGGGGGTGGGAGTGGGCCAGGAGCTGGGGGGACCGAAGCATGGAGACGGCACTGATGGCTTCAAGACAGATGAGGGGCACAGGAAGCCCAGGTGCCCAGAGGAGAAGGACCCTGGGGACGGAGAGGGGGTGGGAGTGGGCCAGGAGCTGGGGGGACCGAAGCATGGAGACGGCACTGATGGCTTCAAGACAGATGAGGGGCACAGGAAGCCCAGGTGCCCAGAGGAGAAGGGCCCTGGGGACGGAGAGGGGATGCGAGTGGGCCAGGAGCTGGGGGGACCGAAGCATGGAGACGGCACTGATGGCTTCATGACAGATGAGGGGCACAGGAAGCCCAGCTGCCCAGAGGAGAAGGACCCTGGGGACGGAGAGGGGGTGGGAGTGAGCCAGGAGCTGGGCCTCAAGCGCAGGAGGAAGCAGCTGGGGTTGCTGAAAAAGAAGTTCCGAAGTCATCAACGCAAATCCAAGAGCTTCGGTGCTTTTCAACAGTTGAGTTAATAAAAGTCACTGGTGAAAGCACAAACACACACACACAAAAAAGCAGTCCTTACATATTTCACATTTCCCTAAACAAATAAACTACAATTTAAGTTAGTGCTTTAATCATATTCATATATGAATATTATATTCTGTCCCCTCTAATTTACCTAGATCTGTTCAGAAAATCTGTCATTACAGATTTTTGATAAGTAGATAATTGTTACAGGTCATGAAAGTTAACAAAGCAGTAATCAAGCTTCTATAATTTTAGTTGTTTAACAGTGTTTGGTCACGTCTGTAGTGTCCATAATCTGTAATGTTTGAGGGGAGAAATAGATTTAAACTCCATAGTTTGAATATCAGCATTTTTCTTCTAATTCTCCTAAAACTCAGCTCATTGGTGTATACATGTATAGTGTAGTATTTGGTGGGGATTACAAATATTCTTTTTACCTAGGATCAATAGATATGCTATGGGATACAGTAACAATATGTAAAACTTTGAAGAAAGTACAAATAATCAAATTATATGGGTCATAAGAAGGCCAACATAGAAAGATTCTTTTCATGAAGTAAATAGGAGTGATATATGAGACTCAGTGTTATTTATAACAAAAACTACTAAAACTTTTTTAAATTCTTGGAAATAGCACAGACTGGTTTATAAAAAAAATATTTCCAGTATAGGTATACATCATTTCCTCAGGTAATATATAAAACACTAAATGTAACTACATCAGTTACAAACCCAATCCATATTGGGCAAATCCCATATCTTACTCACTTTATCTTCAGGGATTAACACATAGTGGACCTTCAATAAATGTTTCATGAATGACTGAATGGTTGTCACAGTTGATTTATATCATGTAGTTAATGAGACCAAGTACAAGCTCATTCAGCTGAGCATATTTATTTTATTGGTTCCAAGACACACTGTATTTTTATTTCTAGCCAGAAGCCCACTGTATTCTCAGTCCATCACCCAAGGTACTCATTGGTCACAAAAGAAACTGGGCAAGAGAATGCTTCCAGTAAAATATAATCCATCACAACTTTTCAATCAATATTAATAGTACCACCTTCATGTACCAGGACCAGGATAAGTATATTATTATATATTTCTAGCTCTAGATCTAAATTGATAGAAAGATACAAACACACTGGTGTATATATATGTACATATATGAATGTGTGCATGTCTATGAATTTAAAAGATGTGAATCAATATTATCATTATTATATAAGAACTTGTTATGATTTCATAACAGTTAAGGCTCATTATCATAGGTCTGATACATATAATTGGTTTTTGTGTGTGTTCCAAAGAGAGCACACTTAAAAGCTAAATATGTTGAAAGTTAATAAAAATAAAAAGCTTTTTTGAAAAAATTATGTTGAAGCTCTTTACACAAACCACTTTATTCCAATTTCTGTCAAAGCTTACATGTTTCCAAGGAAATACACTAATTTGTGCATTTTCTATTTTTAAACCATTCATTGTTCTAGTTAAATATTATGAGTGTGTGCCAATTCCTAAAAGAGTCATGCAGAGAGAGTAGGTGTGATTGTGTTTCACTCAAAATAAATTCATGGTTAAAGCAAATATTTAACAACTGTCAAATACTGGATTGCATGTAGAAAAACGAATCCTGTATAGCTCTGGTAAATTAAAACTTCAAACCAACCTTCCTTCTGTGCTTTATAATTAGAAAACCAAATGAGGAACTTTTCTGGGCAGCCCAGTTTAAGAAATCCACCTGTTTTCTCTTTTTAAAACATATTTTTGAATGTGATATGTTTAAGGATTTAAATGACTCAGAAAACTGGAATTGGATTGTAAAGAATAATCATCTCACATCTGAATATTGCTATGTATATTTGTGATATACTGCAATTTGATAAATGGCTTATATGGCATTAATTATAAATAATATGCACTGAAAAAGAATCAAGCTCAGTTTGTGCTAAGAAATCACCTGAGAAACGTCCACCATCTGTGGATTCCCCCATCAAGCCTCATGTCTGATGACCTTTATATGATCTGTCTCATGTACATCTCTCAACTTCTTCAGGTGGTCACCTGACATTTCTCTTTCATTCCCTGATTACCTTACAAGTCACCTCCAGATTCTTTCTGCCGAGTCCAGTACCCACTAGACTCCAAGTGATGGGTGCTCAAGGACTATGTCTTTGATTCTCATTGCTGCATCCCCAGGATCTAGCAAACATTGTTGCCAACACTGATTAAAGAATGAATGAGGAAGGGAAAAAAGGATGGTGGAGTGGGAAGGCAGAGCAGAGGCCTCCTCCACCACACACATGAAGGAAGCTACAACAGCAAATATAACTAACTCTGAAAATGAACTGAAGACTGCAGAGCAGACCACCTACACATGGTGAAAAAGAGAGGACCACAAACAGAAAGGTAGAGTGGCAGAGCCAAGACTGATTGGGACAAAAGCCCTTCCCCCATCCCTGCCATGGGCAGGACGGAGGAGAATGGAGCAAGGAGGGATAAGTACTCAGGAACTCTGAATGCCTGGCCATGGAGATTTTCTCTGAGAACACGAGTCTACCATTGTTCTGGGCTTTGGTGATTAGTAGGGTTGGGCACTACAGAAATTTGAGGCACTCTGGGATGCTGAGACTCCTGCCACTTGTGGATGACAGGCATGCTCCACTGGTCCCACCAAGACCCAACACGGAGGTGGCACTTTGGAAGATTTGCCAGTGATAGATGTAAAGAGTGATAGAGGAGCAAGAGTTGGATGGAGCTCTCACTGCAGGAGAAACGCCAGGTGCATAATCCTTCCCCAGCCCTCACTAAGCCCAACTGGTTGAGTGCTTGTGGGAGCCCTAGGCACTCCATCCCCCTCACTGAAGGCTTACCACGAAGCATTTCCCTACACACCCACCCACCCAGCCTGCTCAGCTCAGCAGCGTTAGACTTTGCTGCTTGTTAAGTGAAGGGAGACTTTGCTGCCTAGCAGGCAGAGGGAGGCTTTCCCAGCTCTCTCAGCCCAGCTAGAGATGCACCTGCTGAAGCCAGCTCCCAGCACTCCTTCCTCCTCACTGCCATAGTGCCCCTGCTTCATCTACCCCTTCAGCCTAGCAGTACTGACATCCCTGCAAGGCAAGCAGAGGGTGTCCCCACCCACAACAATCCCAGTCAAAGTCCCACTGCTCTGCCCACAAAGGGCCAGCTGAGTCCAACTGCCATCTCCAGACTGAGATAGACCACTGCCAACGGACAGCAAAGCGGACATACCTATAGCCCACCAACTGCCAACAGCAACTGGGGCTCCACCACAAAGGAGAACCAGGCACTGGAGAGCAAGGAGTCTTGAGCCTCTTTGCATCACAGGATGGTTCTACAATGATTAAGGATAAAGAGAGGGTATTGAAAGCAGCCAGAGAGAGAAAAAATGTTACTTTTAAGAGAAACCCCATCAGGCTATCAGCAGATTTCTACAGCAAAAAATTTACAGGCCAGAAGGAAGTGGCAGGAAATACTTAATGTATTGAAACAGAAGGATCTTCAACCAAGAACATTCTACCCAGCAAGGTTATCATTCAAAATTGATGGAGTGATTAAGAATTTCCCAGATAAATAAAGGCTAAAGGAATGTCCTACCACTAAACTGGCATTATGAGATATGCTAAAGGGACATTTGTAAATGGAAATGTTCTTAAGCCTAAATATTTTTCACCAATGAAAATAAACCCACAGTAAAGGCAGTAAACCAATCACTTACTAAGCAAGTATGAAATTCAAACAAAACAGAAGTAGTAAAACCAACTACACACAAAATCAGTCAAGGTATAAACAAAAAAGGCATATTATGACATCTAATACATAAAGTGTGGAGGAGGAAGAAGAATAAAAAGTAACTACTTTTAGATTATGTTTGAAATAGAGCAATCATCAACTTAATATGACTGTCATATATTTAGGAAACTATTCATGAACTTTGTGGTAACCACAAACCTAAAGCCTAATAGATATACAAAAAATAAAAAAAATCCAATCACAACACTATGGAAAACCATGAAATAACAAGAGAAGAGTATAAGAGAGAAAGAAAGGAACAGAAAAGAATTACAAAAACAACCAGAAAACAATTAATAAAATGGCAATAAGCACATATCTATCAATAATTACCTTAAATGTAAATGGGCCATATGCACCAATCAAAAGATATAGAATGGCAGAATGGATAAAGAAACAAGACCCCTATCCATATGCTGCCTACAAGAGACTCATTTCAGACCTAAAGACATACACAGACTGAAAGTGAAAGGATGGACAAAGATATTTCATGTAAATAATGGGGAGAAAAAAGCAGGAATAACAGTATTTATATGGACAAAATAGACTTCAAAAATTCAAAAAAAAAGAAAGTAATGAAACACAGGACATTACATAATGATAAAGAGATAAATCCAACAAGAAGATAAAATGATTACAAACATCTATGCACCCAATACAGGAGCAACTAAATATGTAAAACATATACTAACAAAACTAAAAGGTAAAAAGACTGCAACATATTCTTTTCAGGGGACTTTAACATGCCACTTACATCAATAGACAGATCAACCAGACAGGAATTAAATAAGGAAACAGAGGTACTGAACAACATATTAGATCTGATACATGGACTGAACAGATATCTATAGAACATTCCACCCAAAAGCAACAGGATACACATTTTTCTCAAGTGTACATGGACCATTCTCTAGAATAGATCACATACTAAGCCACAAAATGAGCCTCAATAAATTAAAAAAGATTGCAGTTGTATCAAGTAACTTCTCAGACCACATGGTACAAAATTAGAAATGAATTACATCAAGAAAACAAGAGCACCTAAAAATACATGGAGGCTAACCAACATGCTTCTAAATAATGAATGGATCAATGAACAAATCAAAATAGAAATCATCAGCCCAAAATTTTGGGATGCCACAAAAGCAGTTTAAGAAGGAAATACATAACAATGCAGGCCCACATCAAGAAACAAGAACAATTCCAAATACACAGTCTAAACTTACAGTTAAATAAACTAGGAAAAGAAGAACAAATGAAACCCAAAGTTAATATAAGGAGGGACATAATAAAGATCAGAGAAGAATAAAATAGAAAAAAATCAATGAAACCAATAGCTCATTCTTTGAGAAAATTAAGTAGACAAAACTCTAGCCAGACTTATCAAGAAAAAAAAACAGTACACAAAAAAAAATCAGAAATGAAAAAGGAATAGTCACAACAGACACAACAGAAACACAAAGAATTATTAGAGAATTCTATGGAAAATTATATGCTAATAAATTGGACAACCTAGAAGCAAAGGACAAATTCCTAGAGAAATGCAACCTTCTAGGACTGACCCAGGAAGAATCAGAAAGTCTAAATAAACCAATTACCAGCAAGGAAATTGAATTGGTAATAAAAAAACTCCCAACAAACAAATGTTCAGGATCAGATGGCTTCATAGCTGAATACTAACAAACATTTAAAGAACTAATACCCATCCTTCTTAAAGTGTTCCAAAAAACAGAAGAGAAGGAAATACTTCCAAACTCATTCTCTGAGGACAGGATCGCTCTAACACCAAACCAAAGACACTGCAAAAAAAGAAATTTGTAGACCAATATCCCTGATGAACATGGATACAGCATCCTCAACAAAATATTAGCAAACCAAATTCAGAAATACATCAAAAGGATCATCCATCATGACCAAGTGGGATTTATTCCAGGGATGTAAGTATGCTACAATATTTGTAAATAAATCAATATGATACACCACACTAACAAAAAAAGGATAAAAACCATATGATCATCTCAATAGATGCTAATAAAGCATTTGACAAAATTCAGTCTATTCATGGTAAAAACTTAACAAAATGGACATAGAGAGTACATACGTCAACATAACAAAGGCTATATATGACAAACCCACAGCTAACATCATACTCAATGGCAAAAGGCTGAAAGCTTTTATTCTAAGATACAGAACAAGAAAAGGATGTCCAGTCTAACCACTTTTATTTAATATAGTACTGGAGGTCCTAGCCACAACAATCAGATGAAATGAAGAGATAAAAGGCATCTATATGGGTAAAGAAGTTAAACTGTCTCTATTTGCAGATGACATAATACTGTATACAGAAAACCCTAAAGAATGCACCAAAAAAACTATTAGAACTAATAACTGGGTTCAGCAAAGTTACAGGATATAAAATTAATACTCAGAAAAATGTTGCATTCCTATATACTAACAATGAACTAGCAGAAAGAGAAATCAGCAAAACAATTCCATTCACAATTGCATCAAAGAGAATAAAATACCTAGGAATAAACCTAACAAAGGAGGTGAAAGACCTGTACTCTAGAAACTATAAGACACTCATGAGAGAATTAAAGAAGACATAAGTAAATGGAAATCTATCCCACACTAATGGATAGGAAGAATTAGTTTTGTTAAAATGGCCATCCTGCCCAAAGCCATTTACTGATTCAATGCAATCCCTATCAGAATACCAGTAGCATTTTTCAATTAATTCTCAATACCAAAGGATTTAGAGCAAATAATCCTAAAATTAATATGGAAATACAAAGACCCCGAATAGCCAAAGCAATCCTGAGAAAGAAGAACAAAGCTGGGTGTATTATGCTCCCTTACTTCAAGCTTTACGCAAAAGTATAGTAATCAAAACAGTATGGTACTGGCACAAAAACAGACCTATAGATCAAGGGAAAGGAATAGAGAGCCCATGTATAAACCTATGCATATATCATCAATTAATATACAATAAAGAGCCATGAATATTCAGTGGGGAAAAGAGTCTCCTCAATAACTGGTGTTGGGGAAACTGGACAGCTACATATAAGAGAATGAAACTGGATCACTATCTAACTCCATGCACAAAGCTAACTCAAAATGGATTAAAGACCTAAATGTAAGACATGAAACCATAAAACTCTTAGAAGAAAATATTGGCAAAAATTTCTTGAACATAAGCATGAACAATTTTTTCCTGGACATATCTCCCTGGACAAGGGAAACAAAATAAAAAATTAACAAGTTAAGACTACATCAACTAAAAATTTGAGCAGCAAAGGATACCATCAACAGAACAAAAAGACAACCTACAATATGGGATAATCTTAAACAATTTAATAAGGGGTTACCACCCAAAATATATAAAGAACTCATATGACTCAACAGCAAAAAAACCAAATAACCAAATTAAAAAATGGGGAGAGGGGGTGGATATGTCACCATTTTGGATCTGTGGGATAAGAAAATTCATGCACTTTTAATAAAAGTTGAGTGTGGGGAGATTCAAGATGGCGGCATGAGAAGTGAGACAGAGAATTCCTCCCAAAACCACATATAGTGTGAAAATAGAGTTAATACAACTAGCCCTTAAACAGCAACAGGAAAGAAGGCTGCACCAGACTGCATACAGACCTCACAAACAAGGCAGACCTCACAAAACAGGGCAACGTATGAAAGCCTTGATCTGGCAGG
Organism: Smutsia gigantea; assembly: GCA_032199065.1. Lineage (NCBI taxonomy): Eukaryota > Metazoa > Chordata > Mammalia > Pholidota > Manidae > Smutsia > Smutsia gigantea. The sequence continues at coordinate 140,716 of JAVSCE010007113.1, forward strand.
ACCCAAGCCCTTCCCCCACCCCAGCTCACTGGCAGGATGAAGAGAAATGGATTGGGGAGGGGGTGGAAGCCTAGAACTGCTGAACACCAGCCCTGGAGATCTGCTTTGGACCACAGACCTACACTGTGTGGTGCTCTGGAGGCTGCTGGGGTTGGGGAGCTGGGACAGGCGGAGTGCGTGAGAGACTGAGATTCTGGCCATTGGTGGGGGATGAGGATCCACATCCGGCCGCTCTGGGACAAAGGAAAGGCAGGTGGTCTGAGAGGCTTACTAGCAGCAGGGGAACTGCTCAAGGGGCGATATTTGCATGGAGCTTGCTATAGGGGAGAAGGGATAGGCAAAGTTGTCTGGACACACTCTGCCCAGTGGGTTGGGAACTTTGTGGAGATTCAGTTATCCCATTCCCCTGGCTTCCTACTCAGCTCTGAGGCCCCCCACTGCGACACGCAGCCTGCTGCACCTTCCTCCTGGCCTGCCGGCACCTGCTTGCAAACTGGCAGTCATGCGCTGGCGTCAGGCCAGCCAGAGGCCCCACCTACAACAGCTAGAGATGCAAAGCACAGAGGCTTACACCTGTGTGCTTGGCCCACTGGCTCTGATACTGGAGACAGGGACTGCAGCCAGCAATCAGGAAACAGCTCTTTCCTGCCCCAAGGCACCAGCGCCGCTCCCCTACGACCCCCAATCTAACCTAGGGGCTGAGCCACTCCAGAAACTAGAGCTTCTGGGCACTAGAGGGCACCACATAGAATTATGAAATGTCAAAGGAACCTGGCTCAGACCAAAATATCACAAACCCCAGAAAAAGGACCAAATGAAACAGAACTCACCAATCTTCCAGAAAGAGAGTTTAAAATAAAAATCATAAACATGCTTATGGAGGTACAGAAAAATATTCAAGAACACAGGGACAAATTTAAGATGGAGATTCAATCATTAAGAAATTCCATATCTGAAATGAAACATACAATGGAGGGATTTAAAAGCAGATTAGATGTAGTAGAAGAGATGGTAAATGGGATAGAATTAGAGAAGAGGAATACAAAGAAGCTGAGGCACAGAGAGAAAAAAAGATCTCTAAGAATGAAAGAATATTGAGAGAACTGTGTGACCAATCCAAATGGAATAATATCCACATAATAGGGGTACCAGAAGAAGAACAGAGATAAAAAGTGTCTTTGAGGAGGTAATTGCTGAAAACTTCCCCAATCTGGGGAAGGAGATAGTCTCTCAGGACATGGAGGTACACAGATCTACTAACACAAGGGACCCAAGGAAGACAACATCAAGACATATACTAATTAAAATGGCAAAGATCAAGGATAAATACAAAACTTTTAAAAGCAGCTAGAGAGAGAAAAAAGATCACATACAAAAGAAAACCCATCAGGCTATCATCAGACTTCTCAGCAGAAACCTTACAGGCCAGAAGGGAGTGGCATGATATATTTAATATATCTTCAACCAAGAATAAACTACCTGGAAAGATTATCATTTAAATTTGAAGGAGGGATTAAACAACTTCATGACAACCAAAAGTTGAGAGAATTTACCCCCCACAAACCATCTCTACAGTGTATTCTGGAGGGACTGCTATAGATGGAGGTATTCCTAAGGCTAAATAGCTGTCACCAGAGGAAATAAAACCACAGTAAAGAAAATAGAACAATTAATTACTAAGAAGATGCAAAATCAAATCAACTACCCCAAAGTCAGTCAAGGGATAGACAAAAAGTACAGAATACAATACCTAATATATAAAGAATGGAGGATGAAGAAAAAGGAGGAAAAAAAAAAGAACCTTTAGGCTACGTTTGTAATAGCATATGAAGCGAATTAAATCAGACTGTTAGATAGTAAGGGAATTACCCTTAAACCTTGGGTAACCACGAATCTAAAGCCTGCGATGGCAGTAAGTACATACTTTTCGATAATCACCCTAAATGTAAATGGCCTGAATGAACCAATCAAAAGACATAGAGTCAACGAATGGATAAAAAAACAAGACCCATCTATATGCTGCCTACAAGAGACTCACTTCAGACCCAAAGACATACACAGACTGAAAGTGAAGGGATGGAAAAAGATATTTCATGCAACTAATAGGGAGAAAAAAGCAGGAGTTGCAGTACTTGTACTAGACAAAATAGTCTTCAAAACAAAGAAAGTCACAAGAGACAAAGAAGGACATTACATAATGATAAAGGAGTCAGTCCAACAAGAGGATATAAATATTATAAATATCTATGGACCCAACACAGGATCACCTACATATGTGAAACAAATATTAACAGAATTAAAGGGGGTAATAGAAGGCAATGTATTCATTTTTGGAGACTTCAACACACCACTCACTCCAAACGACAGACCAACTAGACAGAAAATAAGTAAAGACACAGAGGCACTGAACAAAGTATTGGAAGAGATCTACAGAACACATCATCCAAAAGCAACAGGATACACATTCCTCTCAAGTGCACATGGAACATTTTCAAGAATAGATCATATACTAGGCCACAAAAAGAACCTCAGTAAATTCAAAAAGATAGATATTGTACCAACCATCTTCTCAGATCACAAAGGTATGAAACTAGAAATAAATTACAAAAAGAAATGAAAAGGCCCACAAACACATAGAGACTTTACAACATACTCCTAAATAATCAATGGATCAGTGACCAAATAAAAACAGAGATCAAGCAATATATGGAGACAAATGACAACAATAATTCACCACAAAATCTGTGGGATGCAGTAAAGGCCGTGCTAAGAGGGAAGTATATTGCAATACAGGCCTGCGTCAGGTACGAAGACCAATCCCAAATGAATAGTCTAAACTCACAATTAAACTAGAAAAAGAAGAACAAAAGAGGCCCAAAGTCACTAGAAGGAGGGACGTAATAAAGATTAGAGCAGAAATAAATAAAATCGAGAAGAATAAAACACTAGAAAGAATCAATGAAAGCAAGAGCTGGTTCTTTGATAAAATAAACAAAAGATAAATCCCTAGCCAGACTTATCAAGAAAAAAAGTCTACACACATTAACAGAATCAGAAATGAGAAAGGAAAAATCACTGCAGACACCATAGAAATACAAAGAATTATGAGAGAATACTATGAAAAATTATATGGTAACAAACTGGATAACCTAGAAGAAATGGACAACTTTGTAGAAAAATACAACCTTCCATGGCTGTTACAGGAAGAAACAGAAAATCTAAATTGACCAGTTACCAGCAAGGAAATTGAATTGGTAATCAAAAAAGAATAAAACCCCTGTACCTTCACTGCCGAATTTTATCAAACATTTAGTGAAGACCTAATACCCATCCTCCTTAAAGTTTTCCAAAAAATAGAAGAGGAGGGAATACTCCCAAACTCATTCTAAGAGGCCAACATCACTCTAATACCAAAACCAGGCAAAGACACCACAAAAAAAGAAAATTACAGATCAATATCCCTGATGGACATAGATGCAAAAATCCTCAACAAAATATTAGCAAACCAAATTGAAAAATACATCAAAAAGATCATCCATCATGATCAAGTGGGATTCATCCCAGGGATGCAAGGATGATACAACATTTTAAAATTCATCAACATCATCCACCACATCAACAAAAAGAACAACAAAAATCACATGATTATCTCCATAGATGCTGAAAGAGCATTTGACAAAATTCAACATCCATTCATGATAAAAACTATCAAGAAAATGGGTATAGAGGGCAAGTACCTCAACATAATAAAGGCCATATATGACAAACCCACAGCCAACATTATACTTAACAGCAAGAAGCTGAAAGCCTTTCCTTTAAGTTCGGGAACAAGACAGGGATGCCCATTCTCCCCACTTTTATTCAACATAGTTCTGGAGGTCCTAGCCACGGCAATGAGACAACACAAAGAAATAATAGGCATCCAGATTGGTAAGGAAGAAGTCAAACAGTCCTTGTTTGCAGATGACATGATATTGTATATAAAAAACCCTGAAGAATCCACTCCAAAACTATTAGATTTAATATCTGAATTCAGCAATATTGCAGGATACAAAATTAATACACAGAAATCTGTTGCATTCCTGTACACTAACGATGAACTAGCAGAAAGAGAAATCAGCAAAACAATTCCATTCACAATTGCATCAAAGAGAATAAAATACCTAGGAATAAACCTAACCAAGGAAGTGAAAGACCTATACTCTGAAAACTACAAGACACTCATGAGAGAAATTAAAGAAGATACCAATAAATGGAAACACATCCCATGCTCATGGATAGGAAGAATTAATATTGTCAGAATAGCCATCCTGCCTAAAGCAATATCTACAGATTCAGTGCAATTCCTATCAAAATACCTACAGCATTCTTCAATGAACTAGAGCAAATAGTTCTAAAATACATATGGAACCACCAAAGACCATGAATAGCCAAAGCAATCCTAAGAAGGAAGGATAAAGCAGGGAAATTATGATCCCTGACTTCAAGCTCTACTACAAAGCCACAGTAATTAAGACCATTTGGTACTGGCACAGGAACAGATCCATAGACCAGTGGAACAGAATAGAGACACCTGATATAAACCCAAGCATATATGGTCAATTAATATATGATAAAGGAGCCATGGACATACAATGGGGAAATGACAGCCTCTTCAACAGCTGGTGTTGGCAAAACTGGACAGCTACTTGCAAGAGAATGAAACTGGATTATTGCCTAACCCCATACACAAAACTAAACTCAAAATGGATCAAAGACCTGAATGTAAGTCATGAAACCATTAAACTCTTAGAAAAAAACATAGGCAAAAATCTCTTGGACATAAATGTGAGCAACTTCTTCATGAACATATCTCCCGTGGCAGGGGAAACAAAAGCAAAAATGAACAAGTGGGACTATATCAAACTAAAGCTTCTGTACAGCAAAGGACACCATCAGTAGAACAAAAAGACATCCTATGGTATGGGAGAATATATTCATAAATGACATATCCGATAAGGGGTTGACATCCAAATTATATAAAGACTCATGCACCTCAACAAACAAATAGCAAATAAGCCGTTTAAAACTGTTAGTATTTGTTTCACATATGTAAGGCAGAGGAACTGAACAGACACTTCTCCAAAGAAGAATTTCAGATGGCCAACAGGCACATGAAAAGATGCTCCACATCCCTAATAATCAGAGAAATGCAAATTAAAACCAAAATGAGATATCACCTCACACCAGTTGGTATGGCCGCCATCCAAAATACAAACAACAACAAATGTTGGCAAGAATGTAGAGAAAGGGGAACCCTCCTACACTGCTGGTGGGAATGTAAATTAGTTCAACCATTGTGGAAAGCAGTATGGAGGTCTCTCAAAAAACTCAAAATAGAAATACCATTTGACCCAGGAATTCCACTCCTAGGAATTTACCCTAAGAATGCAGCAGCCCAGTTTCAAAAAGACATGAACCCCTATGTTTATCACAGCAGTATTTACAATAGCCAAGATATGGAAGCAACCTAAGTGTCCATCAGTAGATGAATGGATAAAGAAGAGGTGGTACATATACACAATGGAATATTATTCAGCCATAAGAAGAAAAGAAATCCTACCATTTGCAACAACATGGATGGAGCTAGAGGGTATTATGCTCAGTGAAATAAGCCAGGTGGAGAAAGACAAGTACCAAATGATTTCATTCATCTGTGGAGTATAAGAACAAAGAAAAACCTGAAGGAACAAAACAGCAGCAGACTCACAGAATCCAAGAATGGACTAACAGTTACCAAAGGGAAAGGGACTGGGGAGGGTGGGTGGGAAAGGAGGGATAAGGGGGGAAAAGAGGCATTACGATAAGCACATATAATGTGCGGTGGTGGGGGGGACCCAGGGAAGGCAGTATAGTGAAGACAAGAAGTGACTTTATAGCGTCTTACTATGCTGATGGACAGTGACTGTAATGGGGTATGTGGTGGGTACTTGATAATAGGGGGAGTCTAGTAACCATAATGTTGTTCATGTAATTGTACATTAATGATTGCAAAATAAAATAAAATAAAAAATGGGGAGAGGACCTGAAAAGTCATTTTCCAAAGAAGAAATAGAGATAGCCAACAGGCACATGAAAAGATGCTCCACATTGCTAATCAGCAGGGAAATGCAAATCAAAACCACAATGAGCTATCACCTCACACCTGTTAGGATGGCCACTACCCAAAAGACAAGAAATAACAAGTGTTGGCAAAGACATGGAGAAAAGGGAACCCTCCTTCTTTGTTGGTGGGAATGTAAATTGATGCAACCACTGTGGAAAGCAGTATGAAGATTCCTCAAAAACTAAAAATAGAAATGTCATATGACCCAGTAATTCCACTTCTAGGAATTTACCCAAAGAAAACAAAATCCCTGATTCAAAAAGATATTTTCACCCCTATGTTTATTGCCATATTATCTACAATAGCCAAGTTATGGAAGCAACAAAAGTGCCCATCAGTATATGAATGAATAAAGAAGATGTGGTACATATATATGATGAAATATTATTTAGCCATGAAACAAAAGAAATTGTGCCATTTGTGGCAACATGGATGGACCTAGAGGATATTATGCTCAGTGAAATAAGCCAGGTGGAGAAAGACAAATAACATTTGATTTCACTTATTTGTGGAATCTAAAAACTGAACAGGGTGAGGATTTCATAATATAGTTAACTGTTGAACTACTACTGTGCTGTATACTTGAAACCACTATAAGATCATATATTAACTGTACTTGAATTAAAAAAAATTTTTTTTAAAGAATGAATGAAATTGCCTTTGAGGACATGAAAACATTTTGCAGAGTAGGAGCAAAGCATCTAATTGATGAAGTTCAATTGGGTTGTATCATAGATGCAATTATAATTCTGACTGAAGTTTTGTTTATTCTGAGGGCAGTGAAAAGCAACAGAATATTCTTAAACAACAGAGTGATAAATATCAGCTCTGTTTTAGACAGTGTAATTTTCCTATTGTGTGTAGGATAAAGCAAAAGATAGGAGAATCTGGAAGTGAGGAAAACAATTTTGAAGACTGAACAAATTCAGAAAATAGGTGATCCTTTTTTTTTAATTGCAAGAAAGATACAGCCATGAGAGCTGTTTAGAAAATATAATAAGCAACACTTGGATATTAAGGACAAAGTAGAAGTAGTAAAACAGAACTATGATTTTGATCCTGGTAACTACGGAATATAGTTCTGTCATTAACCAGAATAGGGAAGTTGGAAAGGGGAATTTATTTGAATGAGACATATAAAGAGAATTAGAGAATGTGATGAGGTCATCACAGCTAAGTAGAAATGTTCTGAGAAATGGCATATGGGGTGGGACTGAAATGTCTCTGTGGTTTCTTAAGGGAGATCACCTATTTCTGACCCTAAAACATGTGTTCTATCACCAAGAGAAGCACTTTAGGACCGAATTCCTTTTGTGAACTTCTGCCTAAATTCTGAGTTCTAGGAAAAACTATTAATGATGGTGGACAGGGGACGGAGAGGAGTAAACTGCACCATGTATGTGTAGCCCCTCTCTGATCAGAGGCATAGTTGAAAAGCAGTCAAGAAAATTCCAAATCCTTGCTTTTTCTATTGTAAATCACCACCCTACCAAAACACAGGTCTTTGTTAAAGCAGAGTTCTCTGCACATGGCCTTTAATGGACGGTTGTTGATTAATGCTTAAAGTGTACAGAGAAGAGTTCTTTGTAACTCAAGTATTGGGAGTCCACATTGGTACATCACGGCACAGCATGTGAATGACCTCGATAGGCTCTCTGCATCTGATGAGGGTGTTATCATCACCTGAAGGAACACCCACTACAGTGTATTTGGGTCATCTTTTAAAACAAAGTAAAACTTCCATTTGCAAGTCATTGAACGACTTTATTCTTTTTCCTCACAACCATTCAACGCTGTTTTGTAGGACTAATACCCTTCCTCACCTTGAAAGGTCCTTGACTTTTCATTTCTCTGCATTTGGCAAGTGTTTAAAGTGACTCTTTTCTCTTATGGGTATTTTCTTAGGGTCTCCTGAGAGTCCCCATCACTAGAAATGTCTCATTTACATCTCCTAACTTCTTCAGGCGGTCACCTGACATTTCTCCTTGGCCTCTAGTTATCTAGCATGTCACCTCCAGACTCCGCTGACGCTTCCTTGACCTTCCAGCAGCCTTGTTGGGAAGAACCTGAAGAAAACACCAACAGGTCTAGGATATGGTCCCATCTGGGCCTCTGTCTATCCAAGAGCAGCTCCCTCCTCTGTCCCATCGGTCACTTCAGCCAGACCGTGAGACTCTCCACCGTGTGTCCATGGTTCCAGGAGATATAAATACGAAACTCTGTGTGGCTTCCTTGAAGCCCCTCTCACTTGACGTGAGGTGACAGGCTATGTCTCCTAACTAGAAAGAATCACAAGTACTCTAAACAATCTTCCTAGAAACCCCTTCTCCTCTCTTGAGGTTTCCAAGCTTTTTTAATTAACTGGAATCAGGTAGTTAGTAAAAAGCAGCAAAAGTGCCTTCATGCACAAGCCAGCTGTAGCTGGTTAGCACCTCCAGGTGTGAGGTGGGAGTACACTTGTCACTTCCAGTTCAGGCCTCTTCTAAAACCCCAACAGGAAGAACCCTTTTAAACGTCCAGTTACCATTGAGATGTCAGCATGTTTTAAACACTTATCAGAATCATAAAATTGATATTTTACTGGAAGACAAATCTGGGTAAATGAAGCCTAGAAATAGCTAGTGAGGGAACTATGGACAGTGGGATATGGACAAAGCTCGGGTGTGCAGGATATGTAAGACTCATCTACGATGCTATCTCCCTAAAAGCTACACTTCCAAATCTATATTGTACTTCAAAGGGAAAAAGAAACTATAGTCTACATCTTTGAAGCATAATGACAAGAGAAAGAAAGAAGAGTCATATGATTTCACTTCAGAATATTTTCATGGATGTTTAGTGTGAAAAACTAGAGAACAAATGAGGGATGTTTATTCCAACAAACATGTTTATTGGATGTCCCAATAAGCATGATTTCTCTTTCAACTTTTTTTTTCATTATGTGCACATGGTCTGAGGAGAGACTTCACCTTTTAAAACTTCATTTCAACCTTGACATATGACCTCAGACAGACTCATTTGCTCTTTGGAAATTTTTTAAACTTTACAAAAGTGGCATATGCATGGAATGAATGGTTCCTGAAGAGCCGCACTGGTGTGGGTTGAACTGTGTTTCCTGAAAAGATGTGGAGTTGCAATGCCCAGCATCTGCAAATGTGAGCTCCTTTGGAAAAAAGATCTTCTCAGATGTAGTCAAGTTAAGATGTGGTCATATTCAGATAGGGAGCTCCTAATCCAAAATGACTGGTGTCATAAGAAAAGGAGAATTCTGTGTGAAGACAGGGACCCAGGGAGAGCGCCATGTGGTGGCAGAGGCAGAGATGGGGATGAAGTAGCTACAAGCCAAGGGTCACCAGGGCAGGGTGCCACCCCCAGAAGCTACAAGAGACAAGGAAGCATTCTAGCCCCTCAAAGAAGGAGCGTGGCTCTGCTGACACCCGGGGCTCAGATGTCCAGCATCCAAAACTGAGAGAGAATAAATTCCTTTTGTTTTAAGACACCCAGTTAGTGGTACTTTTCTAGGGCAGCCCTAGGAAACTACTACACACAGAAATGAACATTTCAGTTGCAAATGCACAAACTGTCTTTTTTCTTATGAGATTTGGTTCTCCACCAACTTATTGCCTGACTGAGAAAGTTTCTTAGATCAATGGTCTTCTTCTGGAGGAGTGGCATTTCCAGTTTTGGTGCTGATATATAGAAAATTATTGTAAACAACTGGTCTTGGCCTTTCTGACTTGCATACTGGTTCTAAGCCCCAACCCTCTTTAGTGCTCAGAAAGGGAGACTTGTTTCTCAGAATAAGACCATACCTTGTAAAATTATCTGTGGAGATATGAATTTTAAAATGTTTGCTTTTTCCTATTGTAGAAAAAAATTTTTCAGCCTGGGCAAATTCTCAGGCAACATAAAAATAATTTGGTTAAAATTTCAGTTATTGCCTTTAGCAGTATACTCACATCAATCACACTTACCCAAAAGCCTTTCAATTCAGTGATAGTCAAGAATTCTGGGTATGACTCAGACTACAAAAATCTATGAACTAAATAATAACAGTTCACATTATAACATCTGTAATCATATCTTTACATGGAGTCACTTATATGTGTTAGTTCCACCAATTTAAAATCAAGGATTCTTTTTTTCTAGGGAGATGGAAATATTCTAATGTCAGATTGTGGTGACGGTCTCACAATTCTGAAAATACATGAAAGTCATTGAATTGTACACTTAAAATGAGAGAATTTTATGGCATACAAATTATGTGTCAAGAAAGTTGCTTAAAAAACAAAGACTCTTCTCCACTACTAGCAAATACCAGTTCTGCAGAAGCCCTTGCCGAATAAGGGTTTGGTAAATGACAATTGGCAGTGGCGTTTACATCGCTCTGGTAATAGCCCAAGCAAAACAAAGATGCCTTGCCTATGCTGTAATTTTATCTTGCCCAAAGATGAATGCAGATAAACCAGGACCCTGTTGGATGAAAGGAATTCCAGAGACAATGGCCCTCCAGAGGATAAGTAAGTGTTTCTCCTGCCATGGCTCTAGAGCAAATCTTTTGAAGATTTCGAGGCATTATCTTTACAAGATTTGTAGTGCCCCAGACTACATCCTCCTCCCCATATACATACATATTGGTCACATGAGAAGGATTTAGTCAAGGAAATGATACTATCTATTGCTCTGGAACCAGAGAAGAGATGTTTAGATATACAGAGGGTTCAAATTTATGACTCTGACCACTGACCAATTGGCCTGTTCCACAATAGATCTGTTCAGCAATGCTTATACACCAAGCAAGCAGGTAGGGGAGGAGAGAATTGAAGAGGCTGTTTTTTCAGGAATTAAAAGACATCCTATATATATTCAGTATGGAGGTGCCCAGCCTTTTACTGTAAAGAACTGAGCTGACCAACAAACTGCAAAGATTTCACAAATGTGCTCAGAAACATTGATACCTCTCTCCACATGCTTTTTAACTCAGTGATTTTTCTTTAACAACAGTTCTCAAGCTACTCAAATTTTAGGAAATCTGAGTGTATTGGATAATCTTGCTCCTCCAGGCCTATTCCATATGCATCTCCATTCTTTTCTGGGTGTTGGCAGGCCATTTCCTATAGGCTTCATCGATTTATGTCCCTGTCCTCTGGTTCTAGTTGGCCTTAGCCACTGGGACAGCCTGGCAGGAGACTGGAGAGTTCAATGGAAAGAAGTTGGGAATTTTCTTCCATGGCTGACCATGGGCTATCAGCAGTTTGGTTCCTCAACAGGAAATTCCCCTGTGGTGTAAAGTTCATCAGCTTTATCTCCCCATCTCCCTGGGACCCAGGAACTACTCCCTTATTTGGCCCTTTGAGTCTAGTGGGGTTACTCCACCATCCCTTTTTATCTACCCATTTACCCTGACCTCATACTTTGAAGTAGTCCCTTGATTAAATTCTCTTCATTTACCCTTCTTGAGTCTGCCATCCCTGTCCTAATACACTGAGGCCATTCTTTCCATAGAAAATTTCTGTTTGCCAAACTCCTGTTTGGGCTTGTCTTTGGTGTTTCTTAACCCTTTGAGTACTTGGGGCTCAGTCCAGTGTCAGGTTGTTAAAGGTAATATTTTCTTTTTGTCTTTTGTTTTGTTTTTTTTAGGGTTTTCTTTTTCTTTTTTGTTTTGTTTTTTATTGAGGTACATCAATAAAATGCACAAATCTTAGTGTAAAGTCCAATGAATTTTGACATGTACATACACTCATGCAACCATCAACCACATCAATATATCAAACATTGTCACTTTTTTTCCACTTTACCTATTTCACTCCCCTCCCCTACTGCAACCATCAGTTTGTTTTCTATGTTTTGTGAGTCTATTTCTGTTTTGCTTGTTGATTTGTTTTTAAGATTCCCTGTATACATGAAATAATATGGTGTTTGTCTTTCTCTGTCTGACTTATTCACTTAGCATAATGCCCTCTAGGTCCATCCTTGTGGTTGCAAATGATGAGATTTCATTCTTTTTTATGGTTGAGTAATATTCCAATATCCCATTGTATATATGTACCTGTTCTTCATCCATTCATCTGTTGATGGACACTTGGTGTATTAGATAGTCTTGCTCCTCTAGGCCTGTTCCATATGCATCTCCATTCTGTTCTGGGTATTGGGAGGCCAACTCCTATAGGCTTCATCAATTTACATCCTTGACCTCTGCTCTAGTTGGTCTTAGCCAATGGAAGACTCTGGCAGGAGATTCCCAGAACTGAAATTACTGGGTTGTATGGTACTTTTTGGTTTTTGAGGAACCTCCATACTACTTTGAATAGTGGATGCACTAATTTATATTCCCACTAACAGTGTTGGAGGGTTCCCTTTTCTCCACATCCTCACCAATATTACCAATCATTAGAGAAATGCAAACCGAACCCACAGTGAGATTATCACCTCACTTGATCAGAGTGGATAATATCAACAAGACAAGGAACATAATATTTTCAAGAGGTAAATTAAATTTTGTGTATTTATTTAGGAGACCACAAAATATTTTTCACAAAATTATTACACACAGCTAAGCTTACAATTTATGGGTATAGCACTGCCATTATTCACACCTTGCAATAACAAAAAAACGCTAATCCAAAACTTATTTCAAAATTCAAAGGCAAGCTTAAGGGAGTTTTTTAGTGACAGAAAAAAATCTGCAATTTTGGGTTTCCCTCAATGTTCTCCCCTCACTTACCCGCCTCTGATGTCAATGATCCTCCAGGTTGGGAGGCCAATGCACCAAACCTCCCTTGGGCACCTTGCAAGGGAGGCATGGGGCAAACACTAAAAAACACCTGTGACCCAAATTTATTAGAAGGAAAGTGTAGAAAAAGTAGCACTGAAAAAGTAGAAGTCTTTATAAACCAGCTGGACCTGGGGTTGCTGTCTAAAAATCCTGCTGTATTAAAAGAAGCAACGCTTTGTAGTTTCCTTATTGAAGGTCAAGCTGAGCTGAGCAGGGTGGCCTTTGTTTGTGTGGTGGTCATAGCGTTTGCACACTTCTCAAAGGTCCCAGCACAGTCTTTCTCAGAGCTAAGCAGGGCACTGTGCATTTGCTTAACAAACTGCTTTTCCTTCTCCCCTCCTTTCCCTCTCTCCAAAAGGTAATGTGAAAAGATAAAACTGCACCTGGGCCAGTTTTGAATAATCACAAATTTTATATTAGAGAAAACTGAAAAATATACTTTATTTTCTTTGCCCTTTTTGTTTTTTGCACATTTTCACATTTTTCTCCACTCACAGAAACTGTGTCTTAGCACAAAACGATTTATTTTATGGTGAAGTTTTAGTGACTAGGTAAAGCCTGTAGGTTATTTGAACACCATTTTTCAATATTGCACAGGAAGACCTTTCAAACACACAATAATAAGCTCTCAATTGAAATATCAAGAGTGTGATATTAGAATAACTGGAATTCTTATTACCTATTTTTTCTTAAGATCTTTTGATTTTTTTTTTGTTTTCATTTTTTAAGTTGGTACCCTTGAGGAAATTAATGAGTTTATTATTCTCAGAAGATTCATTTCTGAAGAGCAGAATCTTTTAGAGTTAAAAAGTTAAGCCATTTTTCACAACAATATAAATATTTTCATCTGCCCATTGTTCAATCATGCTTGTGCTTGTTTTCTTTTCCCTGTAGAATAGACAATGGTGCAGGTTATTAGTTAAGCTACTAGATATGATCATTCAAAAGATAAACTAGTGTGTCAGTATTTCTAACTAAGGCAATCAGTCAGAAATTTCTCCTTTCCCTTTATTTATGCTCTGAGTGTGTTAGCAAATGTTTTATACATTTTAATATGTACAATAATTAAACAAATGCATCTAGAACTAATTTCATATGGTATATAAGTAATGCTATATATAAGAATCTAAAATCTAAATGTAGTATACAATATATTTACACTAAGATAGTTATGTTCTACCAAGTAATACTTTAATTTTTGCATTTAGAAAAAAAAGGTTTCCCACCTTCCTCCCCAAAAGGATAATTCATAGCAGAATCTATATATGGGTTTGAGCATAAAGCTGAGGAAATTCCTTTTATTGCAATATATAATCCATCATCGAAACTGTTCCACTGTACAATGATGCTTTCTTGGAAAGAAACTACACAGTACTTTGAGAAAGCAGAATATGAGATTGTCCATGATTAAGGAAACTTAAAATTAGAGGCCATATATTTAATTCAGCTAGAGACCATAGACCAATTTATATTGTGGGGATGTTTTTTTTTTCCCTAGGAATAGTTCTTACTAAACTGGAGCACTGTTGGGATTTGTGGATTGATTTTTACAGAATCGAGAATTAAATAATTTTGCAAAAGGATGGACTGGAGCCAACTGCCTGGTACATAAATGTGTAGTTTAGGATTCCATGGCACTGAAACCCTTTCAAGATCAAGTCAAGAGGCTCTGGTCCACGGTACCAAGGCAGTAGGCAGGCCCCACGGAAAGGAGCATCCCGTTTCCAAAATGAGCTCAAGGGCTGAGGTAAGGCTTTTGAAAACTTTGTTTTTAATAGTAAGAAGTACATTTTTACATCCCAGCCCAGTACACACACACACACACACACACACACACACACACTCACAGTTATATACAACTGAAACTAAATTTCACAAAATAATACTTATTGGAATTATAGCTGAAGTACTATTTTACTAGTCTATTCTATTCATCCCATTTTTTTATATGTCAACCATGACCCCGTTAGTTATTTCATGTCCCACTAAAGAGGAGCGCCCAGCATTTAGAAAAGCCCTGTGGCATCTTTTAAAGAATGATATCCCAGTAAGCACCTGTTCTTTCCAAGTAGAGGTAGCCAGAGGAACATGGACTTTGTTTAATCATTACCTTCTATAGATTCTTTCAGTTGTTGCTTCACAAAGACTGACTAAGTTGGAAAGCCTAAGGTAGTATTCAGAAACTCGGACCTGATTCATTGAGACAAGGTGATGGAAACCTCTGTTGAGTCGCACAATCTCACTGCTTAAATTTACCTAGAGGTAGTAGGTAATACTTGATATTTACTTAGCTCATGAATATTTGAAATTATAAAGTAAGACTGTGTTACTCAGGAGAAAGACTGGAATAATCTCCTACTGCATGTCACCTAGGGAACAGTGGCAAAGGGGTGAGATGAAGAGCCGAGCCTCCCCTTTGCTCTCCTTCTGCGTTGGAAACGGTGGGTGAGCCCCGGGCTAGCCTGAAAGTCTGGTAAGATATTTTTCCTTCCATACACACAGGAAAGTCTAGCATTATAGAATGTAATCGGACAGACGCTGGAACAGTCTGTGGGCTTCTGCCTGAACTTCTGCCCCAAAAAATTTCATTAATTTGGATGAAGTCACAACTCACAGGTAAAATAAGTAACTTTAAGAGAGGTAATGGCCTCTGAGCCTCCAAAAAATTGACCGAATTTATCTGAATCCTTTGGAAGTGCCAGATAGCTAAAAAGAAACGCAACAGAACTCGGAACTGCAAAGTCAAACAAGCTGAAAGCATGAGGGAAAGAAGCCAGAACAGAGCACGCGCCCAGATAGCTACCCAGGGGTCCCAGCGACGAGAAGGTACCGTGAAGACCGAGCGGAGCATGAAAGGGGAGGGAGGGCAGCAAAGACATCCTTCACCTTGTATTACTTAGTGTAAAAGGCTAAACTGCTACAGTGCTGTCTCAGGGATCCAAACAGCAGAGAGGCTTTACAAATGACCTTCGTTTCCCTCACGTATCAACCTGGGGCCAATAGGCAGGCTGCTGTGCCCCACACGGTTAGGAATCCAGTTCTTTCCATGCTGTTTCTCATCATCTGGGGTGTGCCCCTTTTCCCCATAAAGGACGTGCTTCAAGGAAGGTTCCTTTAAACAGAACTTGTTCCAGCTTGGTTGAGGGGGGAAATCCACGAAGGAGCCTACCCTCAGTGTCTTAAGGTCCAGGGCTAGAGGGCACACAGCACTTGCGTTTATTTTCCCCTAGTGAAAAAGAAGTCATATGGTGTCCTTGTTTAGCAGCGAGGCTTGGGAAGGGGGTGGCAATGCTAGAAAACATAGTCCCCGACGGGCTGTCAGATCACGAGCCTAACCAGGGAACAGGGGAGAAGGAACTCGTGGAAAGCCAGCAGCCCGTGCCCCAGCTCCTCCCTAGTCGGCCCGGCCTACAGAACCTGTCTACGTCCCCTGTCTACAGCAGGCTGCGGTGTGCCCAGGGGCAGCGGCTAATGAAAAACTCTTAATGGTGCAAATTTTACTTGAACATTTCTCCTTAGATCATTGACATAAGTACAAAAGCCTTTTGAAAAATAACCTCGTACTAATTTTAATCTAATTTTTCTGTTGGCGTGGAATGCTTTACGTAGCTAATAGAAAACTTCTGGGACTAAGGCCATAAGTTAAAAGAGAATGTCTTTAATCAGTTCCACATTTCCAATCTAACGTCTAATATATAAATCTTGCTCCTTGAATTTAATATATACTATAAGAGGCAAGGTATGATAAATAAGCCATAAACTTTAAAAATATTGGCTTGAGTGGAAATCAGGCTAAATTTTAAGATCTGACAAAATGTCATTTATACTCAAAATGTTCTTGCATATAATGAAAATTAATTTGGGTTCTTTGTATGTAAAGCAATACACAGCCCTGGTAAAATTGGTAAATTTATGAATAACCTAGACTTGAATTTTAATGTCTTAGAAGATGCTTGTTAAGGAAAGTTCCTTTATATTGAATTTGACTCTAAAGGGAGGATCAGTTTTGACCAAGTAGAAACTGGAGTTCAAAACCCAGTGTGTGCAAACACCTCAGATTCTGTCTAATTCAGAGGTGTAGCTTTGCCCAATTCAATCTGTGATATTCTCTAAGAATTAATGCCCCATTCCTAAATCTTTATAGGTTCCTTATACTGAAGAGGAAAAGTCTCTGGTGCCAACATCAACGTGATAATGTTGTAGATGCCAGAGGTGTCAGTAGAAGGCTCGGATAGGGGTTTAAATGGAATCAAAGACATAGAACTTTAAGATCAAGCTTTGCAAATGCAATTTTTAGCCTTGCTAACATCCAATTAATTTAGCCTCATCTCTGCACTTAAATGAGATCAAAGATGTCATCATGGTCTTTCCTATTCAGTTTTCATTATAAAGGTCTCCAAATGATTTGTTTATCTATAATCTTCTTTACAAATTATCCCATCACCTTCTCATGTAACTGGCTATGATGTTTTCTTTTAACTTTATAGATTTCATTCATTCATTCCACAGATATTTGCAAGCCTGGTCTGTGACCCATGGTTCTAAGTGCTGAGGAGAGGTGGATAAGATCAATTCATTTTTTTTGTTTTTGTTTTGTTGTTTTTTTGTTTTGCTTTATAAATGGCTCTACTGGACATACATGCACAAATAGATTAACAGCCAATTCTAAACTTAATAGAATTTAAAGTCATTAAATGACTTAGCTATCGTGGGTAGGTCTGGACCAATCTATAGGCTAGAAAAGCTGTTTAAAAGACAGAACAGTGGCAATAGATAACTTCTTCCAGTCTGTGGCCCTCCCGGTTATCTATCCTTACATCTGCCCTTAGCCTTAGGTAAGGCATGCCTCTGGGTGCTCCACCCTTCACGGGAGGGAGGAAATCACTGCAGGTCAAGAGGAGGGTGATTTCTGCCGAAAGAGGAAAAGGATCCTGGGTGGTTTGGGGGTGCTAAGTGTATTTTAGCGGTGGTTCTCCACCTTGGCTGCATAAGAGAAGATCAACTCATGCTTTAAGATCCTAGTAGAGGCAGCAGAAACAGATAAGTACAAAAGTATATGACAAAAAAATACATAAGAAAAATAAACCAGGCGTCTTAGAGAGCTTGATCAGGGAGGCTTTTCCTGAGAAGGTGACACATGAGCATGGAATTAAGGGAGCAAGTTATATGAAAATCTGAAGAATAATATTTCTGAGCAGAAGGCACAAAGTGCCCAGGGTGTAAGATTAAAATAAAATTAAAAATAGCCTGGCAACTTTGAGGAATAGGAAAAAGACCAGGAAAGGGGCTGGAGTTTATGCTAAATGACATGGAAAGCCATCGGAGGAAAGGTTTGAGCAGGGAAGTGACATGATTTGTGTTTTTAAATGATCACTCCATTAGCTATGTGGAAAGTTGATAATAAGGTGTGGATAAAATGAGAGTTCCTGTGGCCAGGATTCTCACCTAGCCCTGGTTGATTAGCTCACTGCACACCTGTGGGCAATGCATGGCTGTTAACTCTATATAAAGAGCTCCACCCAGTGCTCTGGGGCGACAGGGTGGCAGGGCTGCAAGGCTGCAGGAGAGCAGAGCAGAGGCCGGAGTAGTGGCAGCACCGAGGACAGAGGCCTAGAGGATGGCTGTGCGGGACGGCTGTGCAGAGAGGCCCAGAGGACGGGTGTGCAGACAGAGGGGCCCAGAGGCAGAGACGGGCTTGCTGCATACAGACTCACTCTGAGAACAGGATTTTAGTGACTGACCTGACACCTGGAAATAAAGTTGGGTATAACCCTTTCATCCCAAGAACAATTTTGCTGTCAATTTCATTGTTCACGTTGAATCCATAGCAAACTTGCCTGGGGCTGAAACCCATTGGCGAGACATAAGGAAACGATAGAAGCAAGAGTAATTTATAGAAGTGAGAAAAGGTGGTGGCTTGAGCCAGTTTAATTATGGCAGAGGTGAATGTAGTTTTCGAAAATCTCCTAGAGGCTTTGTTAGTTGCTGTCTCACCTAAGGGTTTCAGCTCTGGGCATGTTCACTATGCATTTGGTGGGACCAAGAAATGACAATGGAATGTTTTGGGGGTAAAAGGGTTTATGCCCAGCTTTATTCTCATGGTGGCAGGTTAAACACTTGAATTGCATCTCACCCAGCAGTCTGCAGGTCCACAATCCACCTCTGTCTCCGCCTCCACACAAAGCACTGGGCAGAGTTCTTTATATACTGACTCAGTCAGTAATAGCTCATTGCCTATGGGAGTGGAAGCATTAACCTAGCTGCAAGCCATTACATAATAAAGTAGTTTAGGGTCAGGTGAGGATCCTGGCCATAGGCACTTCCATTTTCCCCAGAATTGCACTCCCAGAAGCCATGCATCCTCATTTTCATTCCTTGCTAACAGTACTCTGATACCACTATGGTGCACCAGCCTTTGTTGATGAATTGTGATTGGTCTAATGGTAACCTGACCTTCCCACCTCCCTTTGTTAGACATTCACTTGCCCAGTACAGCTCAGACTGTCCTGGTTATCCACAGACTTCAGAGAAAGTCATCTGGGGATACTTCTGTGAGGGATTTCTTCTTATTGATGATAGGTATTCTGCCCAGCTTTCCCTCAAACAAAAACTTGATCAATATGGAAAAAGAATTGCCAAAGGACACCACCAACAGAACAAAAAGGCATCTACTGTATGGGAGAATATATTTGTAAGTGACATATCCAACAAGGGATTAACATCCAAAAATATATTAAGAACACACACACCTCAACATCCAAAAAGCAAATAACCTGATTTAAAAAAGGGCAGAGGATATGAAGAGACAATTCTCCAAAGAAGAAATTCAGATGGCCAACAGACACATGAAAAGATATTTCACATCACTAATCATCAGGGAAATGCAAATTAAATGCAAAAAAACCCCACAGTGAGATATCACCTCACACCAGTAAGGATGGCCATCATAGAAAAGACCAAGAACAACAAATGCTGGCAAGGATGTGGAGAGAGGGGAACCCTCCTATGCTGCTGGTGGGATTGTAAGCTAGTTCAACTATTGTGGAAAGCAATATGGAGGTTCCTCAAAAAACTAAAGATACAAATACCATTTGACCCACTCCTTGGAATTTACCCAAAGAATACAAGTTCTCAGACTCAAAAAGACATATGCACCCCTATGTTTATCGCAGCACTATTTACAATAGCCAAGATATGGAAGCAACCTAAATGTCCATCAGTAGATGAGTGAATAAAGAAGATGTGGTACATATACATAATGGAATACTATTCAGCCATAAGAAAGAAACAAATCCTACCATTTGCAACAACATGGATGGAGCTAGAGGATATTATGTTCAGTGAAATAAGCCAGGCAGAGAAAGACAAGTACCAAATGATTTCCCTCATTTGTGGAGTATAACAATGAAGCGAAACTGAAGGAACAAAATAGCAGCAGACTCACAGACTCCAAGAAGGGACTAGTGGTTACCAAAGCGGAGGGCTGTGGGAAGGTGGGTCGGGGGGGAGAGAGAAGGGGATTTAGGGGTATTATGTTTGGGACACATGGTGTGGGGGGGTCACCTGGAAAACAGTGTAGCACAGAGAAGGCAAATAGTGAATCTGTGGCATCTTACTACACTGATGGACAGTGACTACATTAGGGTATGAGTGGGGACTTGATAATCTGGGTAAATGTAGTAACCACATTGTTTTTTCATGTGAAATCTTCATAAGAGTGTATATCACTAATACCTTAATAAAAATTTTTTTTAAAAAGCAAAAGAATTGCCAACATGTACTTTATGAACAAATCAATTTGAGAAACACCGTGATAGAATGCAATAGGTTTATTCTCAGGATTTTTCAAATATTTATGTGTTTTATGAAAGTGCCAGAGAAAGTTAAAAGAACCTAGATTTTCCAAACTTATGTGACCATAGAATTCCCATTTGGGGAACAATCTGGTTCACAAAATTAGTCTTCTTCAGATCATTATGGTAGTGTGGATAAAGTGAAGTCTCCTATGGCCAGGATTCTCATGTGGCTCTGGTCAGCTAGCTCACTACACACGTGTGGGCAATACGTTGTTATTGACTCTATGTAAAGGGCTCTGCCCAGTGCTCTGAGTGACACAGTGGCACGGCTGCTGCACGGCTGCACGGCTGCAGGAGAGCAGAGACTGGAGTGGTGGCAGCACCGAGGACAGAGCCTGAGACAGCTGCAGGGGCAGAGAAGCCCTGAGGCAGAAACCAGCTTGCTGCATGCACAGTGGCTCTGAGTGGACAGGATTCTAGCGATTGACCTGCCACCATGGGAATAAAGTTGGATATAAACCCTTTCACCCCAAGAATGTTCACTGTCATTTCTTTGGTCTTATTGAATCCATAGTAAACTTGTCCATGGCTGAAACCCATTGTCAAGACAGGAAGTACTAGACAAAGGAGTGAATTTTATAGAATCAAACAGTATTCTTCAAAATTATAGTATATCAGTGATGTGCTCAGAGAGCCCATAGATGGCTGCAAACATCTAAAGATTCAAGTGTTAATATCTTCTGAGATAAAAATAGACCAACTAGGGAGAATCTAGCAAAGTAGATGTTTGATGTTAAGATCGGGATTCTCAGAAATCATTTATTTTCAAGAATTAGAAGACTCCTTCAAAACAGTTTCAATAAAGATACAGCCAAAAAAATTGCTTCCTGAATATTTTTCCCTGTATTAAACAGATTCATAATGAGCATGACTTATTAGGGAAATAAGCTACCCTCCTCCCAAGGAAGGAAAGAAGGAAGAAAGGAGGAAGAAAGGGTGCAAGCTAAGAGTCTTCTTTACAAATAATTTATTCTGGTAGTATTAAAAAAACATTTAATTTAAATAAAGACACCAAACTACACTAGAAATTTTACCATGACAATTTACAGACAGTTAAAGGGAAACCTAGAATTTCTAACTATAATTCATTGAATCTGGTAATAAAGTCATGCTGCGAAATTTTATCTCATCATAAAAAGATTAATATGGCTTATAACTAAATGTCAAAGTTGATTTTCATTACATAGTCTAATTTAATTTTTCAACCACAAGATGTTGGCAGAAAAGAGTGATTTATTCTTAGCTGCTCAGTTCAGATTTTCTTTATTGGTATTTCTGACAGTAGACTTTATACTTTACTGGTTAACTGTGTAATGAAATTTAACCAAGAAGGTTCTCTTAAAACCTTACTACTCAAAGTGTGATCAATAGCCTAGCAGCTTTGGCATTACCTGAGAACTTGCAAAATCTTCGATCCCACCCCAGGCCTATTAAATCAAAATTTGCATTTTAACAAGATTTCTAAGTAATTCACAGGCGAACTGAAGATTGAGAAGCACTGTCCTAAAAGACATTCTCCAGGTGTTTTACTATCATTAAGCCTTGTTCTACTACCTTGGGTAAGCAGCAGTTTTCCTAAGAACCTGACACTGAGATTCTAGCTCAATCCCTTCACTGCTACCCACTTAGAGTTTATGATCTACAATAGACTGAAAATACTGTTCACGTGCAATATACATACCACATTTTGTGAAGATCTGATGTACTGTAGGGAAAATGAAAGTTCATATGGTCAGGATCCTCACCTTACTTTAAACTACTTGATGATGTAATTGGCCCACTGCTACATTAATGCTTACACACCTGCTGGCAATGAGCCATTATTGTTGGTGTTAGTATATAAAGAGCTCCACTAAGGAGACAGGCTTGCTGAATGCAGACTTCCCCAGAAGCAGATGTGATTCCAGCACTCAACCTGTCACAGCGAGAATAAAGCTTGTGTCTTGCCAATAGGTTTCAGCCCCCAGCAAGTTTGCTATGGATTCAGTGTGACTGAAGAAATGACATTAGAGGGTTACTTTGGGGTGAAAAGGTTTATTACCTGGCTTGTTCTCCCAGCAGTAGGTCGAGCACTAGAATCACATTTGCATCCAGCAGTCTACAGGTCTATAATCCACCTCCATCTCTGCCTCCACCCAGAGCACTGAGCCTAACTCTTCATATAGTGACTCAGGCAATAATAGCTCATTGTCTAGGGTGTGGAAGTGGTAGCCTAGCAGCAGGCCAGTTACATCATCAAGCAGTTTAGGGTCAGGTGAGGATCCTGGCCATAGGAACTTACATTTTCCCCACACCAGCCACCTAAGAACTGTGGATACCATGCTCAGTTCCTCCCTGCCCTCATTCCATTCCTTTCTCATTAAACCTTTAAGATTTATTTAATTTGGACTCTTGGAATCTCTCTCCTATACTTATGCATCAGTCATTTAACTAGACTATCTGTTCTGTTTCCTATCACTCTGATTTCTCTAAGCATGTTTTTTACTGCATAGCATATTCTTTTCTGAATATAATAAAAAGTCATACTCCCAGCATGGCACATGAGGTCTCCATAATCTAAACCCTACTTACCTCTTTGCATCTCTTCCTATTATTCCCTGATGCCAAATCTTTGAAGTTCCCTAAATGTACTAGTGAGTTCTGCTGTCTCAGTGTTCCGCCCCCTGTCTGGTAAGCGCGTATTCACACTGAAAGATTCAGCTTAGAAGGTCTCCCTTCAGAAAAAGCTTTTTCCTGATTCTCAGAATTGATTATTAAAAAAGCATAGTGCTTTATTCACTTTATGTTAATCTCACTATTATATTGCATAACTTTCTTGAGTGTAGGATCCTGCCTTATTTACGTTTGTATTTATAGCACCAAGCACAGTGCCTGGCATAGGGTAGATGTCACTAAATATTCACTGAGAGAAAGAATAAAGAGATAGGCATGGAATGAATTTAAGGAAATCAGGGAACTTGTCTGTAGTTTACCTGCCGATGCCTGAAAGTTGTTTATCATGGCAAAGCCGGGTTTAAATGAAATGCCTCCGGTAGACTAGACACTATTCACAGCATGGGCTGTGGAATGAAAACCAGTTATTCCTGTGATAAGGGCACCCGAGAGGAAGCAGATCTCCTAAGGATATGAGCACTGACAAGAGGTCAGGGAGGTTCCAGAAGAAAAGGGGCAGATTTCATCTGTTATCAGGCGTCTGAGTTACAAATACAGGCGAGCATGAAAGAACAAGAAGAATTAGCCTCAAACAAATGTTACTCTCTTCAGTTCAATTCCCATGCAGGAGACCTTTTGATGTTGCATACAAGTCAGACTGTCATTCACTTCAAACAATATCCATAGCCTGTGTATATCTCCTATCTTTTTCAAGCTGAGTTCTTTCTTGTGAAAAAATGAGGAATTACCTTAAACTGGAGTCAAAAGCCATATGGAAATCCTGTCTGTGAAAGATTATCAAATGAAGTTACGAAATCTGGGAGACTTTTTTTTAAAAAGAGTTCTCCTGGCTTAAAAAACAGGCCCGTGTTCCGCCAGTGTGGTTTAGAGTGAGTCTGTCACACGTGGGCTGTGGAAAAGGTTTAAGCCCACTCCACCTCCTCTCTACTTCATGGTTTCTATTTTAAAAAGAGCCTAAGGGACTCAAAGTTGCTAACATGCCCATTGGCAGTAACTACTGTCGATATACATATACTGACAACATTGATCCCAAAACAAGGATTAATTTCCGTCAAGCCACTAAAATTTCACTTGATTCTATGAAAATTCTTTTCAGTGGAGTTATGAAAACATTTTTGCCCACTCCCTAAACTAATACAAGTTGGAAACTGAATTGGATTTCATAAAGATTTATGAACACTTCCAAAATCACTTAACAGCCGAAAGCCATATAGCAACTTTTTCCATGTCTGAATAAAACGTGAGGCCTGTGGAAGGGACAGTTGTAAAAGAGCAGTGAGACTGGACTTGGATCATTTCCACCAGACTTGATCCGTCTACTGTAGGGTCCATGGGTCTGCCGCTAGCTCATGTCTGCTCTGCCTCATGACTCATGCAAGCGTACTGAAGCCTTGGAGTACAGCCTTTATCATTTTAATGTATTGGAGTTCGGTTCAATGTTAGCATAATCCATGCCTAACTATTAGCAGGAATGTAGATGGGGTGATCATGTGTCAAGAGTGAACAACCTGAAAGTTATTCTGAGCAAGTGTTGAAACATATGTATTTTTTATATTTATACCTGAATATAGGTAGGCTAGTGGTATAAGAATTATTTTTAATAAAAAATCTCATCATTAGTATCTGACTTACATGGACCTAGAATGTTAGTCTGTTTGACTTCCTTCCTGCCTCATTTCTAATAGTTAACTCTCATGCATGTGAAAAGCATCAGGCTGGAAGAGTGGCTTCTCAAAACTCCTTAGTAGAGAGAGTGGTTAAGAGTTTGAATTCCCAAGACTTCCTTAATTTATAAGGGAAAAATTGTGAAACTGAATTCGATTAAGCCAAAATTAAACAAGTGGATGCTGTCAACATTTAAAGGCAAAATTTCTTGGCATAATCGTGAATGATTGCTCAGAGTAGACTCTTTTTTCTGATGTCTCTTCAGATACTGAGTATCTCTTCACGATACACAGCATAGTCCCTGAGATGTAGTGGAGAGAAATAATAAAAAATAGTGAATTTGAATAGCAGACCAGATCTTAAATCCTATCTCAGCCACTTATTAACGCTGTAAATCTCCCACATTCAATCTCCATATCCTTAAGGCACCAAAGCCAGTCAAGACAAGCCATAGAAGCTTCAGCTCTGTTTGCAGTGGGTCCCTAGGAACATTCGGACCTGCATCCATTGTGTTGTAATTTTCCACCTGTTTCCTAAACCTTACCTTTGTCACCTTCTTTCCCCACTTATGCTCTTCAGTGAAATAGATTAACTTTGATTTCTTTAACTCAAACTTGAGAAAGGTCTTTCTATTTTTGCCCGGTTCTGTTCCCAGAGACCCAAGCCCTGGCATGGACCCTGATGGCTATCGCTCTAGAGGCCAATCCAGTCTCCCTGTGGGGATGTGAGAGGGTCAGGAATGTAGTCACTGGCCTTGAGCAAGCCACCTAACACTTTGGAAGGCATTGTCTTATCTCTAAAATGAAAGAAATCATTCTCCCTAACTCAATATTTTCTTCTAAGGATCAGTAAAGTTAGTGTATGTAAACCTGTTAATATAAAGTTTACTTAAGAAGCCAGGAATAAGCCTTGGTTAGACCGCCTTACCTCCTTCTTAACTGGTAAGTTTTCTAGGTAGCAGAGTACTGACTGTAATTTTTAGTTGAGATGCTTCTAGGCCAGAACTCTACATGTAATTAAAATTGTAATCTCAGTACTTTGTACTAGTAATAAAATCATCAACTACGATTGACCAGACTCACAGAGGAATGTGAATTACATGTAACTTATAATACTACTAACTTGAAAAAAAAATCAGCTAGGCTGCAGACTTCTAATGTTAATTTTCAATCTCTCCTGTTTGAAGAATCAGTAATAATTTTTACTCAGTTGTGGCCAAGGAAATTGTTGCTAGTATGGTCAATGCTGTTTCTTATCTATACTCTTGACCTGGTTTCTGTACATCCTTTCCCTCCGTGCCCCAGTTGTACTAGCATCACATTAAGAAGATGTGGGGTGGCGCTTGCTTTTTACTAGAGCAGTTAATCCTAAATACAGAGGCATCTCAATTTTTCACGTATACTTACTCAAAGTTTAATCCCCATTAATAGAGGTTCCAGTGTTTTCAAATTATACCACACTATAATTGTCAATTGGGTCTGGGTTATTCCAGCAATGTTTTGTCTTTGCAGCTTTCCCTGACCCTGAGAACTAACTGTGATCTGTCTAGGTGTCTTTTGACGTTTTGTCTCTGAGTTCTGCAGTACTGCTCTTTCTTGCTCACTTACCGATGAGAAGCATAACTTCAAGCTTAAACCTCAAATGAAGATCATGTCCCCGTTATTTTGTTTTAGTTTAAAAATGTAATTTTGGCTATCATGGTGCATTCTGGATAATTTCCTTTTGTACTGTACACTAACCCTATGTTCTCAAGCTTTGCTGATAATTACTTACCATCTACTTTAGTGAAGCTTGGAAAATATACTTTACAAATTGGAAAGATCCATACAGATGTAATTTATATTTTGATAATTTACCAGAAGACCACATATATAAGAGTACAAAGGGAATGAGTCCTGGAGAAGGCAACTGTGAAATACTGGTAAAGGAAAAAACTGTTTCTTTTTTCTGCATTGATCACTTCTGACACCAAATGTGTGGGTTTTCCACTTCAAATAATTCTCCAATTCTCTGCCAAAATGAAAGCGTCCTCTGATTTAATTCAATCCTGACACTAATTACCCAAAGATAGCACAGACCTCACAGGTTAAGGGCTCACTTCCTCAAAAAAGATGCCAATTGCAAGTCTGGGTCTTCCATATTGCTAACCAACCAGCTAAAAATCAGAGGTTCCCCCAACCCTCTCTTCAGTAGTTTGCTAGAATGTCTTACAGAGCTCAGGGAACCACTGTATTTACCGGTTTTCTAAAGGATACAACTCAGGAAAAGCCAAATGGAAGAGATGCATAGGGCAAGGTAGTATGTAGTGGGGAGACACACAGAGCATGGACCTCCCATTCTCATGGCTTTCCAACAGTCACCTTTATCCCTCCAGAGCTATTTCAGGAACCGGACTCAGAAAAAGCCAAATAATACAACAAAAATGCTCCTTTCACCTTTATCACTTAGGGAATTACAAGGTTTTAGGGGCTCTGGCCAGGAGCTGAGGACCAACACCAAAATATATATTTCTTACTATAACTTAGTAGAACTAGAAAAGAATGTTATCCAACATTTCTGGAAAGAAAAGTTAAACTTTGCTATTTTGCATATACTTATATAAGCCATCATGTGGTAAGGTAAATGATAGATGACCAATTATAGACAGACATTGACATTAAGATATATAAATGTTGACATTTACTCACTCTTCATTTTTTCTTCTTAGAGTTGCATCATCTTGCCTTCTTGAATAGAATTATCAACTGAATTTAATACCCTTCACCTGCCTATGTGTCTATGTGCAGCTTTCTGATTCCTGTTTCAGGCTCTTGAAAGGACAGGGTTCTCTGGCTGTGTATGGTAATTTAAAACAATAACATTTTGGAAATGGAAATAACTTTAGTGACAATCTAAATAACTTTAGTGAAATGAATCCTTTCATTATAATAACCAAGAAGCTATAAAACTATAAGGGCATTTCCATAATCAGACTTTAGATCTCCCAAATCCCCATATGGCTTCTAAAACTTGCTTCTAAAAAGCCTGCCAATTCTTATGTGAAACATGAAAAGAGTAATTAATATCTCTACAGTCCATAAAGAAAATGTTTATATTATTATTGTGTTGAATTAGTGTTACCATACTTTGGACAATGATAAACAGATGAGTCTGAAATGGATTTTTTCACTTTTATCCACAATTCTAATGAGTTCTTATGAACAATGTGTGGTTTTAAAACCAAAATAGTTTTTTTAGTTTCTGTAAGCAGAGGAAATTTACTTGACTGAGTCAATACGTGGTGCAACTGTTATAAACAAAGTTTATTTCAGTGCGCACCAGAAACAGAATACCCAAGCTGTCTGTTCTTCCATTGTATAGGCATGAGATAAAGCTGAAATTATTTTTGTATTTGTAGTATTATTAATTATATTTTACTAATCCAAATTATAATTGTTTACCCAAAGTTTCTGAAGGATTGTAAAAAATTCAGGAAACTTCAGTGCATTGAATTATGTTACTCATTATTACTCATTATTGTCCTTACAAAGCAGTATAGCTTCTTTCTGCTGTTTACATTCCTCTTATTTACTGATGATATTTTAGTCTCTGATGTTCTCTTATCTCTTTTATCTTGTCTATAAACACTAATCTCTATGTTCCTCCAGTTTGGTCTGGTTTCAAAAGAAGAAAAGAAAGTTACATAAATGCAAGATTAAACTAAATTTATTCCCTTTAGCCTCTCCACAAAATATTTTGCAACTGTGAAAACATCACTATTACACTATATAATTTGTGCTATAATCACAACATATTTTGTAAATTTGAAATTGTTTTCTGGGTTCAAGTTTGTATGTGTTGTCTGTCTAATTAGATTGCCAGCTATTCAAGAATAAGAACATATATGCAACTTCTTTTGTGCCTTCAAAGTGCTTGGGACTTATGTATATAAATGCTTGTTGTACGATATAACTTTACCCATGATTAACCAGTTTTACACTGTTCATTTATCACGTCCCTTTCCAAAAATGCCAAGGAACTCTGTTTTTCAAAATGAGGTCATGCGTATGACAGGCTTCGAATAAGACACGGCTAAGCCACACTTTTACATGGACTCTAACCTCTGATAATAGAAGAGAGTGATACTGTAAACTATGTGTGTCTTGCGGTTGTGCTTGGACCAGTTGTTAAATCATTCCAGTGCACAAATCCAATCTTCCAGGTCAGATTACTTATGAGATAAAATGCTGTCACATAATAACTATGTGCTCTGAGGGGAAAATGGTTCTATACCAGGTCCTCTATACACTGTAACAAGAGGAGCAATTGTTTCTTCTTCTGAACTGTAGCATGAAATAGACTTGGTTTAAGAAGTTATAAAGTATCAGTAGTTCCAGGAGTTTTGAAAAGACTGTAAAAGTGAAAATTCTCAAAACTGCCTTTTTACTCCAGAATAAATTCCTGAACACTCCAGCCAGAAGAAAACTGTTGAATTTTTCTGTGATGCACACCATTTTGTGTAGTTTTTGATCCTTTCTGGCTTAAGTAGTTATTTCTTGAACTGCTAATTTCCCAAACTAAAGGGAACATTTCCAGAGGGAAGGAAAAAGAGGCTATGTTTTGGGTGAGTAGAAAGTCACTTTGAGGCCAATGTTGGAAGATATTAAGCCCCAGGCAAGAAATTCTAATTTAATTGGGTTGAGTTCCTGGAGGAGCCTAGGAGTCTCTGAGAGGGGGAAATGTCATATTCAAAGTTCTGCTATAGAAAAAAAATTATCTGCTTATATATGTCAATGTACTGAAAAGTGGTAAGACCAAAACCAGGAAAATATTTATTGATTTTATTTATTTCCTGTGTGCCCTAGTGGAATGTACATCTGAAAAGGATAAGGATCCCAAATCTGCTTATCCTATTATGCATAGATAATAGGCATTCAAAAAAATATTTGTCAAATGACTGAATAAATACGTATAAGCAAATAGAGATAGAAAATTTCTCTTACTTAGACAACCTTCCCCATATGATTCATTGGACCTGAGCTCAAATTAGCATATATAGTTTATTTTTGTAGGCAGTTTTTTTCTATATAAATTATATCAGTGATGATAATGATAAGAAAAGGATGGAGGAGAAAGGGCTACTATTATACAGCATTTATTATGTGCTAAGCAGAGTATTAAGAGCTTTACCCACATTCATTCATTTTCCTCATCCAACCAGAGAAAACTAAGATCAAAACCCAAGTCTGAGCCACACTAACAAACCACACAAGGTTTTGATTGGCAGTTGTAGCAGACAGCACCGGTGCCCTGCCCAGTAGGCTACCTGAGCAACCGTACAGCTGGGGCGACAGTTTCAGTTTGGCAGCTTCCCAGCCTGGGTGCCTGTGTCTCTCATCTCTGCCTTTGGACTCTCCCGGCACATGGGGGCATCCTTGCCTGCAAACAGGGGCAACCTCTAAATGTGGGGAGGTTAACCCTCTTCCAGCAGAGGATGAGTCCTTGGAAAAATGTCTCAGCCTCTGGGTTTTCCAGGGTGAGGGATTTTGAGGTGTGTTTCACAGTTTCTCAGCAGGCTTCAGAACTAGAGTAACTGAGATGAAGCCTTGTTTCAAGTTTCTTTTAAAGCAACCCTGTCATTGATTTTTATATTCAAGCATCAGGAAGTTTGGACTAATAGTATATATCCAGATAAAAGAACTCAAGCTTGTTTTTTGTTGGGAACTTTATTACTGTGAGGGAAAAAAACAATAACCTCCTATTGTCTTAGTTTGGATCCACCAAGAGCAGACCTTGAGACAAGCATGTGGGTACAATCAAGTTATTTGGTACTGGGGGGAAGGGGTGCTCAGAAAGTTGGATTAGAGGAAGGCAGGAAGGGATTTGAAACATTTTCTTATGCATCCCTAAGAGTTTTACACATTACATGCTTTATTTTAGTAATTACAAAATATCTAATAAAGAAAGTAAACCAAACAATACTGCCAGACATACTTATGAATGTTGCACCAACATCTCACCACACTCTCCCTTTCCTCCCATTCCAACTCCTCCTTCTGGTTGCTTTTTGTATTCTTTTGCATTAATTGGTACCATTGTCCCAGTCACCCAGCCTAAAAATGCCAGTCATACAGAACTTCTCCATATTAACCCCACCTGACAACTCATGTCAGTTTTTCCTTGTCTATTATATCAGTTCTTTTATTGTCCCGGCACTATACCCAAATTTAGATCTCAAGACTGCCCTTTATGCCTACCCCATTTGTTAGCAGCTGACTCTCCATTGCAGATGACATTCACATTTGACTAAACTCCCTGGTTCTCTAAGGCTTATCATCTCTCTGAAAACTGTAAGCTACTTGGGTGTAGGACCCACACTGTACACATCTTCGCATCTGCCAAAGGACCTAACACATTGTTTTACATGTATTAATGCATGAACATAAACTCACAAATGTTTAGATTTCTCTCGGTTTATGACATTTATGATGTAAAAAGTCCAAATCATGTAAAGAGCATTCAAAAAATACTTCCTGAGTACCTGCTGTTTGTCAGCCAGAATATGAAGTGTTAGAGATTTAGTTGTGAGCGATAGGAACAACACAACATGTGTTCTGCTTGTGTTCTAGAAAGGAAGACAAAATGCAAAAGATTATATATATTATATATATGATTATAAATTAAGGAGCTCTGAAGAGAATGAAGGATCCTTTATGGGAGAGTAATACGGTGACTTATTTTAAATAGTGGGCAGAGAAGCCCGTGTGAGTAGGAGACTCAAGCTGAGACTGAAGAATGATAATAACATATCAGAGGCTATGTGTCCAGGCAAAGGGAACAACATGGGAAAAGTCAGTCCCCAAGGGTGAGAAGGCCTTGATGGACTTAAGGAAACTAAGGAAGGCTTATGTGGCTAGAGCAAAGTGATCCAGGGACAAATGGTAAGTTAGAGGCCAGATCATAGGATCCTTGTAGGCCATTCTTAAGTGTGGTCTCTACTAGAAGAGCAATGGAAAATTATTTAAAGGATTTAAGCAAAGGAGTAGCATGCATGATTTGATTTAGAATTTTAAAAATTTGCTTGAGTTGCTATGTGGAAAGTTGATGGTGTGGGGAGGGAACAAGTAGGGAGACCAGGTAGTGGATTACTGAATAGCCCAGATGAGATTGCTGCACTTGGAAGAAGGTAATAGCAGGGCAGAAGAAGATACACAGATGAGCTTGATTTATATTCTGAAAGTCAAGTTGCTAGAACTTAATGATTAATGGATGAGATGTGGGAAACAGAGCAAGGAATCAAGGATTACTTTCCAAATTTCTTGTCTGAACAACTGGGCAGATAAATTTCCATTTCCTGGAAAGGAAGAACTTGGGTGGAGGAATTGTTTCAACATGGATGAAGGAACCAGAACTCAATATTAGGTATGTTATGGGCACAATGGTCACTAGACATCCATGCGGAGACATCAAGTAGCCCATAAAACACGTGAACCTGGAGCTCAGAAGAGAGGTCCAGGCTGGAGGTATGAATTAGGGATGTACAGTGGTATTTAGTGGTGGTATTTAGCAGGTATTTAAAGACAAAGGAAATGGGTTATGTCTCCTAAGAGGGAAGGAGGAATGAGAAGGAAAAGGGGCTCAGAATGGAGCCCTGGAGCTTTCCAACTCTTACTGTGTGGGGAAAGGAGCCAGAAAATGACACTTAAGTGTCAGATAGAAAGAAGGAAAAAAAGCTCACAAAAGGTAGTATCCCAAGAAAATAGGCTTTCAAGGAGAAATGCTCACTCTTGATAACAACTTGGTTACCAAGTTGGGTGAGCCCATATTAGAAGCCTCTCTACTGGGGAGGGCTTCTTACCAAGAATAGAAATCACTTGTATTTTGTCTTTTTCTTTTATTGGAGTCGTTAATGCAGCTCCTGGCACACAGCGGACACTTGATACCTGTCAATCAAATGACCCATATTAATGAATGACTGAATATTTTAAGTTCAGGTGAGGGATAGGCATAAGTAGTTTTTAAAAGCCCTCATCTTCCCCCTCCATACTCCCCTCTCTTCTGATTCTCACTTTTACCTGTGAAAGCACTGATTAGAGAATGTAAAGAAAATGAAAGTCCTATGGCCAGGATTCTCACCTGGCCCTGGTCAGCTTGCTCACTACACACGTGTGGGCAATACATCGTTATTGACTCTATATAAAGAGCTCCCCCCAGCGCTGTGGGCGGCATAGTGGTATGGCTGCAAGGCTGCAGGAGAGCAGAGACGAGGACAGAGACTGAGCCTGCTGTGCGGGCAGAGGCCCAGAGGCAGAGACCAGCCTTCCTGCAGACTTGCTCTAAGTGGACGGGAGTCTAGTGATCGACCTGCCACTGTGGGACTAAAGTTGGGTATAAACGCTTTCACCCCAAGAATGTTCCGTTGTCATTTTTCGGTCTCACTGAATCAAGAGTGAACTTGCCCGGAGATGAAACCCATTGGCAAGACAGATAGCAGTATTTTCAGGCTTTGTCAAAGCAACATTAAATACCCTTTATTTGTACTAGCTTAGGAAAAGGGAACTGTTCTCTAAATCTTGGAGGAAGGCAACTAAGGATTAGCATAGTGTATGAGGTAATAAAGGATGGCTATCTCTGGGAAGGTGGTAAAATAATCACCAAAACATAACCACAACTATAGATATAAGATCCTGCCCCGTTAAGTGCTCCACTGGCCGATTCTCATCTGAATTACGCTATGAAAAGGATTGTGTTGTGTGAGATTTCTTTATATATGATGTCGGTGAAAGAAGAGAAAGAAAGAAGTAGAGGTTCACGGTGACATACCTGCTTCCCAGGCCTCAGCTAAAAATTCTGTGGCTGCAAACTAGAGGGACTGCTTATTTCAGAATGACGACAATGTGAGCAGGTTGTCGCACTGGGTTGAAACCAGCAAATGGATCTACTCAGCATGAAATACCCGTTGAACTGAAAAAGAGAGTAGGACCATTCCCTGTGGATCCTGATAGCTGCTGTTCTGGAAGCCATTTCATTTCATTTTTCCAATAGACTGATCACACACCATTGTTTGCCTTTAACTTTGTTGCAAATAATCAAGAGAGGGCCATTCCTCTTGTTTTGTCTGTTGATGAAAGTGTAAAAAATAATTGGGCTGGATTTGGCTAGGATATCCTATCATTCCACAAACATCTCAAACTCCACCTGTCTAAAACTTAATTCATCAGTGAATCCCATTGGTATGTACCCCCCTTCCCCCCCCACACGCACAACTTCATTCCTCCAGTGTGCATTCTCTGTGAGCCAGCACCATATACCCAGATCCCAGACTTAATAGGCACCATCACCCTGACTCCTTGACCTCAGCTCCACATTTGTATTTGCCAATACTATCACCAAGCTCTGTGGGGTTCTATTTCTCAGATATCGCCGGAATATTTTTTTCCTCTATTCTTCCTGCTACTTCCTAGTTCAGGCCGCCATCACCTCCCTATATATTATGCCAGAGCCTCCAAAATTAGGTTTTCTGTGTTGAGTCTTTTCTTCACACTTCTGAAACCCACCACTGACTAAGACAAATTCTTCAATCCCTGATAGCTTCCTATCAGCCCCAGCAGAGTTAAAATTTCCTAACCAGGCTTAAAGTTGGTTCATATGGTCCCTGCTCTCCCAGTCAGCCTCTTGTCATACTAATCTGTGTGTGGGCAGCTAGATGCTCCAGCCAGGACTGCCTCACCCAGTTCCTTTACCTGGCTCGCTCCATCCCTCATTCCTTCTCTCAAACTGTTTGGCCTAACTCAAACCTCTTTGTCCTTCTAACCTCTCTTTAAGTGTCCTTAAAATATTCAGAACTTCTCTATCTAGTAAAACTTTGTCTATCTACACTTGGCTGAGAATGTTCTTGAAGGCTTGTCCTACCTCATTCACGGCGGTATCGTGTGGGCCTAGCAAAGTGCCTGCTCCATGAGTATGCAGAATAAATGAACAGGTGTTTTAATAACGTGTCTGCCATTACAACTTAAGATATGCTATTTCAGTATGGTTTGAATGCACACACACGCTTTGATGAACGCATTTTTTTCCCTTCCTCATACAGCAAGAATTAATAATGGGATCTGCATCTCTGCCTGTAACAGCCTAATCATCTGTGGTGTCTCTCTGGTTCTTCCAGGAAAAAAAAACCCTGAGGCGTGTTCGGACTGTATTAGGATGATGATCGTCACCGGTTCAGGTGTGTCGTGCTGTGGGCCTTCAGTGCATTGGCAGAGGCTCATTACGGTGTCTGTCTCTGAACCTTAACCTGGGTCTACACTCCTGATGGCAGGTGTATCCGGTGGCAACTGGCTAGAAGAATGGGAAGGGCGAGTATCAAGAACCAGACCCAGGAATCCGTTGAGTGAGGCACGTCACAGTGCTTCCTGAAGCCAGCCTCGCTGTGGGACTGCAGAGCCCAAACCGCGGGTGCCACCGAGCCCCAGCCTCTGCTTGTCAGCCCCCTCAAGCGTGCAGCCTGGACTTAAGAGGAAGTGTGTAGGGGGAGGAAGGAAGTGGGCATAGAAGGGCGCAGGGCTCTGGGTCTTGTGGTGAATAGCCATAACGTCTTTGTCGCCAACGTGTTGTAAGGAGCCTTCAGGGAGTTCTTTTTGTTTTTAATTGGTGGTCATCTGGTTACTTTATCCAGGAGTTGCAACAGTTCCCCCAAATCAGACGGAGCCCTTAACTGTCAACGAGAGATGCAGATGGTTCCCTGCCGAAGTCCTGGGACACTGGTTTGCAGCTGGCCTTTGGCCCACGCGGCTCCGCATCCACGCTTCAACCACTGTTAAAAGGCGAAGTCCCGTGCCCCTTCCAGCTCCACTCTCGCAGAGCTGCGGGAGCACCAAGCCCTCCCGCCCTTGGCGGGCTGCCCGGCGCGGACCTGGACGCCAGTCCTGCGCAGCTGAGGTCCCCCAGCGCCCCCTACAGCCGCGCGCTGAGGGAGATAGTGCCGGGGCCTGCGCCTGACGCCACGCCCGGGACCCCACCCAGCGCCCAGCGCCCGGGACCGCGCGAGCACCCGCACCTCCCGGCGGCAGAAACGGGGCGTGGGGCCCAGCGGGCGTGCTGCACCCCAGGCCGCCCCCATCGCTCCGCCCGCGGCGGCCCCACTTCCCCTCCCTCTCTCTGTCCCTCCCTCGCTCGCTCCTTTCCTCCCTCCAGCCCGCCGGCTCCGGACAAGCTGCGCCTCTTCCCTTGGGGCGCTCGTTCCTTCGGCCGCCCGTCGCATCCCGCGCAACTTTGGGACAGTAGCCATTTGGTGTTGAATGTTCCCCTCCGAGAGCGCATGGCTGGGGAAGCGAGGTGCGGGCCGGGTCCCCGAGGGCCCGCCGTCCGCGAGGCGGTGTTTCTGCTCCTGTGCCTGGGGGTCCCGAGCGGGCGCCCCTACAACGTGGACACCGAGAGCGCGCTGCTCTACCAGGGCCCCCCCGACACCCTGTTCGGCTACTCGGTGGCGCTGCACAGCCACGCGGCCAGCCGATGGTGAGTGGAGTCAGAGCCAGGCGGCGTCTGCGTCTCGGAGCGGCCAGTGAACTGCGCCTTCGGGATTCCCTGCCCGGGTCAAACTTTGCTCCCTTTGGCGGAGGCAAAAGGGGAACGCTGCGACCGCCAGCTCGCTGGAGATATGTTCGGGAAACTAACTTGTCTCGGGGCAGCAGGGCCCGGGGTGCATTCTGGCGCCAGGCCCTGGGGCTGCGAATCGGGGTGGCGGGTGGGGGGCGCGGCGTGGTGGGCGGAGGAGGTGGCCGGGCGCCCGCTGCCAGCTGCAGCCTATTGCACCAGTGCGCAGCACGGCTCACGTTGCGCGCACGTGCACATTTCTCGCTTTAGGCTCATAGTGGGGGCGCCCACGGCCAACTGGCTCGCCAATGCTTCTGTGGTCAGTCCCGGAGCGATTTACAGATGCAGGATAGCAAAGAATCCAGACCGGACATGCGAACAACTCCAGCTGGGTGAGTCGGGTTTGGGAACAAGAGCGAGTGAACCCTCTGCCCTTTATCCCGCCCCACTTGTGGCCCCCACGGGTAGCACAAACCCTGGTAAAACTCCTGTTGCTTATTACTTTTAGTTTAAATCAAGTGATTTCCATTCTTAGCTCCACACCATCTCCCCTTAGTGTAAAAGTGGTCCCCTTCTTTCTGTCAATATTTTTCTTCCTTTGCTTATGACAATGATTGCAGTACCCTGACAAAACTACGTAGAGGAAGTTTCTTATGATACATTCTCTTCACCTCTTCCTCTCAGCCCCCGTGTATAAAACACATTTTAAAGTCTCTCGGCACATTAAAGACAGGATCCAGCTAAGCCAAGACTTAAATTTTATTTCTGTCTTTGACCTATCAGCTTTGCTAAAGACAAGCTAAGGGGTAGATCAGGAATAACAGTTGGAATTGATCCCATATCCTGTTATTTAGCCTAAGGGCTTTCTAAAAAAGAAAATGATATAGTTTTACTTAGAATTTGAAATTGAAAGAAAAGAATAAAGAAAAATTGGCATCTCCACTGTTAATATAATTAAAATGAGGCTT
Organism: Smutsia gigantea; assembly: GCA_032199065.1. Taxonomy (NCBI): domain Eukaryota; kingdom Metazoa; phylum Chordata; class Mammalia; order Pholidota; family Manidae; genus Smutsia; species Smutsia gigantea. Next base: position 178,369 of record JAVSCE010007113.1, read on the forward strand.
AACACATAATTGTTGATTTCTCCCTCCAAAAACTCCCATGTTCAATGGATACCTCTGTTTGAAGTCATTTCTTAATGTCTCTTCTTAGATTTATTATAAGGTGAAAAATGTGTTCTGATGGGGGAGGGGAGAATGTTCATGTCTCAAAGCCAAAAGCAACTTTGCTTTGAACAGACCTGGGAAAAGAAAGGGGAACTAATTAATTTAGAGCTATCTTGTTCCAAGCACTTGGGCACTGCTATATATGTTGTTTAATTTTTTTCCCTCAAAGTGCCACAGGGTCATCATGCTTGGCATTGTTCCTCTACACGAGGACTCCATGACTCAGAGAGTTCCAGGTATTTTTTCTCAAGTTACTCTGCTAGTGAGTGAAAAATGGGACCCAAAGTCAAGGTCAGATCTCCTTGGGTCCAAAGGCTAAGCTCTTTGCTTTCATGTATACATCTTCTATGCAAATAAAATTAAGCCCAATATCTTGTCTACTGAGCTGATGAGTCATCTGTAAATGGTGAATAAAAGGTTACAGTTGGTACTTTTTTCATATTTATCTTTGCCCTCAGTAGCCTTTGGGGATGAGCTAGTTACTGCATCTTTAACCCCTTTTTCTTTTTATAGTAATTGTTGCTTTTTCTCAAACTGGGAAGCTGGTTCCCTTCATTTAGAATGAATTCAAATAGAGTATGTACATAATGGAATTTTTATTTTCAACTCAGCATCCATAAAAGCCTAAGTCTATTTATATGGAATAAGCCTCAGCCTCTCCTTAAGCATCTTCCATTCCCAAAGGCAGACTAGGAAAGACCAGTAAAAACACACTCACAGATCCATTCACAGAATAATTTTGCAAAGTATAATTTTCATTGCATGGAGGAGTTGTGGGATGAAGAATTAGGGAGGGAGCAGGCAACCTTGATCTGCTAATAGAATGTGACAAAGTCTTAAGAGGAAAGAATTTCATTTGTGTTGTCCTGTCACAGAGCGATCCATGACATTATGACTGCTGGTATTAAGCACCTACCTCCTGTCTGGAAGGGCACTGAAACTCTTTTTAGATGTCTGTGTTTAACTGGAAAAATCATGTCATAAAATTACATAAACTGTACAATAATAATGCCTGTCCAAACTGAAGGAAAACCAAAATTCTTTGGGCATGTGGAGCATAGGGATTGATGACAGAAATGTCCTCAGAGAAATGTACACATGGTAGATGTGCAACGAACATAAATTAAGTGAAGATTTATTGGACGGATAAATGAATAAAGGCAAGTGAAAGACTGATTGTTATCAACCTGATTGGTGAATAAGAGAACTGATTAGAAATGACAAGCCAGAATGATATTTTTGACTTTAAAATTTTGAGCCAATATAAAAGATGTTTACGAAATAAAAGGCAAAAAGGAAGACAAAATTTCTGGTCAGTCACCTCATTGAAGCACTAACAGCTGCAGTAATAGTTTTGAGTATTTGAATAAGAGTGAAGTTACTTCTCATTTAATGCTTTAAACATTCCATCTTCTCTCTCTTATATAAATACACACATTCACACAATCTTCTGATTCTACAGCTTGTAAAGATGCTTCAGTTGTCCTGTCTCAAATGTGGGTGACTAATGTATGGGAAATGCTTAACTCAGCAACTGACTTGGGATAGACATTCAAAAAATGGATCCACTTATTTCTTTTTTTATCTCTATTTTTTATTTAAATCTATTATCTATATGCTGTCTGTTAAGTTGAGGTTAATCAATAGGAACAATGAATAAACAAAAAGTTAAATATATAAATTAAAAGGTAAGAGTTGAAATGACACAAAAAAATGTTTTCTTGTTGACACAACCAGAAAATCTTATAATAAGTGAAGATGGAGCTAAGGTTGCATGTTAAGTGTTTTCTCTCACTGGAATAGCTTAACTTGCTTTCAAGGAGGTAAAGTTGAAAGAGCTCTTGAAATGATGTGCATCCCCTATGCAATTCAAAATACTGTTCACATGGACCAGTCTTTAGGTCTTGGTTAGAATTTCTGATCAAAGTTTCATTCACATAGACTCCTCCCCACCAAAGAGGAGATCAGTACCCTTCCATTCCCCTCCTCCCACTTGGATAATGATGTCATAAACTGTGGCATATTCACTGTAGCCATAATCAGAAGTGAGCAGCAAATGCCCACTTATCTAGAATGTTCAGGGTGTGAGATGTTGAGAGTTAGGTAGCCCTTTCAGAGACATGAATTAACTGTTGCAAAGGTGTTTTTTTCTTGCATGCAAATAGGCTTCTTCCAACTCCCTGCCTGCCCGAGAAGGTGTCCTCACTTCCTGGGTCTCTCATCTCACTTACCATGAACCAAAGGAAGGTAGTTACCCCATCAGAAGGGTCTGAGCCCACTCTTGTTCAGGAAGACTCCATGACCGAGGAGGCCATAATTATTTCCACATGTCCCGTTGCTTTTCCACCCAGGTATTCGGCATCCTTGGTAAGGCTTTTTAAAGGGAAACTTCATCAGTTAGTTGCTAAATAAAGGCATCACAACAATGACTCCATAACTGTATTTAATCATAGTCCATCCATGGATTACCAATATTCAAAGAATTACAATATAATAAAATATATAAATGATTATAAAATTGTGCTAAAATATTGTATTTCCTTCATTATTCAAAACACATTCCAGATCTTTCATTGCTTTGGAGTTGCCAAAAATAACATTATACACACACACACACACACACACACACACACACACACACTCACACACACTCTCTTACACTTATCTAAGTAATAGATTCTAAAGTTACACAGTTACCCTGCCCAACATAGTAGCCAGTAGCCACATGTGGCTATCGAGCACATGAAATGTGGCTAGTTTGTGGTGAGAGGAACTGTAATATAAATTACATACTGGATTTCAAAGACTTAGTACAAAATACATATATATATATAATTAAAATTTTAGGTATTGATTACATGTCAAAATAACTATTTTAAACTTAATATTGATTACATATTTAAATGATAATATCTTGGATGTATTAGGTTAAGTAAAATATCTTAAAATTAAGCATTTCATATGAGGTTTGTATTTCTATTGGACAGCACCGCTCTAGAGAAACAACTTTCCTACATAAAAAAGCGCTAACTTTTTAGCCGGTGTTTTCCCAGTATACATGTAAATGAATAAGACTTCTAGCTTTCTTTTCAAGACCAAGTGTTGTATAGTTATTAGACCTTTAAGTCCTTTGTGCCTTTTTCTCTTACTGAAGGGAACAATAGTCCATCACAAGTTAGTCATTATTCTCTTTCTGATTTCTTTCTGAGAATTATATTATTTTAGCCAGCCTCTTGGTTTATATTGTATAACCTATTTGGAAGAGGTTAATTAGCATTGCATCGTTAAATTAATGATTACCTCACTCTCACTTCTGTTTGATTTTCAGGAATTACAGTTTAAAATTAAAAGGCAAACCTCTTGTTGAAACTTAAAATATGTTAGCTTTTCTTTTTCATTTGCTATGCTCCAAATTGTAGTTTGTGAAGCTGAGATTGATACAGACTGGTCATTTTGAAAAATCATTTCTGAAAATAGACTGTTATGCTAATTTTGCAGAAAATCAAGAGAGAGCTTCATTAACAAACTGTCATGTTAAGAGATTCCCAAACTCCATCTCTGAAGGAATGATTTCCACCTAACATGAGAGATGAGGTTTTCTAAATGCATTTTATTGTTTGCCTGAAATGTAATTATCACTGAGTAATAATCCTAATAATCCTAATGATTAAAAAAAATAAAATTCCCTGTGGGTTTTCTAAATGCATTTTATTTTTTGCTTTAAGTTCTGGTGACCCATTGTACATTTATTCAGTCAGTCATTTATTTAGGGATGCTGAGGGGCCAGAACCTGGATCTATGGAAGAAACATGGTCCTTGCCTCGGTGGGTTTACAGTCCACAAGTTAAATTATTATAGTAAGAATTTCTAAGCTTGTTAGAAGAATAAGGTGATGTCTTCCAGAGGAACTGATGTTCAAATGGGGAACTGAATAAAAAAAGCAGGAGTTAGCTAGGGGAAAAGGTTATGGAAAAAGGTGTCAGGCAGAGCAAATTGTGTGCATGGTGACCCTGAGGTCTTTGAGAGCACAGCATCTTTGACCTAAGGAAAAAAAAATGCATACAGTTGCACTCTGGAGTATGAAGTGGATAGTAGGTTGGAGAGGAAAGCAGGGGTTATTTTTTTGTACAACTTTGTAAACTCTCTTCAGGTGGGTAACTTTATCCTAAGGTGATTACAGCTAGAACGTGACATGATCAGATCTGTGTTTTAGACACTTGTAATTGCAGGGTAGTGAATGCTTTGGAGTAAATGGGTCAGTATCAATTATTAATAATGTAAATTCTCTCTAAATCCAAATAAAGTTAAAATTATCAATAATGTCAGTATCAGTGTCAGTATCAATAATGTCAATCTATTAATAATACCAATATTAATGTCAGTATTAATGTGTCAAGCAGAATTAGTATAGGATTATTAATAGTGTCAATATTAATTTCAATATCAATATGAATAATGTCAATATCTGCTTAATAGGGAGAAGTACTAATAAGCAAATTATCATAAGGTAGTATAAGGATGGTGGTTAACAGTGTGAGCTGAATCCTTCCTTTCCCTGCATATTAGGGGTATAATTGGGCAAGATGCTTAATATCCCTTTGTTTCACCTTCTGCATTTATAAAATTGGGGTAATGATAATACCTGCTCATAGGGATGTAATGAAAATTTAATGAGTTAATATTTATGTTTACATGTATTAAACATGTGCTTGGTTCATAGGAAGCATATAATAAATATTAGTAATTATTGTGAGACAACATTCCCTCTTTAAATTATACTCAACAAATATATCAGTTGAGGTACATTTTCCTGATGTACTTAGTAAAAGACTTGTTTAGGTTTTCTGCAGGAATTTGAATAAGTTGGGGCCTAGCGAGCCTGGAGGAGACCCTGAACCTAGAATCAAGCTCACAAGTGACCTGGTTTTCTAGAGTCCTGAAGCCTCGTGATGACTCAGGGTCAACCCAGATTTATAAAACTGCAACTCTGAAAATTTTGCACTACTTCCTGGGGACATTTACTTCTGTGTTGAACTCTTTCTGAAAATAAAAAAGTAAAAAAAGTATATAAAATGAAATGAAACAGACTGAAAGAGCTGGCTTTTTCAGTCCTATGATTGTATGAACTATTTAGGTATTTATATAAGTTCTTTCTCACCTAAACTGAGTATGATTATTAACCATGATCAGATTTTGACTTGAAGTCTGGAAATATGGCATTTTGAATGCATGTTATTTTCCAGACAAAAAATACTTAAGAGAATGGGTTCTAACTGGGTGGCTATTTTGATATTTTACTCATTTGCCACTAGATGAGCTGGGGAAAATGGTCTTGGGAGTTTAGTGCTTCATGTCCTGTATCATCTCTAAAACTTGGGTATCTTTTACTTTTCATTACTCAAAATTATTGTTATTGCATTCATAAACATCACTTTTAGAAACATTGCTACCACATGCTATTAGATGTGTGGGGAAAGTACATAGTTCAATACAGAATATGTAGTGGATTTCATTAGTAGTTAGGGTTTGGTAAGAAAAATTTAAAAAGAAGGGGCCACTTAGCCTCAAGAACTAAAGGTTGCTGATCGGATCTCGCAGCTCTGTGAGCTCCCTCTGCTGGCAGTCTAAATCAACATAATGTGGGTATACTGGGGAGCAGAAGCATTTATCATTTAATGAACACCTACTAGGTGCCAGGCAGTCTTTTCTACAGAAGTATAAATTTTCTGTAACCTTCATATCCCTGAGTTGATAGGTCTTATAATCTTTCCAAATTTGAATTTATTTGTCCACTTGTAATCCCTTCTGTTTTCCTAATATTCTGAATTTAGGTTGAGGAAGGAATTACTTAATTATTTTCCCTGAGGGATTAGTGTTTCTACAAATAAAGGTATCTTGAGTGAATGACTCTTTCTAGAACATAGACTAGAGAGTTGGTCATTAAGTTTCAGGATTATTTCAGAAAAAATTAGAGTGGAAAAGTTTGAAACCTACAGGACTCATTGAGGACTCATCTTTCAACAGAATAGAACTTCAACCTTAAAAAGTAATTGCTGGAAGTAAGGGCTTTCGCTATTTTTCTGAAGCTTGAAATCACGTCATGTGTTTTGAGAGATCAGATAAATGTATATATTGTCTTAGTAGCTAGATAGTCGGACTGAGAGCCCCAATCAAATGTCCGAACCAATGGGAAAGCCACAGCTCAGCGACACCCAAGTAAATCCAGTATGTTGTTGCATCCAAGGGGCCGAGATTCTCCTGCCCACTACGTCTTTCACTCAAGCTGCCAAGAAAGACTTTGAGTCTGATCTTCCCCTGTGGCCCATTCTCAGTGGGAATGCCAAAATACTGTTCCACATGGAGGGAGAGGGCAGGGCAAGACAGGGGCCAAGGGAGGCACATTTTTCTCAAACACTAGAAAGGTGACTGTACGGTCTGTGGGCGGATTTGTGATATTCTGCAAACGTTCAGCTGAAAAAAAGGTTTAGGAAGTGAAATCAATTTCAGTTAAATCAGACAGCTGAAGTCTTATAAAGTTCTGTTGTATATACTGTGGAGTAGTGGGAAGTAAGCGAGAGCTTCAGTTGCTGACAAGTGTTTAACTTTTGATTCTAATATTTTCCATTTACCAGCCCTATGGGTTCAGGCAAGTTACTTTACTTCTGTAAGACTCAATTGTGTCATCTGTAAAATGGGATTGGTAACAGTCGTCTTCTGTTACTGAGAGAATTAAATGAGTTAATGTGTATGATGAGATCTCATTGATAGCCAGATGTTTTATGGAGGACAGACAGCGTGACATCTGTGCAGCTTAATCATATGTTTATCTTAATCCTTTAAATAATGATAATGTCGACATCAATGAATATCTGCCTTCTTTCTCTGTTAGGCTCTGGCCCAAGCACTTCACATGAATCTCACTCCCCACAATCCTGGCGGAAAGCCTCTGAGATAGGCACCTCCTGTGGGCAGCTAATTGGTCTTAAATCATCCCACTCACTATCACACTTTGTAAAGGTCTTCAAACCTGCAAACACTGTTTCCCAGACCGTCTGTTACTATCTCAAAACTTGAGGGAAGAATATTTTAGAAGAGAAGCAAGGAAGAATAGCTGTGAAAGAGGAAGGCCTCTCCAAGCTTAGATCCCTGAGAGATTGGTGAATATTTTGCAGGTAGATCCTCTAGTAAAGGATTTTCGTGGTGATATAAAGTACTTCAGAATTCCCTCCCTCAGCAAATATGTATTTTGTTCCTGTCTACTGCATGTAAGGCCCTGTTCTGTGCTGTGGGAAGGCCACAGTCAACAAAACAGTCATTCTGCCCTCGTGATGGTGACATCGAGCAGATAGTCACCCATAGTCTCTGTCATATTTTGGCACTGGGAGCAATGACACTAAAACGGAGATGTGAATAACAACAATAAAACGGATGGCAAAGAATGTTCCTAATTGGCTTTGTACTAATATCCTTTATAGTCGTCTATCAAAATTACTGCTTGTTCACATTTAAATACACATGTATGTACTGATACAAAGTCAGTAGATGGAAATAAAAAATGAAAGTAGTAAGCATACATCTTTATATTTTCTTCCCCAAATGAAAGCAAAAAGAAAGAGAAAAATGGGCTTCATTTTTAAAATAAGGAGTATGCTTTTTATGTGGTCTTCTACTTTTAACGTCTCCTAGGAAAATGCATTCAACTGTGCTAAGAATTAGTCATTCTAGTTGTATAAAAGCATGGAAAATCACATGTTAATTTCTGCTGACCTCTTTTAAGCCATGTAAAATACTTTTTCAATTAAAAGGCTGATTTAATTTACTAAGAGTTTAGTTATGTATGAGCTGAATTGAAAACCAGATTATAAATCATTTCAGCATAACATTTGGATAAAATATTGAGATAATTTTAGTTTATGATGTTCTGTCAGGGAAATTCTTGAGAATTAGCTTTCTCATGACAGTTTTAATAATCATTTCTAAACAACATAGAAATACTGTATTTCCACAGGAAGAAAACTTACTTGACATTTGATCTCCTATTTCAATATGTAGCTGAAATCAAGGAGGACAAAAAAGTATCACTATGATTTTGAAAATGGAGTCGTTTTTTTTCAAATATGCTATAATTCAGGAAAAGGCATAACCATTTACACGTTGAGCAGCTGTTCTAGTTGCTTAGAAGTTCAGCTTCCCGTTACAACTACTTGGAGAGCTTTTCGAACAATTTTGATATGTGGGTCTTAACCCAGACACATCAGATCTGAGCTTCGGGGAGTGGGGACCAGGTGTCAGTATTCATTCACAACTATGAATAGGCTGAGAACCTATGATAAAGGGGTGGACTCAGGAAAAAAAGCAAGTTTAGGGAAAGCTTTGGAGAAAGCCCTGAGCATACACTGATGATGCGAACGTCTTCTCTGCCAAGATTCTGCAAGCACTGCAGAAGAAAACGGTAAAAAGTTCCCAGAAATTAAGACCCAGAACAGTAGTGGGGACATACAGGCTGTACTTGGAACTGATCCGTCTTGTAACCAGGGCTGAAAGTTCCCAGTACTGCCGTTGCCGTTGGGTGCTGCCTCTACGGCAGAAGCAGTGTTAGGCAGTTGTAAATGTGAGTCTGAGTTTTTGTTCACTTACTAGAATTTGTTTTTGTTTGTTCTGTGGGAGAATAATTGTTTCACAGCTGTTGTTGCCATGAATATTTTTTGCCTGTGCAATGAATCGTCCTTTTGCACATACATTTCAAAGTAAGACAGAATACCAAGAGGAGATCCTGGGTCAAACCACAACTGAAGCTTTGAACCAGTTCTCATTTATCAAGGCTTCCATTTTCACATGTTTCCGGGCTGTGTGCTGGGGGTGGGATAATAATGAACAAGATGCAGTACTGGCCGCAGTGAATTTACTAAGGCTTGGAAGTAGACAGGATAGTTGCAAATAAATAAAGGTAGTTGTATTAGTAAGGGTTCACCAGAGAAATAGAACCAGTAGGATAGGTAGGTAGAACAGATAAATATAAGAGGGGATTCATTATAAGAATCGGGTCCCTCCGTTATGGTGGCCGAGAAAGTCCATGATCTGCCATTGACAGACTGAAGAACCAGGGAAATTGGTGATGTAATTCAGACCCAAGTCCTGAGAAGCAAGTGGGGGTGTGAGTTGGTCTGAGTCCCAGAGATCTGATGCTCAGATATGGAGAGAAAGATGCTTGAGGGAAGTGACATCAATCAGGTAGGAAAGTGAGTTGTTTGGTTACCATGTGTGTGAACCTGAGTGGGAGACTGAGGAGCTAACACAGAGGCTGCACTATGGAATGGTCTGTGGGCCCCGAAAATAGTTTAATACCAAGAGTTTCTCTAGGATTCACTTTAAAAGTTTACAAATAGCTCAGCTGAGAAACAGGCAGTAGTAATTCACTATTTTTGTGCACAAAACCTTGTTGACAATTTTCATCAAGCGATTTATATGGTATTTTGTTCTCGATTATTATATGCTCACTGTTTTTAAACTTTTGGGTAGCATCTTTTAGGACAGCACATTTTTTTCCGAATACTGTGATTTTGAAGAAAGTGCATGTTAAATACACCATATTTTAATAAAATAATATATTTGTGACCTTCCTCTCTTTTGCCTTACTTAACTGACTATAATTTTAGATAGACTTTGGTATTTTCAGAGAAGATATATATTTCATTGATGTGTCTATTGTGGTAAATAGAAACCTCAACTTTGGGTAGATGGAATTTGCCATTTATCATCTATTTTTGTCATTAGGGAAAAAAAGTCAGTGGCAATTTTCGTGAAAAATTAAATTGAAAATTTCATCACAAGGAAAGTTAGAATTTGTCCCTCTGTCTTCAATCATGTTGGCATCATGTAGCTACAATACCAGGTTATGCCTTACCACCCCTCAACTCCGCCCCGCCACGCACAGTTGTCTTTCCCTCTTCCTCCTTTCCCACTTTCTTTATTAATTTAAAAATGGAGACCTTATGTTTCTTCCTTAACAATCTTTTATCAAGATTTGGGCTGCAGTAGGATTTCCTTTCCATTCCAAGTAGGCTTTGCTAATCAACCCTAGCATGCTTTTTCCAGACCTTTCCTTTGTTGTCTTGCTTTTAGTCCGGTGCTCCACACAGCCAGTACCAGTGGGTGGGAGACATCATTATCCTACAAGAAACCTGGCCAGAAAAACATCATCCACATCCTGTTGTAACAATGTTCCAGCCCATGAGGCTCACTTGGGGTAGTCAAGCCCTCACCTGGCTCTTCTGAATCAGTCTCCAGAGGAGGCGCTGGGAAACTCTCCCATTCAGTTATGTTGCCTTCAACAACTTTTATTGTCTGAACAACTAATTTTGAGAACAAATAGATGTATACACAAATTCCTATACTCCTTACAAAAGCTTTCCTGCCCAGGATATTTACTGCAAATAATTTCATTTTCAAAATATTAGACTTATTTCTGTAGGTATTCTGAGTTTGCCTTAGAAGCTTTATCTAGGGGTCAAGGTTATAGCAGTAGAAAGAATGCTTAGTGATTTAGAGGATGGTCACTCTAAATGTATGAAAACTTGATACCAGTGACTTGTGTTCAAAACCGAGTAAACGAACTGAAGTCCCACATGTCAGTTCAAATTATGCAAATGTACTTATCTGTCCATGGCGTTAAGCTCTGGCCGAATAAAACTGTCACATGGCAACTCAAGAGGGTAAAAAGGCAGCAAAAGAAATCTTAGGGTGCTACATCTTATTCTCCCTCCGAGTCACTTATTTGAAATCACTTTAATATAGAATCCCAACTATAAAGCAGACACTCTCCCTAAAGAAAAATATTATCGCCGGGAAGAACACTTTTTCTTACACAGTGTAGAGTATGGCCCTGTCCACCAGTAATATTTTACTTGACTTTTTGGCTATTCATCCATTTGTTATAGTGCCTATTGAATTTTTTTATTTACTATTGAAATAATCGGTTTTTCAAGTCCTTTTTTTCTTTGAAAACAGTCACAGTCCACTAAATGGAAGCCATTGGGCAGTTTGTTTTCAATGCTAGGCATTAGTATGCTAATTATCACAGCTACTTTCCACACACTCAGTGATCACCTTCCAGCTTCAGTAAACCACTCAAGCTGTTTAAATAAAAGACTGTTGTTGTCTTTTATTCTTACTGTCTCAACACAAGAAATGCCTTAAAAAGTGCTCTGGTAATGTTGCCTATAACGCTAGATAAATGATCAAAACAAAGTTGCAAATGCGTTGCCAGGTGTTACAGGGTGCAGCTGTTTTTGCACAACCTATGTTGACTTGAACTGTTCTTCCCCTCCTAGCCATGTTGGCTAGCTGTCTCCTACACTAAGGCCACCTCTTGGTGGTGTCATTTCTGTAACCACATTCACCTTGTGAGAGAGCAGTTATGTTGACAGAGTAACACAGTTACCCCTACATTGTGCACTGAATATAAGATAATAGAGAAGCAGAGGACGAGGGCATGCCACACATGTCTGGAGGAAAAAGCCTTGGGAATAAGCATGTGTGTTTATCTGCTCTCAAGAATAACATGGTTTTCAGGATAACTGATGATAAAATTATTTTCAAATGCTGTAGGTAGCCCTAGTGGAGAACCTTGTGGAAAGACTTGCTTGGAAGAAAGAGACAATCAGTGGTTGGGGGTCACGCTTTCCAGACAGCCAGGAGAAAATGGATCCATTGTGGTAGGTTATTGGAATTGGTGCACTGATAACATCATGAAATCAGGTATTCTGGGTGTGACTTAAATCATGTGCTCTACTTTTATGTTTTATTCAGACTTGTGGGCATAGATGGAAAAATATATTTTATATAAAGAACGAAAATAAGCTCCCCACAGGAGTTTGCTATGGAATGCCCTCTGATTTACGAACAGAACTAAGTAAGAGAATAGCTCCATGTTACCAAGGTAAGGCATGATTTTGATATTAACTAGATCAGGAGAGACAAGTGAATGCTTTAAAAAAATTTTTTCTCTCAGTTTTGGATGGGGGGAGATCATTGAAATAGCTATGTTGTTTTTAACTAAAAGTATTCTTTCTTTTTTTACTCAATTATAATAGTATTACTTTTACAAATGTACTTTGTGTTTTTAGGAATAGAAATTATACAGTTTCTTTCATTTGAATAATTTAGGAAACTAGTTGATAACTACATACTTTTGCATAAAATATATTTTCAATTCAGTATAAGTAAGTCTAATGCTTAGTAAATATAGGACAGTTGAAATCATGAAATTAGATTAAAAATCTGATCAGAAAGAAGAAAACTGCTTAGGTTTCTTGCTTTACATTTAGCTTCTAAGAATATTCAGAAAGATTCAAGTTAAGTGTAAATAAATCTTTCCCACTCACTATGTCTTTTTTTTTAATTCAAATGTTTTCCTTGAAACAGCAAGAGATTAGAATCTTAAGTTTGAAAGATTTTCCCATGAAATTCTAGGTCATGGGCAGCATTAATACAGACAGAGCTAGTACAAAAATAAACCACTGAAGTGATCAAAATTAGGGGTGTCTACAGAGCATCAAAAATGATATCTGCACCAGAGCTAAAATTCTAAAAATGTCTTTGGAAAACTCAGAATTAAATATAAATGCATTCCAGTTTTCAAAGTTTCTAATCAAAATGATTACCGCTGTGTCTAAAGACAATTTCTTAACTGACAAAATTTTGACCAAGTATGCAAATTCAATTATTGATACTTTTAATATTGGAGTCTTTCCTCTCTGGCATTTGATGCTGTGGAAAAGCTGATTGATACATATGCCTTCTTTGCCTTTGGATGTCAAGATAAATGAAATTGAATTTGAAATTTGAATATGAAATTCTTAATTGCAGTAAAATTCAGTCCTAGATTTCTGAATGTTCATTATCCTCTTTCCTAATAGTTTATTGTTTACACTTTAAAATATTTTCATAGTAGAGTCTTTATTTTTGCTAAGATATACCTAGCCATATTCTACAAAAAAAAAATTCTAGATAGCATAGACCTAAAATACCTAAAATTATAGGGAAACTTACTAAAACTTTTTAAAATGGGATCAGGAAAGATATAAAAAGGAGTGGAAAATTACAGGGAGTAGGAATTATAAGTGACTTCGCAATTTATTTAACTTTTCTGTTAGCTAAGCGAAAACAAGGATGTAGTTCTGATTCTTATTTTCATAGATGTTTAGTTATATCCATTCTTTCAGAGAGGCAAAGCCTGTCTCCTTAGTAAGTTCCAAAAACATCCATTCATGGGGGCTTTGCAACAAGAGACCCTCCATTTCCATATGGATCTTGACTCTGTTATTTTCAGCTGGGCAAAATCTAGGAAGCCTATTTTAAATGGAAACCTAGAATGGAAGCCACAGATCCTACCTCTGTGTTAGACACTTGATAATTTTCTGAATATATACTGCATATTCCCATGAAAAAGTCAAGGTAGATATTTTTATTACTATTTCATAGAAATATTTTGAAGATTAATATGGAAGATATTTGTGATCTTATACGTTATCAAAGTACTATAATTTTAAAAATGTAATAGTTTAAAATATAGACCTTAAAAGGTATATTTGTAAGAATTAATAACAAGATTGTGCAGATTTTGTCTTTATTTTGAAATGAAATCCTGAATTGTTTTTCTATTTCATTTTAGATTATGTGAGAAAATTTGGAGAAAATTTTGCATCATGTCAGGCTGGAATATCTAGTTTCTATACAGAGGTAATAAAAAATAGCTGCTTTGAATGTTTACATATAGAATTCTAGTTCTGAAGACCTAGAAGACTGATGTTATTCTTTGCAGTAAAAATAGTACAACATCTGAATAATATGTCTCTTAAATTTCAGAGCATTACAATGTAGTTTTCACCTCAATATACATGTTTTGAAAAAATACTAACATTTAAATGGTTGTGTTACACACAAGATCAACTAAAAGTCTATACTAAAGAATATTACTTGTATCAAGATTTAATAGAAAGCAAAGGGAGCTATAGTTATTTGTTTTGTTAACTTAGGCATTGAAAGTAGCTACCCAACTGTCTTATTTTAATTGCTAGTTGAGTGGGAAACAAAGCATACAAATCCATATTTTTCATTAAACTTGTGAGAATTGGGAGATTTAAAAACTTAGTATCATCTTAAATCAGATACATTCTCCAACTGTATTATTCACTAACACTCCAGGATATTCAGTGAAAGGTCACAGTTGTAGTCTATCCCAAATCTCCCTGTTTCTCTTATAAGCCCATAATGAATTTATGAATGTTTTCTGAATCTATATAGACAGGTTGCATCAAGCCTTGTGTTGGTAATTTCTGTAAATATTACCTGCTATATATATAAAAAAAATCTTTCCTTAGTTTGTATTTAAATGGACCTTTTTTAAAATTCAGGATTGTTCAGGAAATTTAGAAATAAATATGTTTGATTGCTGAAAGTCTTCATATTTCACCAAATGTCTGCTCATTCCAACCTTCCCTCTATTTGTTTTTCTTAAATTCTTATTTATCATCAAATGTGCCCCAGATTCCATTGGGCATGTTTTTTTCTAAGCTAACATTATTAAGGAAACTGGTCAATAGCTTTTTGTAAATTGAAATGAATTGCATCCACTTTTTACTCTTTGGCAATGCATGATCATCTTCATCATGAGCACTAGTGAATAATTACCCAGCTATGATTTACTTTGATGGAAATCACATTGTCTTTCTTCTGAAAGCTTACCCTCACGTTCAGTGATCCAACCTTCGATTTTAAAGCCCACTGATAAGTGTGAAGCCAGAGTTTTACTTTTCTGAAATTTTACTTCAGGTGAAAATCCAATAACTAGCTTTTCTTTTTTACTGATATGTTTTTAAACTCATAAAATGCTCAGTTTCAGAATTTTATAAAAATGTATTCTTGTCACTGTTTACTTAAGAAGTATATCTGCAGGGGGTTTTGGGTAGTGAGATCAAACATTTAAATGATGATAAACTTTTTTTTTCTTACAGGATTTAATTGTGATGGGGGCCCCAGGGTCATCTTACTGGACTGGCTCTCTTTTTGTCTACAATATAACTACTAATAAATACAAGGCTTTTTTAGACAAACACAATCAAGTAAAATTTGGAAGTTATTTAGGTACTATAAAAATTTCTAATCTAAAATCTATCTGCCTTACAGATACTAGTAATTATAAATAAGGCAAGATGTATCTTCGAAAGATCAAAATGGCCAGTAGTAAAGACACAGTTCAGAAATTGTCTCTTTAAGGATGTAATCTATAAAACTTTAATTAACCTAATATTTTACATATATAACTATAAAATCAACTTAGAATTCTTAGCTTAGAACTCATGGATTTCTTTACTCTTTATAGTAAAACTCTTGTAATCTTATATTTTTAAGAAGTTAATTATTATAAAGGTGGCATCTGTTGAGTGCTTACCATGCTAGGAACTTTTGTAAGCACTCTATGTGAATTAACCCATTTAATCGGGTATGATTAGGTCTAGTTTCTTAAAGGACCAACTGAAAATCAACGGGACTGCCAACAGCAATGAAGACAATGGGTAACACGAGGCCTATGGGTCTAAAAACAGCTCATTGACCTTCACCTCATAAGTTCTTAGAATATTTCCCAGAGTTTAACTATTTTTATCTTCCTCTGCCTCCTCAGGGCACTTTATATTTCTACAGAAACACAAGATTTTCCTGGCATTAATTCCCCTATTATAGTACAAGGAATGCTTTTCCTATAGTATCTTAGAAAATACAGATTTGTTTAAACCATATGTGCCTCAAATGTGAGCAGCCTATATTAAAAAATAATAATAATTTAAGAAGACAGTATTATTCTCATTCACACAGAAGGAATTCATTTTCAAAGAGAGGCTAATTCATTCACAATTCAACATTTACTTGTTTATGGTTGAAGGATATCTTAAAATTATTATAAAAAATGTACCTGAGTATTATGCCTTTTATCACAGAATATTTTACCTTTTGTGGCATCCCATAATTTTATCATAATAGGAAGATTTTATGGCAAAAGAGGTTTAGGAAGATTTTCTTAAAATTTAAAATCTTATATATATATATATATATATATATATATATATATATACTCTAAAATATTTGTTGTAATCCTAGAAGCTAGCTTGTCCTGATACTATACAGAGATTTTTTAACAAAATAAATGTAAAGGCACTATCTTCAATTTTGAGCACTTGGAAATATAAGCCATGTAGCTAATTTTGTAACATACCAATTATTGCTTGAAGCACATAATAAAATGAACAATTTTGAGTATTGCTATGTTAAATATTCTTAAAACTGTTTAGTGTAGTCATTTTGCATTCAGTATCATTTAATTTTATAAGTGAATTTATGATAATATGTTACCTGTTGCAAATTATATTCTCATATTTTTCTCCATTTTTTTTTTGAAGGGTACTCAGTTGGAGCTGGTCATTTTCGGAGTCCGCATACTACCGAAGTAGTTGGAGGAGCCCCTCAACATGAACAGATTGGTAAAGTAAGAATTACATTTTTATACTTACTTCTTTGCAAAGGGTTAAATAGATGGCTTGAGAGAATGAGATATTAAAGAATCTATGGAATGAGAACTAGAAATGATGAGCAATGAGCTGTATGTAGTGGAATTGATGAAAGTTGTATGGTTTTGAGATATAATTTAGCAAAAAAGCTTAAAGGAAAATTATATAAGTCAAATGAGTTTTCTTTATGAATAAATTGTTCTTGAGATAGAATCATTGCAAGATGTCTAGGGAATATACTGGTTAACAAGTACAGTAGAAGGAAAATTCTAGAAAGAGTAATATGTTATTTCTGGTTCAAGTTTGTGTTACATTGTGTGTGACTGTTACTAAATTTTTCTGAGCCTTACTTTGAGTAAGGAGGCAGACAGTGCCTTCTGAGCCCTCTAGGGATCAGATAATTACAGATAAAAATAAGATAATTACTGAAAAGGTAGTTTTGCAAGGACAGCATGGTAATGTCAACGTGGTTCCCTAAACCTTTTGTATCACTATGAAAAGGATTTTTAAAAATATATTTGAGCAATTACAAGTTTTGAAAATTGATGTTTTGATCAAATGACAAACCTTTTTAATGTGATAGCAGTCTAACCTTTTCAAATTATTTTCCCAATTGCAGGCATATATATTCAGCATTGATGCCAAAGAACTAAATATCTTACATGAAATGAAAGGTAAAAAGGTAATATGTCTACCTTTGGTATCACTAAGGGACTTTGTGAGTAACCCTGCTTTTTTCTCAATGACTGGATCTGGTTTGCTTTGGGGCAGCTCGGCTCTTATTTTGGATCTTCTGTCTGTGCCGTGGATCTCAACGCAGATGGCTTCTCAGACCTGCTGGTGGGAGCCCCCATGCACAGTGTCGTCAGGGAGGAGGGAAGAGTGTTTGCGTACATCAACTCCGGCTGGGTAAGTCTGATCGCCAGTCAGCTGCCAAGCTGCTTATGGGATGACAGACACTAAAGCTCTTGTTATACGAGAGTTCTGAGCCTATAGGTTCTTAGGCTTGTTTTACTGACGAAAGTAAAAATTTTGGTTTTGTACTGATTCTCCGAAAGTACAGTAGTAGAACACGATGATCGATGTGCAGCTGTCCCGTTTTGCTACTCCAGGAGTAGGTGATCGGTTGTCCTGGAGTTTCTCTATTTACAGGTTGTATGTATTCACTCAAGTAGTTGAAGTTTCTTCCGGTTTTAATATGACACAAATCTAATTTGAAAAAATGATTTTTATATATCTCTCAAAATGTGGATTTTTTACTTGAGGGTTCTGTAGCAAATATCTTTATATAATTTGAAAATAATAAAATATTAGAAGTAGATGATAAGATATGGAATGTGTTCAAAGTCTTGATTTGAAGACAGTTGGGAGCAAGATGTGTTTTGATGAAATGTTAATTTGCACAAATCATGTATTATTTTCTTGATAAGACTATATAATTGACATAGTTTATTCTAAAGTGGATATAGTTGTAGATATAGGTAATTACTACTGTAGTTAAGTTTTAAATTGGGGGGGATATTTTGGAGTAGAAATTGACCACTTGGCAGTTCATTTTAAAAGAGTTTTGCTGGCCTTGTCTTGCCAGACTATCTTCTTGGTATTAAAACAAAGAACTGATAGGGCCTTACTGGAATCTTCTTGTCCTGATCTTTTGATTTAAGAGCAAGAACAGATTTGTGAAGATACCGATTCATTTCTTAAAGAACAGTATCGGTCAGAATTCAGTGATGTAAAATCTGTTTCAAGAAAGTATTTGTAATCCTACTTAATAAATGGTTTCAGAGCATTTAATAAGTTCTTATATTAAGCATCATATTAAACTCTTTACAACTCAAGGAAGAAAGTGCTGTCTCATAAAGCTGAGAGATTCTCAAAGTTCCAAATATAGAGCAGGAAAAAGTTATGAACTGAGATTTCCTAGACTGTGCTTAAACCTAAATTTAATAGTAAAGGCATATCATCTACAAAGTGACTGTTCGTATCTCATTAATGGTGATGTCAGGCATTACTTTTTCTTGCATAAATATTTCACATTTCCCTGTCTATCAATGAGTTTTTTATACTAGCTACACTGTCATTCTGCATATTTCTCTTTCCCTTCTCTTTAGAAGTAAAGTTTTTGAGAACAGTTTAAAAAGTAGCATGCACATCTAAAATGAGGCAGTATAGGACCATTTTTTTTCTCAGTTGAAATCATAAGGAACCCCAATATGAAAAAGATACAGGTGAGGCTCTTTTTGCTTAAAAGGCATAGGAGGCACCCTACCCACTCGGTGACCCTTCGTGCTTCCCTTTCTCCTACCCCAAGGCACCACTTGAATACTGGGGTTAATTTCAGAATTGATTTCAGCTTTTAACACTTCTGACACAGGTTACTCCTTTGTTCTTTTCTAAGTTCCTATTTGTTAACTCTAAGATAGCGCTGACTGCTACCTGGAATTATGTATGTATTGGTTTGGTTCACTATTGTCTGTTTTTCTACTGGAGTGCAAACACTGTGTGAAGAGGATTATCTGTCTTATTTACTGCTGTTTCCTCAGGGTTTGAAAGAGCCCTGGACAAATAGGTGCTCAGCAATTGTTTTCAAATGAATTCATGAAAGAATAATGCTTAATGAATCTAGCTTCCATCTACTTCTGAAATAGCTTGCAAGGGTCCCCAGTGAAATCTTGGTCACCATTCTCTGTGACTGGAAAATACTTAAAGCAGAGGGATTTCCACTTCTTCAAACTCACTGTCCCCACCCCACCCAGGAACTTCAGTGCCATTCTATTGTCTTGGGTCTGCACCTTCTTATCCTCTTTGGAACCCCTTCTCCCTTCTGTTCTTTAAATTGGGTGTTTCCCTTGGAGCCAAGCTCTTGTATCCCTTACTCTTTCGATAGAATTGTTCACTGTTTTTGGTGCCAGCGATTGTCTGTGAAGAGAGGATCCCCAAACTTAGCTCATCTAAAAATATTAAGTAAATGACATTTAGTGAGTATCAGAAATGTAACAAGAAACATGAAAAGAGCTGAGAATGATCTCAGTCCTGACCTCCAGGATATCAGAATCTAGAAAACCCATAAACATGAGAGTGAGTGCAACATGGTAAATAGTAGATTGTTAGTATATACAGAACGGAAGCTATTCTCTTTGGCTCAAGAAGGTTTCACATAAGAAGTATTACAGGAATTTTTTAGTTGGAAAATAAAAGGTGAGGGACACTTCACAAAGGGTAGAATATGTGTGTGCTTCAGGAATGATGAATAGACTTGTTTGACAAGAGGGAAGCATCTATGATAAGCAGTGCATAGACTGGTTTTTTTCCTATAAGGAAGTAACATTATCAGAATTTGGCTTTCACTCTTAACAGCTCTTTACTGCAACATTATTTAATATTTTCTCATAATAACTCATCTTCCAACTTCAGAGTTAGCAGTAGACCTGTCCCGGTTCCACTGCTGCTAGAATAAGGTCCCGCAGGGCAGCTTCCGTTGTGTCAACAACTCAGCTCAGAAACCTCTGGTAGCTTCTATTGTTTCCTAAATTAAGAGTAAAACTCCCTCAGCATCAAAGTCCTATATCAGGAGATTCCAATCTGACTTTTTTTTGTCTTGTTCATAATACACACCATTCATAAGAGCCAAACTCTTTGGACTTTGTATTTTGCTGATCATTTTCTCTGTATATGAAAGTGTGCCTGTCCTTCAGTAGCCATCTTGAGGACCATCTCCTTTATGAAATCCCTCCTGGCTTTCAACTGGATATTCTCTCCTTGCTTCTCAATATTGCAGAGCAGTCTTGTAAGGCATTGACCTGACTGTGCTGGGCCTTCTGTGTGACTGTGGGCTTCTTCAAGAAGGGGAGCGTGGCTCATGCACAAAATGTCTTGTCCCCTGTCACCCATTCACTCTTTGCACAGTTCATTGATTTTAGTAGGAACTTGATAAATATTTGCCAAACTGATTATCAGAATGATCTACTGGATTTTCAAAGCTAGGTATCGCAAGTTTGGCAATTTTTTATGTCCTCTGAGCTCTAATCATACTATTATAATATGGGTTGACATACCTGAAAAAATATTTATTGAATTGAACTGGGATGTATGTACTAAAGCTCAGTCTGTGATTTGTTCAACTTGTTTGAAGCATTAGGAAAAAATCCCTATCCAATGACAGCAGTTAATCATGGGTACAGTTGTCAGGGGTGCTATAGTGATACCTTTTCCCCTCTTTCTATCCAGGGAGCATTAATGAATGAGATGGAAACAGAACTCGTTGGGAGTGACAAATACGCTGCGAGATTTGGAGAATCTATAGTTAATCTTGGTGACATTGATAATGATGGCTTTGAAGGTAATTAAAATGATCTGATTTGATGATTGATTTCTGCCTTTTAAATGATACATGGAAGAGAATATGGTTGGCATTTTATGTTTTTACCTTTCTATAGAAAATGGGGCCAGAAAGTTATGCTGTTTGTTTTTGCTTTTTTTTTTTTTTTTTTTTTTTTAGTGTTCTACCTGACTTCTCAGTTGTTAGCTATTGATTCTCACTATTGTTAACCAAGGATGGTATTCAAAATAAATACCTTTTTCATTGTTTGTAAGGCAGCATTGGTTATAAGCTGTATTATGTGCCCCTAAAAACTGCCTATTAAATTCTGATATCCACCATTTCTCTATTTAAGATGGATCCTGATTTCAGAAATGTTAAAATGTTGCGGGGCGGGGGAAGTATATCATAGACTCTGAACTTAGCGATCAGTACAGCAAATACACTGACAAAGCTGCAGAGCTGGAGCAGAGTTCTGGAAGCCCGCTTCTGTGCCAGGCACTCCTTGTGCCAGGACTTGGGCATCCCAGGAGAACGTCATGAGCAGTGGTGAGGGGGCAACCGGCAGGCTCAGGGACAGTGGCTATTTACCAACTGACATGGAAGCATTTCATGAATGGAGGGGATGGTACTGTCATAACTGTGCTTATTGGCTGGTTATCAGCCCTGCTGCTGAAATACATTTTTCTACCGGCCTTCCGTCTTAAATTTGCCTTTTTAAATCTAGTACTGAGTGAACCAAGTCTGATAAAACTATGCATAAAATGATGAATAGGTTTGAGAGGAGAGTGTAATTCCTGGAATTCAATAAATGAGATCAGGCTGTCTTTCTTTCTCTGTCTTGACTTAGTCACTTAATATAAATGCCCTCAGAGTCCATTCATGTTGTCGTAAGTGGAAGGATTTCTTTTCTTTTTTTATGGCTGAATTGCATTTTTGTCTTACCCATGAGTAGGCATCCTCTGCATTTTAGGTACTAACAAGATTCATGGTTTTTCTGCTTTCTCACGGGTGACTTTAATTCCATCGTACGAGACAGCAGGCATCTACCTTGCATTTTTCTTCATGTATTTCTCTATTCCTTTTCCCCATCTTCTATTTTATTTTTCTCGGGTAGATGGATGAAATTACTCTGTGTCATGGCAGAGTGTGTGGGATTGTATAGAAAGGGGATGAAAATCCCACCTGCTCGTTTTTCTTCCACCTCCAATCTTAGATGCAAATCAGACTTAATGTCCTTTGGCTATGCACAATTTTCTGGTACTTTGCATTGCAGACCTAAGTTATTTTTACTTTCATCATGTCAGTGTCTTATTCTTCAAAAGGAAGAAAATCTGGCTATATTTCTGTGTCCTTAAGAAAGCCAAGCAAGCAGTTTTCTAAGGAGACAACCAATCAGCTTGTCAATGGTCCAGCATAAAAATCTCAACAGAAGTGTGAGACAGTGATGGTGTAGGGAGGTAGACAGGCAGGGAAACAGACTGACCTATGTGACTGGCATGACTGACTGACAGAGAGACAGCATTTTGGATCTCATCCATAAGATAAATTGGTAAAACCACTTATTTTGGGTTTAGATTTTCTCACCTTGAGCCTTATTACCTGACTTTTAGACTATATGTTTGAATATTTTTTGAGTGGAACTATAATAAAAATTCTATGATTGTAAATTATAAACTGTATCATGGGCTCCTGAACTAAACAGTGATGTATTATTGAATCATATAACTGAGCACTTCAGTGACACAGAACAGGAAAGGGGCTCAAGGAGAGGAAAACACTAGGTGTAATCTCTATTGTTAATGATTTTGTAAAGCGTGGTGCAGGCTCTGGACTGCCAGGTTCAAATGCCAGCTTTGCCATTTCCTGGCTCTGGGACCTCAAGCAAGTTGCCCTCTGTGCCAGGGTTTCCTCATCAGTAAAGCTGAGATTAAAAAAAGTATTTGATATAGTTGTTGTAAGTGACCTGAGTTAGTATGTATAAGCCCCGAGCACAGTGCCTGCATGGTAAATGTTACATGTATTAGCTGATGTTAAGATTATTATGATTATACTAATGATAATTGTTATGATTGGTACTAACAGTGAAATAAAACATTCAGATGAAAAGTAAAAATAATTGTCAAGTATGAATGTGTTCTGTATGTTGTATACCAAAGCGAGTTGTATAAGCATGGCAAGACATTTTATTATTTATTGATAATATGTATTTTCCTCATTTCATAATGATACCTAGAACTTTAGCATATTTCATTACAGATCCAAATATAATCCTAAGAAGTAAGGGTTTGTTTGGAACTATGTGAGATATATAAGATATGCCATAGATAGAAGATGGCTGAAGATTGAATATACCCTAATGTCTCCCTCTTGGGATCACATTGATCTGGGTCTCTTTAATATTTCAGCCGAAAAGGCTTATCTGTATTGTTTCATGTTCACCTGAATAACTTGTGCCTTAAAGCACCAATGCTAATAATTGATACTGCAAGAATTTCTGTATAGGAACAGCTTTATAACTCAGACTTGCTATCTCTTCATATGTTATCATCATAGACTTATAGTTACCAAGGACTTAGCCACAATGGTTGAAGTATAAACTCAGTCCTGATTATGACATTGTTAATTGGTTTTGTCTTCAGGGGCTATAGGATGCTTCTCCCCCATTCTTTCCCTTTATAACCCTCTTCCTCTCCTCTTCTTTCTCTTTTTCCTGCTCTTTCCCGCTCTGTTCCTGTGTGTATGAAGACTGCACACATATGGCCCCAGCTATCCCAAACCAGCCGCCCTCCCTCCTCTGTGCCGTCCTGCCCTTCGCTCCCTTGCTCTTACACAGGCTGGTTCCCGTGTTTGCTTCCTTTGCCCTTTTCTTCATCTGGCTATGAACTAGCAATGCTTTTTTTTAATTGAACTATAGTTGGTATACCATGTTATGTCGGTTTCTGGTATACAACATAGTGACTCAGCAATTATATGCATTACAATATGCTCACCACGATAAGTGTAGTTGCCATCTGTCGCCATACAAAGTTATTACAGTATTATTGACTTTATTCCCTGTGCTATGCTTTTCATCCCTGTGACTTATTTATTTTATAATCAGAAGCTAGTCCCTCTTTATCCCCTTTACCCATTTCACCCATTTCCCTCCCCTTTGGCAACCACCAGTTTGTTCTCTGTTTATGAGTCTATTTCTGGTTCATTTGTTTGTTCATTTGTTTTGTGTTAGATCCCACATACAAATGAAATCATGGTATTTGACTTTGTCTGACTTATTTCTCTAAGTGAGCAAAATACTCTCTAGGTCCATCCATGTTGTTGCAAATAGCAACATTTCATTCTATGTTATGGCTGAGTGATATTCCATCCTGTCTATGTACCACATCTTTATCCATTCATCTGCTGATGAGCTCTTAGGTTGTTTCCATATCTTGGCTGTTGTAAATAATGCTGCAACTTTAATCTCATCCTGAGCATCTTTTATGAGGAGCTTGCTCTAATTTCTACCACCTTCTCCTTGCATGTTATGCTGTTATTCTGGTTTTACTTGCTGTTCTTCCTCGCTAGACTATCAGTTCCTTTTTTTGTGTGATTCTGCCTTGTATTGCCAGCTCCTGGCAAGTGTCCAGAATACAATAGATGCTCAGTAGCGGTCCACTAAATAAATAAGTGAATGTGTGATTTTGTATATGAAAATTTAGATAATTTTCACAAGTCAAAAGAGGGTAATCTTAGTATATCTAAACAAAGTAAGTATAAAACATTTCAGATGAAAATGGAAAAAGCATTTGTACTTTGAAAATTGTACAAAGTTTGGCATAGAATTCTATATCAAAGACTTTTTAATCATGATGGAATAGCAATAAAAAATTAACACTGTAGTTGTTTAAAAGGTTTGGACCTGATAAAGATTAGTAAGTAACATTATTATGAAAGCAAACTTTCTGTAGTTTGAGTTTCTATTAAAGGTGTAAGAAAATATTGCCTGTGAATTAATATATGCATGCACCCAAATAAATATAATGCTTGGTGAAAATAATGAAATGCTCTTGCAACAATAGAATATTATTTTTCTGCTATGTGCTATATATTTATAGCACTTAAGCATTCATAGTTTCTATTTTTCTCATTTTCTTATATCAGTTGATCTTTCTTTTTCTCTCCTGGTATCATAATCTAATGTGAATCTGAAAGTCATAAAGGTGCTACAGTGATTATTTTACAGAACAGATTCACTTTCTGAAATCCAGTTTGTGTGTATGTATGCCCATGTGTGTATACAGATATCCTTAACAAATACCTTAATCACTTTCATTGGAACAGGAATTAATTTAGAAGTCATTTTGCAAATAAACTAAAGCCTAGGGCTCAACATAAGGATTCTTGTGGTTCTAATATTCATAGATGATGATAACTTATTATGTGCTAGGCACTGCTCTAAGCAGTTTGTATGAGTTATGTCCTCCTAACCTGCTGAGAGCAGGTTCTCTTAATGATACCATGCTGTAGGTGAGGGAAGGAAGACACAGGATGGTAAGGAAATGGGCCTGGCCTAGCACAGGTGGGCACAAGGGAGTGCTGGGGTCAGACCTTGGCAGTCTGACTATAGAGCCCGTGCCCTTAACCATTCTGTTTAGACTGCCTTTCAGACCCATTTGCTCTGCTTCTTTCATGCACAGACTATTTTGCACAGTCCTGTTCTTTGTTATGATGATAACAGTATTTTGTAGTTATTTTTTGTCTAGTGAGAAAAGTGTTAGTTTTTTCATAACAAGTTTTTCTTACGTGACTTGGATTCAGGAGGACGGAGGTCAGTCAGAGTTGCATTCTTTGTATCAATAATTTATTTTCTGTCTCAATTCTTGAATAGATGTTGCTATTGGAGCTCCACAAGAGGATGACTTGCGAGGTGCTATTTATATTTACAATGGCCGAGCAGATGGAATATCGTCAGCATTCTCACAGGTAGAACACTTATTCTATTTTCAAAAGCATTAATAACAAAAGCTTTCTGAAACTTCTTGGGTTAATATGGACTTATTTTTCTTAATTTTCTCTTTCAATTATTTAATATTCTAATTCACCAGTTCCTTATGATAATCGTAGATAGTCTCATTTTTAAGGTCACTAATAGCTCTTTGAAACCTTTTTTTTTTTAATGGATGAGAGCTCTGGTTCACCTCCATTCTATTTTGTCTTTAACCTATAAAAGACTTCTCTGCACTTCACCAAATTTATGTCCTGAAATAATATACTATTCCCAAGAAGCCTATTTGGATTTGATTAACCATGTCTTGCCTTGTGGCTAAAGGCCCATATTTCATGGAGACAGCAAACACAGATACTCTGTATTCCTTTCAGAACAGAGGAGTAAGACAAGAATACTTTAATAAGGGTTCCTGATTTAACTGACTTCACTTTAATATTTAGACAAATCAGGACATTTCAGTACAGCCAGCACATGGAAACACTATGTACACAAGCAGAGAAGAAAAGATTTTCCAAAGATACTTTTTTGGAAGTATTAACTAATGTGATTATTTTGTTTGGGTGAAATAGGCAAATAGTTCTATATATTTAGCATGAAAGATAAAGTCTAGTAAAAAATATGGATTTTCTTAGAAGATAACAGCCTGATACTTATAAATACATACATGTACATGAAATTAGATACAGGGAATAGGACCCACATGCCTGACTCGAGGTGTCCTCTTCACATGCTAGGATGCAATCTGGCTAAGGAGGGTGGCTTTTCTCATAAACTGGAGGCTCTGCTAAGTGATAACAGTGTCTTATTTTCCAAATTACTTGTTTTGTTATTCATGTTGGTCAGGGAAATAAATACAGAGCCTGAAAGAGACTGGGGAGAGAGTGTCACGACTATTTTCGAAGGTCTATAGTATATAATTTTCTCTTTGCTCATACAGTAAACAAAGCATTTTTTTCTAGTCACAAAATATATGTCACCCATCCACTTCAAGCTGGAAACTTTTGTTTCTCTTGGATGAAAGTATTTGACTTAACTAAATGAATTTTGTTAATAAATGTGCCAACGAGTAAGAAGGCTCATTATTTAATTAAATCATGGCTTCTCTGGAATATTAGGTGTTCAAAAACTGCTTCCCACTCAATCTACCTATTTTTCAGAGAATTGAAGGACTCCAAATCAGCAAATCGTTAAGTATGTTTGGACAGTCTATCTCTGGACAAATTGATGCAGATAATAATGGATATGTAGGTAAGTATAAAATTGAAATAAGCTCTACTGTGGATGTTACTTTATTGCAAAGTAAGTAAAACAGGTATGGAAGAGTTGATTTTCTGGTGGTATTTTTACCTTCATTTTTAAAGGTCTTTTTTTAAAATTCAAGGATGGGTCAGAAATGATCCAATAATCCCTGAGTTACACTGTTACTTATATTTTATTCCTTGTTCTTGAAAAAAAAATTAAAAGCACTCGAAAATAAATCAAACATATGATGATGAAAAATATTTTTTGTGTTGTACTTTGGAGGAAGATTCCTGGGTGAATATTTCTAGTCTAAAAATTGATTTTTGTTTTAGTAAGCTTATCTTTATACCATAAGTTTTTATCATAAGGTTTGTTTGTATTGTAATGGGATGAGTGTCATTGTAAATGAATAGATTCAGACAAATGTGGAATGAATGTTAAGATATAAGCATATTTTTAAAAATTAATTTTCTGTAAATACTGTTTTGATATAGTCAAAAGGTGATATGTAGTTAAGTATTTAAGGCTGAAAAAAATTCTCTTTGATGAGCGATCATCATTAATCTGTGTTGTTTTTTATCCTCCAGATATAGCGGTTGGTGCTTTTCGGTCCAATTCTGCTGTATTGCTAAGGTAAGAGTGATACAATTCACTGCTTAGTGACAATTGGGCTGAACTGTAAATGATGGGAGGCAATTTTTAAAATCAGCAGTGATTGTGACCTCTTAACATTTTAACTATTCTGAATTTTAATTTTTGGGCTTTACGATACTTTTCCTTCCTTACATAAAATATAATTAAATAAATCATCAGATAAAATCAGTATTTTTAGAAAACTGAATGAAAATTTCTCCTGATTGATGCCTGGAAATGTAATTGAGTTTGTATGCACGTACTCTTAATAAGCAGCTTCATGAAATTACTTAATTACTTGGTCAGTGGAAATGACAAAACAAATACAATTTTTTTCTTAAGGAAAAATAATACTGCAATTAATATTGCTAATTTTATTTTCTTCTTAGGACAAGACCTGTAGTGATTGTTGAATCTTCTTTAAACCATCCTGAGTCAGTAAATAGAACAAATTTTGACTGTATTGAAAATGGATTGCCCTCTGTGTGTATGGATCTAACAGTCTGTTTCTCATATAAGGGCAAAGAGGTTCCAGGTTATATTGGTAAGGGTGCCTTATAGAATTAATGCCTGAGAGCATGCATACTTCAGTAATTAATGTCATGATCATCTTTGGAACCCCCACTGTGTTTCACCATATTGCTGAACACACCTTTCTTTCCCTTCTTCTGGATTCTCACATTGTTCTAACTAATGAGCTGGACGCATTAAGAAGCTATAGCTGTCCAGGGATTATAGCAAGAAGTAAAGCAAGAAGATCACTTGCTATACTATTTAAGATGAACTAACTGAGCTTAATCAGTAAGATCTCTTTAGAGTAGAAAGAACCTTACCAAAGCTCTTCCTCTGTGTAACGTGGCTCCTTAGAATGTAGAACAGGCTTAGGTTGGAAAGCCTGAGAGGGAAAAGATTCTTTTCTTCATAGTCTATCTTGTTGGAGTGATTGAAGAAGCATACCTCAAATCTAGCCCCTGATTGTGATTTCTGTACATTACACACCTCTTAAGGATTTTCCGTGACTATCAGCTCCTGAGAGTCATATCCATT
Source organism: Smutsia gigantea (assembly GCA_032199065.1). Classification (NCBI taxonomy): domain Eukaryota; kingdom Metazoa; phylum Chordata; class Mammalia; order Pholidota; family Manidae; genus Smutsia; species Smutsia gigantea. The sequence goes on from JAVSCE010007113.1 coordinate 207,263, forward strand.
TCCCTGTACAGGGGTAACTCTCAGTTATCTGCTCTAGAGAAAGTAGCATTGATATGGCTCATTCAAAATTGTGGCTCATTCCAAACCACATGTATGTGACTTCATGGGTATTACATTTTTTCTAGAAGATTAATGTTCTTAATTATGTTATAGTTAAGCTAATATTTAGAGTAACTGCTAATGAACCTAGGCCATGGTAGGGGAGAAGCATACCTGGGTTTATCATTTGGACATTAATAATTCACAAAGTTCATGAGCCCCACAAGACCTATCAAGTGTTGATTGTACCTATGACCCTGCAGGTTCTCATCATCTAAAATCATGAAGGTCAGCAAATATTTATTAACAAAACTATGGGTATGTGACAGAAGTCTTACCTTGAATTAGTCTGTAATGGGAAGTACAGAATGAGTATGGTATCTCTACCTTAGATCAGACTAATGTTGAATCGTGCTCTGCCAAATTCCTGAGTAGACCGGCACTGATAGAGTGGTGGGCAAATCCCTCATCTGGCTACGGGTGGGAGAAGGGGCTGTTTGAGAGCATGACCTCAGTCACACGGTAACACAGACAAGCTGATGGATTTTGTGGAAAAAAAAATAAGTAGATATAACTATTTCCCTTTATGTAAAATCAATGCTTGTATTATCAGTTCCATTGTGACCAGATATTTCTAAAAATGGCTGAAAACAAATATATGGAACTCATAAATAATCACAGCATGGTTATAGAAACATGCTTTATAGTTGCCATAAAATGACTCCTTGGGAGAAGTAATTCACATGGTAGGCATGTTTAATAAAACCAAGACATTTTGCCTCTTACTGTGAGTGGATTTTATTCACCCTTCTTTCATTTACTTATTGTCTGAATTCAGAGTGATGAATTCGTAGATGACCATTTCAGTGGCAGCTCCATCTCTGAGGCATTGAATCTCAGTTACTGTAATTTTGAAGCCAATTGATATGGACTTTATTTATTCTTTAAATAAAAAAAGTTGAAAGATTTATCTGAAATTTGTAGTAGTAATATAGGTTTCATACTTATATTTCCTTGGAGGAAGCAGACAAAATCTTTCCAGAAGAGCACATTACTCCTAACATGTCAATGAACACTTCAGGAATTAAATAAATTATTTAAAATATCACTTATGAGTTATTGTTCCTACATAATCAGTGACACCTCAGCACACTATTAGATGTAGATTGTTTTTCAAAAAAAACCTTTTAGATTAAAAAACAGCTGATACTTTCTTGTAAGATCAGGCTTGGAGTTTTTTTATTGTTGTTTGTAAATTTCCTCGTGTTTTTGCTTATTGAAGATCTTCTTTAGCAGATGGTTATTTACTATGTCAGATTTGAGTTAAGTTCTTACCAAACTGCCAGAATATTTACTGAGAGAATGCCTATATTTCTTTATTTTTGCACAAATCAACTCTGGAGGCTAAATGAGAAACCGATAAAAACATGGCAGGACTAATCAGGGCCTAAGTCTGGAAAAGATGTCTTTGAGTAAACTGTTTTTATAGATTTGACCTTGGAATCCTGTTTACATTAAAAACCGAATAAACCAAAAGAAAAATAGCAAACTCTCCATCGGAAAGAAATAGAACTAAATGAACCTAGTCATATATGAAATTAGTTGTGTGATTACAGAAAATAATATTATACCAAGTGACATATTTGAGTACAGTAATCTCCCTGTACTTCCTCAACTGAATTTGGATGTTCTAAGGACAAAAAGGACTCCCAAGAAATCTGAAACTTTACTCAGGATTTTATTAGTAGTAACAATTTGGGTGTTGCAGTTTTTAAATGTTTATATATATCTATATCTATATCTATATATAGGAGGATTAAGCAAATAACTAAGGATATGAATACTGTTAAAAATAGAAACCTAGAGACAAGTTTATAAACTTACTTATAAAAATAATTTTTGAAATTTGTATTTTTCAATTGTTTATAGTTCAGGTTAATTTTAATGAAGAGAATTTAAGATATTTCTAGTATTTCATACAACTTTGACTATTACCACTTCAATAATAAATAAATGCTTTTAGATAATTACTTATATTAATTGCAATTCTCTGCAATTTTGCAGTTTTGTTTTATAATGTGAGTCTAGATGTGAACCGGAAGATAGAGTCTCCATCAAGATTTTACTTTTCTTCTAATGGAACATCTGATGTGATCACTGGAAACATAAAGGTGTCGAGCAAAGCAGCTAACTGTAGAACACATCAAGCCTTTATGCGGGTAATGTAAACTAGTTTTTATTAGTGAGTATGTAAATTTTAATATTATCAGTACAGTAAAAAAAATCTTATTGCATTGCTAACGTTTTATAAAACATAGTTAAAAGCAAGTATTATTGCCTCCTAAAGTAGCTGACGTGTTGTTCCAGAGTCAAAATGTTAGACAATCCTGTGACCTGGATTCAAAGTCCAGTTTTTGCATCTTCTTTATTTCACATTATGATCACATTTTACTGGGTCACTATTTTTAAAGGTTTGCCTTTTCCTTTCTACAATTCTGATTTTCCCTATCCCTGTTTGTTCCCTTGCCTAGAGATGGAGATATTGAGCAGCTCTGCTGAGGTCTATTCTGTAGCAGGTTTTATTTTTTTCTGGGTTGGGGGGTTGGTCACAGGGAAGTTGCTTTGTTTTCCGTGCGGCTCCAATGAAGCCGACTCCATCAGGCCTGCTCTTGGAGTCCGTCTCTGTCCGTGCCAGCACTGTGAGTGATGGCAGTGGGAACTCACACAGTCGTGGTGCTGGGGGGATCATCTGCGGGCCAGCACAAGGACTCTCATGATGGTTTGGGGTATGTCCTGCCAAACACAGCTGATTTCATGTTTCTTTTATTAAAATGCCCATTCCCAAACGGATCATCAGATTCCTCACATGGGTCAGATTTTATAATATGAAGCAGCGCCAGGCCTTTTTCATTAGGGAATGGTGTACTTCATCAGAAAAATCTATTGTCACAAAAATGCCCAACTATTCCCAGGAGCCCTTTCTGGGATCTCAGATAGTAGCCTCAGCTTAGACCTTAATTTTCCCTTACATGCTCGTTCCAAGCAAATGCAAACAAGCTTCAAGACTCCAACACTATTAAAAGCTAAGAGCAATAATCCCTCTGCTATTTCCTCATTTCCCCTAACGGTTTTTATTGTCCTATCAGAATAAAGCTGGTAGGCGGTTGAGAGCCAAGAGTATAGAACGATATTACTGTAACCATCATTTATGTGGTAGGGATTAAAGAGGGGCTTTTTAAAAATCCTATATAGTTATGATTTTACGTAGATTAGTCAGTTTTGGGGACTAACTTTGAGATCGTTTTAAAGGCACTGAAAAGGCCAACATTATACATTCACAAAGAAAGATCCTGTATTGAGTTTGTATAAACGGCACCAATTTGAACTATTGATTCATTTAGTTTCTTGGCATTGTTCCTATGAGTAAGAGTTCATCAAAATTGTACAATTTCTTTGGAATAAATGAGCAAGAGACATGACAGTTTAGCAGCAGCTTCTGGTTTCTCTCTGTTGCATGTATGCGTGTAGTGTCACCGTGGTACTGATGGCAGCGGGTTACAGCCATTGTCTTTGGGCCACATTGTCAATGTCAGACAAAAGCACTTCACTCTGGGATGGGTATATTAGTAGGGACTTAAAAAAAATTTTTTTTTTTCCTCCAGTATTTTTTTCCTTTCCTAAATTACCTTGCTTTTGTTCGGGACAACTTGAAACTTACATATAGAAAGGCAAAAGTCTACTCCAACCCTCTCACTTGCAATGAATCCATGATGGACGTAAGACCCACAGAAGCAGCTGCCCCATCCTTGAGTTCTGTCAGAGAGCTTTAGCTGTTATTTTGGAAGGTATGGAAATAGAGTGAGTACATTTTCCACCCCTATCAGCATGGTAGCCTGAGGCATTTGGAAACATTAACCCTGCTCTGCTTCTACAGTCAGAAAGAATGGGACAGCAGCCCATATTCTTCTACCTTCTTAACAGTAATAGAAAAGAAGAGGGACAGTGGTTGGGATGCCCTGATTGTTCTTTTTTCCCATAAATCATGTCCCGTATCAGGAGTATTAATACACATATGCATTTTACCTGCATTCCCCTTATTATAAATGAGGTGACACTTGTTAATTATGTGCTCAGGCCCACAGCCCCTACCTCTCAGAGGACTCCCTGATGGTTGGGCATTCTTTCCTTGTATAGTTGTTCCTATTGGCCATACCAGTTAAGCTTCATTTATCCAGCTATTCAATTCAGTAAACTGAGTACCTACATTGTGTCAGGTTCTGTTTGAGACACTTGTATAGATCTATGAATGAAATATAGAAAGATAGCTACCCTCATAAAGCTTATAATCTAGTGGGGTGAGACAATAACATGATAAAAGTATAAATTTTATGGTATTGTAGAAGATACAGGTGATGAGAAAAGGACAGAGCACAGGAAATTATGGAGTGCTGGCGAAGGAATGAAGTGTGCAACTTTAAATGGTGGTCAGAGTAGACTTCACTCAGAAGAAGGTCACACTTGAGCAAAGAATTAGAGGAAGTGAGGAAGTTACCCATGCAGATGTCTAGGACGGTGGTTCTCAACCTCAGCATGGAGGGCTTGTTAAAACAGCCATTGTTGGGCCCCACCTAGACTTCCTTGAAATTCAGTAGATCTTCAGTAAGGCCTGAGAATTTGCATTTCTACAAATTTCCCAGGTGGCACCGATGCTGGGAGCTTGGGAACCATTGTCTGAGAACCCCTGATCCAGGAGAAGAACATTACAGAAAGAAGTGCTGGGTAAAATGCCTCAAGACAAGAGTGTGCATGGCTGCTTAGGGAACAACAGGGAGGCAAGAATGGCTGGAAATGTGAGGTAGGGAGAGAGTAGCAGAACAAGTGTCAGATCGTATAGCAGCTGTGACTTTCTGTGAGTGACATGAGGATCTTTCCTGGAGTTTTGTGCAGAGAAGTGACATGATCTGACTTAGTGATAAAAAGGAATACTCTAGCTGCTGTGTTAAGACTAGACAGCAGGGGTCCAAGAGCTGAAACAGAAAGAAGATGCTGCAATAACCCAGCTGAGAGATGATGACTCCCATGAAGGTGGTGGCAGTGGATATGTTGAAAAGTAGTTGAACACAGATCCTACACAATTTGCCAAAAGATGAAATGTCTGGCATTTGAGAGAGAAAGGCTCCAAGATAGCTTTTGCCCAAGTAACTGATATAAGGGAAATGTTTAATTTTTCATACCTGATGGTGTTTTACCTATTGAAGTTCTCCTCTATTAAACATCACTTTTCCATCTATGAAAATGATTCCACATCCACGTAAGTATTTGAGTGAATCTTTGTCTTTGCTGTATTTAGATACACAACTTTATTAGATCTTAATGACTCCCTAGGACAAGAACTTAGGGGAGGGATAATTTTGAGGCTGTTTTGATTTAGGAAAACCTGACCAACAGTTGGCAGCAGTTTTTAGAAATGTTGGAGCAGCTATGGTAGTGAGACTCCCTTTAAGGTTTTTACAGATGATATTTTTTGGTTGATCTTGATGGAGTCTCTGCATCAAAATATTCACTGATGTTTGAGAAGGGAAGAAGGGTGCTACCTTGGGACAACGAATGAAGTAACAAGATCCCTCCCTGTTTGCAGCATTTCCAATAAAAAGCTCAAATATCTGGCCTAGTTATCAGACCAGGAGTGCATGACCCACTGATATACTGAGATCCAGTGAGTTCAGAGGAAGTCAACCTGCCTACCTGTATAGTAGACTAATTCATACTTTTTTTTCCCTTTGATTAGTTATGCTTTTCTTTCCTTTGATTTCTCAAATTTCTGGATTTTGGATTTATGAAATAAAATAATTTTATTTTGTTACATAAGTCTTTAGTGACTCCTAAAAAACACTTTTCAATATTGACTTCAGGAAAATGAATGTGTATTTGATTAGCAAATACCTTTTACTTATATTTTATATACTTATATTGTTAAGCTATATAAGTACATTATTTAATGAAGTGCCATTGGCTGCAAAGTACTTACTTACATTTTAAACAAAGCACAGTAGGGACTGATCCTTACATGTATACATTTCTACTGAAAGTCAAAGTGCAAGCAAACCATGTACTTATACCGATACTGTGGTATTCTAGAAGTAGATCGATTATTCCAGCATGCGTGGGTTCCCTGTTAGATTGAAAGATTGAAGCCAGGATATTATCTTTTGCATGTTTGTGCTCTTCTTAGTAGTGCCAACACAACTCATTACATAAGGCAGAAAATCAATAAATATTTTTTTAATTCATGGATGATGTGTTCTGGGTGCTATTTAAGGAATATTCCGTAGGGGAAAATCTGAGAATGTTCTATTGGCGTAATGGTTAGAGCACCTGTCTTGAGGGTTTTGTCTTTTCTCAGGTAGTTGTGGTGCCAGATGTTTGAGTTTTCCACCTCCTGACCCAAGCTTACTAGATAAAGTGATTATAATTACAGGTGATGGGGCTGGCTTAGATTCCAATCTACACCTCAGTCTTACCTTCTCCCTCCCCAACCCATTTCCTACATTGGCACTAGAGGAGTATTTCAAAAACATGAATCTGATCATATTTGTTGCTTAAAATTCCTCTGTGTAAGAAACCCCTCATCCCCTTTCAAGTACAGATTAGGTGGTCTTCCTTCTGTGCTTGTGTATGCATATAGCAGAATGTTCATCCCCCGCACCATATGTGTAGACTCATGGGTTATAGTCGATGATGTACGTAGTGACTTTATTTTGTATCCCCAGAGCCTTCCTTGTGCTCAGTAGATCCATGAATAAAATCTCAAAATGTTTACATCTCAACATCGTTTTTCATTCCATGATGTTTTGTAAATATTTCTGGCTCTACCCTTTAAAAATTCTTTAATTACATAAACACAATAGGAGGACACAGGCCTACAGCTCAGTTCTCAAGTTGGCCATAAACACAGATTTCTAGGAAGGTCAAAAAAGAAGGCAGACTTTGTATAATTTCAGACATGCTGATTTGCATCCTTGTGGGTTGCTCTATTTTATGTAATTGTCCATAAAAATGTGGCAAGGAATCTTCATTATTTTTAGTATATGTAGTACATGCCCATCTAAATTAAAAATATTAAGCAAATCTACTTTTTCCCCTCCTACATAATTAGTTACTTCAAGAAATTTTTTATATTATAGCTTTTGTCCTGAGCTGGAGCTGTTAAAGTTAAGTAAGTGTGAATATCTGTCAAATACAGTTCTTGCAAGAGTGCACGTACATTTTATATATCGTGAGAAAAGCATAATTAATAGTTAATTAGGATAATGAAAGTAATATACACCAGATGTAGAGAAGACCTTGTGGAAAATTAGTATGAATTAGATAACATGTGATTTGGTCAAAGCAAGCTTGTTGAGAAGAATTAAAACAGTGGACATGTGGAGGGACAACAGTGGCTGTCTAGCTCCTGTATCTCGGGAATAATTTGATCAAGTTTGCTATTGTAATACTCAGGGCTCAAGCTGTTCCATTTTCACAAGTTGATAACTTGGGATTTGGGTCTTGAATTACAGCATTCCTCTATGGTCAAGGTTTTGTGTTCAGATGATCACTTATAAAGTAATTCAATAAAATCATCTCCATGTATACGAATGGAAAACTAATGAGAGATCTTGAGAACTCTCACGTTCTAAATCTTCCACTTAATTAGTACAAGTCTAATACTGGTTATGTAACTAATTGTCTATTTGATGTTCATTGGTTGTTTTATAAGTTCAATTTTCTTTTTCTTATTCCTTCCAAATATTCACCAGAATTTCTTATAAGAAATATTCAGTAATTCCTTGGTTGGCTATCTAGCTACATTTTGAAGCAACATACACATGATAATTATAATGTGGAACATCTGTTGAAACCTTAATAAGTGCCAAGCATTGCACTAAGTGCTTTACCTACATCATGCCGTTGAAGCCTCACAGTGTGGGTATCACCACCACCGTTAACATCATTATTCCCATTTCCAGATACGGTAATTGAGCCATTGATTTACTTGCCCCAGGTTACATAGATAATAAGTGGTCGACCCCAGATTTGAATCCCAGTTAGAGTACCTCCAGACCACTTGTTTTTAACCACACTATACATATATTGGTAATGTTATAAATGGGAAAAAAAATCACATCCTTTTTTTATAATTACATAAAGACACAGAGTAGATGTAGTCTTTCATGTGATATGTCATCTTTATTAATTCACTGATTTTTATGAAAAGTTGCTATATGTGTACTAGCATAGCAATAACCTATATGATAGGTTATTTCTTTCCTAGCCATTAGGGATTACTGATTGATGAGTTTGGAAATAATTCATTTTTATTTGGCTTTGGACAGTAATGTTTAAGCCATATTCCAAACCTGAAATGTCTATAGATAAATAGAAAACTGGTCCTACGATGTCACTCACTGGGATGTCTGTCAATTATAATGCTGGGGATCTACTTAGGAACTCACCTAGCGTAAACCTAAACCTCGGTTAGGGCTAAAGGTAATGATCATGTCTAGCCTTGGTGAAAATAACTGAGTCTCTTTGAGGGCAAAAAGGGACTTCGTTTAATCTTTTTTTTTAATCTTTAAACCTACAGATTGAAACAGGCATACGAAAAGTAGAGTCAAACTGTGATGTAAAGCTCCCACATCAAAATGTGTGACCAATTCCTCAAATATTTCCCAAATGTAGTAACAATTCTAATACCAAAAAAACCCTTGCACAGTTCCTGTGTAGATAGAATATACCTGCTGATTGTTAACTACACCTCAAATCCTGAGATCCTTTTCTACTTTTAATTTTTGTTTTGCTTAAGAGACTTGTTTTATTAATTTGCAACCAACATCTTATTTCATGTAATGTAACTAAATTATCACCTGAATTCTGTTGTAAGTCCTCATGGATTACTTTATTAGTAAAATCTTATTTGCCCACCCTCTTAGATAAGGAGAAAAAGGAGTCTGTTTTGTTCCATACACTTTGAAAATCAGTCATTTCTGTCTAGGCAGGACATGGGTAAGAGCTTCCTAAGAGATACCATGTTTTATGTCTTACATGACTTCCATATATTTTTTCATCAACCTGAGATTCTGGAGCATCTTTGCTGTCTAGGAAAGCACTTCCTTAATTGAATGCCAAATGCTTCAGAAGGTTCTTTCTTGTCAGTGATTTTACTGTTGTACGTATGTATGTTAGCAAATAATTTGGATAGTAATGTGGTGTATTCCCTTCTGTTGAAGAAGATAGCAAATAATCAAATGAAGAGATAATAAAATAATCTTTAAGTTCATGAGAAAATATTTTTATAAGAAAAACAATTCTTGCATGTAGAAATAAAGACTAAAATACATGAATTGACAATCAGTGTGTTTCTTTGAGGCAGACGACAATACATTTTAAAAATCTAATCATTCATAAGGACGTTTTTGACCACATGAACATAAGATTAGGAATGAGAAATGCTGTGGAAAAATTAGTAAGGTATTAAATTTAAAAGAATGTCATATAGAGCAGCCTGGCTTCCGAATGGGTTACAGTTCCTGTGTAATCTATAAATAAGTCCAAGAAATCTTTCTTTGTGAAATGTAAAAGCACAATAAACCTAGAAAAAGTATAACAAATAATAACAAAAGGATTAAATATAAAAAACAAATGACTTTCTTATATACCATTCCTAATCTGTTAGAAAATATAATTGGAAGAATAGCAACAAAAAGGCTGTTTCATAATAAATATGAAATCAAATGAATCATATTGAACTAAAGTGTTAGAAAAAAACTTGAACAAATTGAGAGATCATATTTCTATAAGTCTATAGGGAAATATTAAATAGGATAAAATGTTGATTAGTACTTTTGAAGTGACTCACAGAGGTTATAATGGAAAATGCTTACATTGTAATGTCAAGCTATGAAAAATATGCATAGAAAACAGTATGAAAGAAAATACGTCCAAATGTACATCTTTTTAACTGTTACTGGATGGTCATAGTTTTTCATTTTTATACTCTTCACATTTTTGTAAATCATTTAGTTTAAGGTAAGGATTTTATTTGCTTCCTTGTGTTGTGTTTGGCTTACACAGGAACGGACCTTTGTATATGTATATATATACATATATATTTATTTATTTATTTATTTTTATTTACATACTTACTTCTATTATTAATTCATATGGCTTTAAATTTCCTTAGAAAGATGTACGGGACATCCTCACCCCAATTCAGATTGAAGCTGCTTACCACCTTGGGCATCATGTCATCAATAAACGAAGCACAGATGAATTTCCACCACTTCATCCAATTCTTCAGCAGAAGAAAGAAAAAGACATAATCAAAAAAACTGTAAGAATATTTTCCTTTATTCAAAACATCGTGTGACACACACCTGAAGAACTTTTCTTTAATATTGCATCATCCTGAAGACACTCTCTTTCTGACTTAAAAAAAAATTTATGAATGTTTTCTGTATAACAAGAGATTTATGGCATGTCTTATTTTCCATTTTACTTTAGTTTTTATATTCACTTTAGGATATTGAACTGAATATTTTTTAAAATGCATTTAGTCATAGCAGTGGCTTTCCATACACATAAAATGTTCATTTTCTTTCCTCAATGCCTTGCCAGTGAAGAAAATAGATGACTAGAGAACCCTCATAATGGAAGTGAGTTGCATTCATGAGGTGGTTATTCAGTGTCGTATGTGTTCAATTTCTCTTTCTCATTTTCTGTCTCCTCTCCGTTCTTGTCCACCTCTCACTCACCCTACCCACGGATTCATTTGTGTCACATTAATTAAATTCCCTTGCTAGGCTTTACACATTCGTAAACATCCATATTTCTGTTATACAACGATTTTTCCTTTTTAATTCAACTGTATGCTTTTCAGTCACATCCCAGGAACAATTGCATTTTGAGATGAATTCTGCATCCTAACCACTGAGCTGCTTTTTCTAATTTATCCCAAAACATCTCAGCTTCATTGACAGTGTATTTATTCCCAGAAGTCCAGTTGTTCAGACCTTTACTATCCAACACAAAGACATAGTCAACAGGATGTTTCGGGTGTGATAAAAGCATTCATTACAACGCTTGCAAATGGCACACAGAATGTAAAAGATGAAAGGGACATTTAAAGGTCTTGTTTGTATTCTGTCCAGACAAAATTGCCCCTAAGCCGTTTAAGATATTTGAGCTTACAGTCACCACTTTCTAGTCCAGAAAACTAGATCAAATGAAGGTAATAACTGAAGAACAAGTTTTCTGTATACCCTTAGGTGAAAAAATTCATGAAAGTCAGTTTTTTCATTCTTCTTTAGAACTTCAGTCGTCAATGTCAACTATTTTTAAATGTCTTTAATAATGAAAATCTCAATATTGTAAGTAAACAAGCCAAACCATAGCTATTTGTAGTTATATTAGAATAATCTACATTTTGATTCTTAGAACCACCTGCTTTACCAATACGAGTGATAGAAAAAAATCATATTTACCTAATCATTTAGAGGAAGATTTCCACTTTCCTTCTGCTTCCCCAGGTAGAGAGAGGGAGCTTGAGGTCTCACATGCTGTTTGATAACATTTTAATCATTGTCTACCTCATGTGCCCAGTTCCTTCTCTGACATTCTAGATTTCTCTCTTTCTGCATCTCTCTCTCACCTATACCTCTCAGCTCCCTTTCTTTTCATCTCTTTCCATTTTTTCTTTGTCCAGCTTATATCTCCAGTCTTCCCATATACACCTTGTAGCATCTCTGGGTTCTATTCAAATGCTAAGTTAAATAAATTCTGGAAACTTTAGAATAGACAATCATTTAATTTTGTTCAGTGTGTCCTCTCAAAGTAAAATTTATAAATCTCTACATTCTGTTGTTTTAATATAAAATCACTGCCCTATCCTCTGTGAAAAGTAAGTAACTTGATTATGCATAATAAGTGGGATCAAACTGTAGCACCAAAGAATGGAGAAGAACTTGATGAAGCACATCTTGGTAGCACAAGTTTTAAACAATTTGATTGAACTTTTTTTTCATAGCTGCTTATGAAAGAAAAAAAATCATTTTTTCCACTTCACTAATTTAAGCTTTAAATTTACTGAGTTGGACATTCCCTTAGCCCTGCAGTTACTTGTCACTTGAACCTATTGACTAATTTTCAGATTGAACTCTTCAAAAGGAATAAAATAAAGAGTTATCAATTTCATTTTTCTCATTTACCACAGATGTCGTCTTTAAAACACATGGAAACGTATCTACTGATTGAACTAAAATAAAAAATACTGTCATATTTTATTTCCAGATAAACTTTGCAAGATTCTGTGCCCATGAAAACTGTTCTGCTGATTTACAGGTTTCTGCAAAAATTGGGTTTTTGAAGTAAGTAAAGTTTACTCTGTTACTCATCAAGATGGGGTAATAGGTGTACACATGCAGGTTCTAAAGAGAAAAAGACTAAGAACTAACCGTTGAGGCTTAACATTTAAAGAACTGGAAAAGAACAACATTTTACTGACAGAGATTAAGTGATCTTTACATTATTCACAATGAATATATACTTAAAGATTACCACTTTTTGAAAGAATGAGAATATGGACTTATGAAGCATATTTTAATATTTTGGGGTAATTCAGAAGATATTTCAGGATTTAATTGTGCCTTGGGTTATTATTATAATTGTAGGTATGTCTTACACATTTGTACTTACCTGTTGATAGAATTTCAGTGACAAAATAAGCTCATTTTTTAAATTATTTTTTTATCATCCACAAACTGTTTACATAATTCAAACTAATGTACAAAACAAAGAAATCCCTAAACATATAAATGACGCATTTGAAAGGGAATAAGCCAACTTGCTGTTCTAAGTTTATAGAAGGGGAAACTGAAAAGAAAATATAGGTGACATGCTTAGAATTGCTCCTACCTAGCACACGGTGAAAGCCAGATAAATGTTGACTGCTGTTATTATTTGGTGAAGGGATATAAACCATTATAACTTTGTATCATGTCTAAATTCCCTATAATGAAATTGTTGTGCATATCAAAGGGAAGATGTGAAAATGAAGACCAAAGAGATAGAATCCCTACTTGAGGCTGAGGGATGACTGTGCATGGGAAGTGAGAGAGGAGGCATGGGTTGGCAGGGACGGCAAATGGGAAGCTGTTCTGGGGAGGTGGGGATATAAAGGAAGCAAGTTTATTAGATGGCACTTCAAATTGAAAGTGATAATATTTCTTGTAGTCTAAATATGAAGTCCATTATGATTTTAAATGGCAGTCACCAGAAGGTAGGGCAGTATTTTTCAAGGTGTGGTCTTTTAGTCACCTTCATGAGAATCACCTGCAATGCTTGATAGAAGTGCAGGTTCCTAGACCCCAAATCATCCAAACCAAAATCTTTGGGGACCAGGCCAGAACTTCATTATAATATGACATTTTATAGTATTAATGTTCATTAATAGGGCTATGGGTGGTTTTTATCCAATTAAAACCTGGGACCCATGTTATGGTAGTTAGGAGTTTCAGATTTGAAGTCAGACTAACTTGGTTCAGTTTATGTACCATTTACTAGCTGAATGACCCTTTTTGAGAAACTTTTTAACCTCTGTAAACCTCTTCCCTCATTGATAAGGAGGTAAAATAGTACCTACTCTGTAAGGTAGTTTTAAAGATAAAATGCAATCACGAAGGCCACGTGTGTTACACAAAGCGTGGTACACATGAAATTGCACTGAAAGTTATTTTTGATAAAATTGTGATTGAAATACTTACAGACCGTGATTTTTTAAAAAATTTTAGTTTGGCCATAAAGTGAAATACTGCCAATGAATTCTAAACATTTTCTGCATAATGTACTAGGTTTTGTTTCTTTATGTCCCAAGAATGCTGCCGACCGTGACTGATCAGTAGTTTGCATTTTTATGAGGTTTGAAGTGGCGTGAGTGCCAGTGTGAATGTATAAGCCCCACATCTGTTGTACCAATTAGGAAAGGTACAGGCTATTTCTATTAGATAAATGATGACTTATTTGGAGAGTTTTCATGTGAAAACCTCTAATTTTTAGGCCCACCATGAAGGGTTCTGACAAACTGCTTTGCGTTGCAATAAATCATACTCTCTGTCAGACAAGAATGTTCCTCTCCCACATAGGAGACCTCTCTCTCCCTTCTCAGGAATAGCAGGCAAGTGTGACCGTATGCTCTGTGCATTCTCCCTACTAGAATGCCACCAGCCCTAATGGTATTTATGGGCCTCAGAGCTACACACCTGCTTTAGGTTGAAGCATTTACTCAGTAAAAGAACATGAGTTGCTAAAGACTGCAACAGTAGACTGCTGGCAGCAAACGAAACTCCGCTTATGCCGTGTCTCATGTTCTCATTAAATTGAGGCTTCCTCGTGAATGTCTAAATTCTCTGGACAAGAAACCCCATTCAAATACATTTACATTGCAAAGTGAAGATTAACATAAAAATTACGAATATCACAACCATCACATAGGCCGTTGAGAATCAAGTCTTTCATGCAGCTTACTGATGTAAATAAGACTCTTTCTCTTTTGTGCCTCAGTCATGCTTCCAGGGTAAGGGCTGGAGGCTTTTCCTGAACAAGTGCTTTCATACCAGTTAAGAATGCTTTTAACTACAGGTAACTGAATACCTAATAGTGACTTAAATGATGAAGGTAGTTAATAATTTTTGCATAATAAGCAGTCTGGAAGAGGTGGTTGCAAGCTTAGTGAGAAGCTACCCAAATCGGGACACGCATGGTTAGCTTCCCAACTCTCTTGACTTTTCCTTCATGGTGAGCAGATGGCCAGCCCCAGTATTCCCAACAAGAAATTCATAATTCATTCCCCAGACCAGAACTCGGGGCTTCTTTTCTGCGATATCAAGAGATACTGCCAGAACGATCCAGGGCTCTGTTAGCAGCTAAGAGGGGAATCACTGTTGGGTAGACAGCAGTGTGCAATGTCTGCCACTATGCTGGTTGCCTCCCAAAAAGCAAATCTAACAAAATTGTCCATTTTTAAAATGGAGGACTAGGAATATATGCCTCACTGATCTCAAAGTTGGGAAAGATGAATTCTGTGCTCTGCTTTATAAACCAAAACATGCTAATTACTAGTTCAGTCTTCCAATCTGTGTTCTTCTGCAGTACTCCAGACATCAGTGGGTTTGCCTTTATTTAATAAAACCTTCTGAAATGTCAGTTAACTGATATATTCTAGCAGGTGAGAATTTTCCAATGTTTTCTTTTTTCCTGAAGTCAGTAGTAAAATAAAAAAGGGGACAAAATTTTACATAGGTCTGTAAGCCACTTACCACAGGTAAGGTTTTTTTGTCGAATAAATGACGCGTATACCTTGACACAGGTACATACCAGTTTACATTATATTTTGTTCTAGCAGCTTGATTAAAAACATGTTAGCTATGAAACACTAATTCATCTTATCAAGGCAAAGCACATTCATTATACCAAAACCTAGGGAGTATTTCTTGCAAAATAAAACAATATTGTTCACTCAAAAACATGCAGCCTGGTGCTGAAATACATCATATTTCTATTTTTCCTCTTTAACTTATTAAGTTATGATTCTGTATGTACACAGTACCTTGATTTGTTTGAATTACGTGGTTTCTAGGCTGCTTTGTAAATTTCAAGTCTGCATTATGCACGTTTTAATGGAGAATGAACTACAATTCCCGGGGAAAGCTCTGGTTCAGTCTTGTCGCATTTCCAGATGTGCACCTGGTCCTTTATTATGTCTCACATGAAAAGCTGGTGGGTTGCTTTCCAATGGCACCTTGTTAATGAATCAAGATACAGTAAGATGTCTATCAAAAAAAATGTAGAATCATAAATACGGTAATATGGCAAAATAACTTAAAAATGGGAGATAAACCAGGAGTCTGGATACTGAAATGTGAACACTGTGTTTCTCTTTAATTCGCTGTTGTCTTGGAACCTCGCTGTTTATGCAGTGCTTCCACCTTCTGTTGCTTGTGTAAGTGCCAACTTCCTTCCCAAAGGTGTTCGGTGACTAATGCTTTGGTTACAAGCCAGAATATTTTATAAATGTCTATTTCTAGGCAGCTCCTCTACAAGTCTTAATTAAACTTTAATGTCAAGCTGAAGTTTACTTTTAGAACCTCTTAGGTTCCTTTACTTGTAACGTGATTATAAAACAGTAGGGGGAACACAGGACAGCCATGTCCCACAAACTTCCTCTCTGCCCTTTAACACAGTGGCACCAAGCAGACACCTACTTACATAACACAAAGGTGTACAGCCCAAGAATGAGTAAATCGCAGCCATTCCCTAAAAGGTTGGGAGAAAGAGCACGCTATCACTGAGTCAGATTCTTCCGCCCTACAGTGATGACCACGGTTTAGAATGACTGGTTTGGTAGTTATTACACATGCTTCCGGAAATATCCAACTTCTCAGACCCAGGGATCAGAAGCTAGAGATATCACATATACACATTTTTCATTCCTTTCTCCTCCATGTACCCAGTACCAACCAAGGAATCATGCAGTCTGGGGGGACTGTTTTTCTCTAATGTTGCATCCTGTGCTGTCTGAAATAACAAAGCCTCTTTTATTGTCAGAATAATACATACTTTAAATAGAGTAATATTATGTTGTATGTTTGTTTTGAAACTAATTATACTCATTAATCAGATTGCTCTATGGCAGGGCCAGCAAATTTTTTCCATGAAGGGACAGACAGTAAATATTTTATATCTGTCTCAACTACTCAACTCTGATGTCGTAATACAGAAGTGGCCACAATGGAATGAGTATGGCTGTGTTCCAATAAACCTTTATTTATAAAGCCAGGCAGGGGTCCAAATTTGGCCTTGAGGCAGCAGTGTTTGAACCCCTACTCTATGATATCCTTGCTTTTTATATGACAATTCTGTAGTGTGTCTTTATTTTTTGTTATTTAAATATAGTTCGTTATAGTATATTTTGTTATTTAAATATAATTTGTTGGTATAATCTAGGCTGGCTGACAAAATTAGCTAGATTTAGAGATTTTTCATAAATTTGTCCTGGATTAACAAATCATAAGGGTCTGCTCATAGAGAGATTAGACAGACAACAGACTGACTAACCCAACAGAATTATATATTCACCAAAAGACTATAATAGCTCCATGCTATAATTGCCAAAATTCCAATGATAGTTGAATAGATAAATAAAATACAATATATTGATAAGAAGGAATATATACACCAGTGAGAATGAACAATTTGTTACTACATGCATCAACATAAATTAATCTTATCTTTGAGTAAAGAAAGCCTAATACCCAGAGATTACATAATCTGTAGTCTCTTGTATATGAAATATAAAACTGGGTAAAACCAGTCTATACTAATAAAAGCAAAATTGTGGGTGGGGGCAATAACTGGCAGAGAGGGGACACAGTTATTTCTGTGGTGCTGATAATGTTTTTCTGGATCTTTTCATTCATGTGTGCAGTTTGTAAAAAATCACTGAGCCGTATGGTTAGGATGTGTGCATTTTCCTATATGTTCTACCTTGATAAGTAAATTTAAAATAGAAAAAAAAATCAGGATAAGAGGAGTAGAACTTTTAGATGTTAAGTGAACTGTCCATTTCTTAGAGCTATATTATTACAGGTATGAAAGTTAGGGAGAAGTGTCCAAAATCATTTAATTTTGTTTGTACATTCTGAGGTTTATAAGAATAATTTACTTCTCAATAACTATACTCTTTCCAGTATTGATGTTGCCATTAGTTCATTGGTCAATTTATTAGTTGTATTGTCACTAAAATGTTAGGTTGTGTGGCTGGGGTACAGATCACATGAATGTGATAGTAGTAAATGTGTCTTTTCTAAGGACACACTTGGAATTTGTACACCATCACAGAACAAACAAACATGGCTGTAATTGGATAGAACTTATAAGGATGAGTTCATGAACTTTCCACAGTCACTTATCCAATAATTTCCCTAATTTTTTGGACGTTTCTTTCATGTTACCCAACTCTTTAACATTTGATACACTTCCATACTATGTACATTTTTTGAACACTATTGTGTTGCTAGGCTCTGAGTAAACAGTGATCATGACCTAGAATCTTCTTTGCAGGGGAACTTTTTCTAGCAGTGAGAAAATCCAGAAAGAGTGAAAATACTGCCTTCTAAGGGTGCCCGTGAACTTCAGGAGAGGGAGAAGCTGCATTTATTAGGGGGAATGCAGCACTGAGTGAAGTAGGGGTTAGCGGTGGGATCAACTGGAAGAACTTCTAAGAACTCTAAACATTGACACTTCAGCTGAGTCGTGAACAAGTGCACGTTAACCAGATGCATAAAGAGGAAGATGCTAAAGGCAGAGAGAAAGCTTGAAGCAAGACCCATGACACTGGGGCTTGTAGGCATGTATGGCTAAAAGCAAAAGAATGAGTTGTGCAATGGAAAGTCAGGCAGCGGGCAGCTGTGAAGGCTGGTGCTTCATGCTACCGAGTGAGGTCTCTGTCTTGAAGGCTCCAGAGGAGGGCCTCATGCCGGCCTGTTACATTTGTGAAGTTTGCTCTCGGGGAAGTGACCCTCTCTGGCCGTGTGAAACTGGGTTGGAGAAGGAGGACTTGAGAAATCAGTTAAGGGTAAAATCCCAGTTAACTCACGTTCAGTCATGAAATTTTCCTTTATTTAAAAAAAGAAATTAAAAATCTTTATTTAGTTCAACCTAAA
Organism: Smutsia gigantea; assembly: GCA_032199065.1. Taxonomy (NCBI): domain Eukaryota; kingdom Metazoa; phylum Chordata; class Mammalia; order Pholidota; family Manidae; genus Smutsia; species Smutsia gigantea. The sequence continues at coordinate 226,057 of JAVSCE010007113.1, forward strand.
TAATTGGAATAGCAGAAAAGCAAGACACAACGTACCTTTGTTACTGCCCAGGCAAAAGTGGTTCCCTGCCCTGTTTTTCAGAGCCCTTAATTAATAACTTTTCCCCTAAGTATTTATAATATTTACAGATCTATCATTTACCATACAAGCTCTACAAAGGTGGAAATTAAAAAAAAAACCTTTTAGGGAGTAGTGAACATAGTGTTTTCAGTTAAAGTCAGTCATTCCTGCATCCTCACATGATGCTGAGAAGCATAAATTTTGAAACTTGTTCTTAAACTCTGTCCTTGAGTACCCTTTGTTTTATTTATTTATTTATTTATTTGACTTTTTTTTATTAAGGTATCATTGATATACACTGTTATGAAGGTTTCACAAGAAAAGCAATGTGGTTATTACATTCATTGTTATTACCAAGTCCCCCCTGATACCCCATTGCAGTCACTGTCCATCAGTGTAGTAAGACATCACAGAGTCCCTATTTGTGTTCTCTGAGCTACAGTGTCCCTGTGACCCCCCAACACCGTGTGCACCAATCGTGTTGCCCCACAACCCCCTTCTCCTTCCCTCCCCACCCATCCTCCTCACCCCTCCCCTTTGGTAACCACAAGTCCCTTCTTGGAGTCTGTGACTCTGCTGCTATTTTGTTCGTTCAGTTTTGTTTCATTGTTATACTCCACAAATGAGGGAAATCACTTGGTATTTGTCTTTCTCTGCCTGACTTATTTCACTGAGCATAGTATCCTCTAGCTCCATCCATGTTGTTGCAAATGGTAGGATTTGTTTCTTTCTTATGGCTGAATAGTATTCCATTGTGTATATGTACCACATCTTCCTTATCCATTCATCTACTGACGGACACTTAGGTTGCTTCCATATCTTGGCTATTGCAAATAGTGCTGCAATAAACATGGGGGAGCACCCTTTGTTTTAATTCACAAATAACTTAAATGCCTACTCCGCGTTTAGCATATATTTCCACAGCTTATTCAAACAAGTAGTCATCTGTACAGACGTTAATTAGAATGACACAATACAAGAACTACTGAAGAAACTTTCTAAACTCCACAGTGCTAGATGGAAGTTTACCTTACGTATTGTTACGATTATTCTCAGCTGACACTTTGCTTTGGTCACATTCTCTGGTTGAACTAATTTTTCTAAATTTTAAATCATTTGGTATCTAAGAATACCTATCTTTGAGGAAAGCTTATAGAATCATAACATTCTGTGCCTGACATTTTCTTTGAGCTCCTCTAACCCTCTAGTGGGGAAAGAGGATGGGCTGCATACGTATTTACTGTGAGACCTAAGAACATTCTAGCTGGGGTCCTTTGAATAAATTTCCTAAGTCCTTCATGTATAAATGTGTTGTTCTGAGGATTTCATGGAATGTGCATGAACCAAATACATCTTACTGAATAGGAGCTGTTATTACAGATGGGTGACTGAGGCTTGAAAATGCTAAATGACCTCCCCATGGAAGAACTGGGGCCAGGGCCAGAGCTGGAACTCATTCATACATCAGGATTTGCAGCAGTTTTCTCTGTCCAGGTCACAGGATTGTGAAGCATTTCTGCAATCCTATTTTTAATTTGGTCCGGTTCTCAGTAGGGGTGAACAGCCTGCCTTAAGAAATTAATTGTAGTCTGGATGATTTTAGTGGCATCCACTCGCTGGGCAGAGCAGTCCTTTTCCAGGCCATACTTCCACCAGAGCATCCTCTATGTTGGTGGGAAGAGCAGCTCTGTTCTCCTTTTGTCCCAGGTACCCTCATTTATCCCTTTGGTCTGAGCAGCAAATAGTTCAGTGTCTCTTCAAGGATAGAGAAATAAAAGGGGAGGGGAGAAGCTTTTCTTTGAGAAAAATATTGTGACATAATTGAGGAAAATGTGTTAAAATTATAGAAGTTGAACAGAAAGAAATTAAGTAGAAAGCAGACTAGCTTAATTATAACTAAAAAACATTTCTTGGGTAATAGCTGACTGAATTTATCTGAAACATGAGAACCTGTGTTATTTTTAACATGTATTTGCATCTACTTGCATGGGGTCATCGTCCATGGTTGTTTTTCCAAATATTTAATGTTCATGATAAATAAATGAGATTGGATTTTTATTTCCCAAACAAGAACTAATTAATATTACTAATTTTTAGGCCACATGAAAATAAGACCTATCTTGCTGTTGGACGTATGAAGACATTAATGTTGAATGTGTCCTTGTTTAATGCTGGAGATGATGCATATGAAACAACTCTGCATATCAAACTACCCGCTGGTCTTTACTTCATCAAGATCTTAGATCTGGTAAGAAATGCAAACCCCAATAGCATGACACTACACGGTATTTTACTTAATTTTTTAAAAAAGTAAATGGTATAATTCCCTTCATCAGTTTGAGGCCTAAATATTCAGGGTTATCTTTACACTCAGTACTGGGTCTTCCAGTGATACAGATGCCCTTCCACGGTCCTTCCCCTTTCCTGATCAAAATGCCAAATTCCTTGGGATCTGACTGAGACCAAGAGTCAATGTCCTGCTTCCAAATGCCACTGCGTGAGTGAAACGGTTGTCCCGTCACCCAGGAAGCTGCTCAGGGTCCTTGCTGTTCTCCCCGATCCACACCCACCACGCCCTGGGATGCTCTTCCTCTTGGGTGGGGCACCTGCACGAGCGGTGTTAGTCTTCCCTGCACTCCCAGATGGACTGTTCTGCATTTTAAGTTCACATACTCAGTCTTGTTCCCGAAGAACTTCAACGCAGTAGAACTGGCGATCCTCCACGAATTCCTCGGGGTTGGTGTCAGCCAGACTGCAGCGGGTTCTCTTTCCTTTCAAGAGTTTGAAGCACCCAGCTTCGCCTCCCTCAGTCATGAACACTTAAACCCATCAGCGAAGTATTAAGAAGTTCGAATTTCAAAGAGAAAAGCCTCATTTGCTTTCTCCTTTGTTGCTTATCTTACCCCTTAGCAAATTTACTCATCTCTATCCAGAAACCATCTCTTCACACCAAGGGCATTTAGAGAGGCCTTTGACCTCTTACAAATATCTGTTAGCCCCTCTTCCGAGAGCATTGGGAACTATTTGCAATAGTAAGAGGGAAAACTCAAATATTCAAGAGACTATACATCTATGTATATACTATATATCTGTATATAGATGTATTTGGCATAATATATTGATGTATATGGAAGTATATTTTCATGAATATTTGAATATATATATACATATATGTACACACATTGTGATTACAGTTACTGTGATTAAATACATTTGTCACATTCTCACATCCCAGGCAGAAGAGAGCCAATGAAATATGGACCTTAAGAATTCCTTACTTCATGAATTTTCAAGGAACTTAACCTTGACTTGAATAGTAGGAAACACACAGACGTGGATGAAAGCTCCAGGCGCACAAATTATCCTGTGAAGAATTCACATGAATATTAAACCTACATATATATATACACACACACATTTATATAATTCCTATTTCTATTTATTTATCCCAAATGTAAACAGAAAATAGTCTTCCAAGAAAGTAGATTCTTCAGGGTTGATTTTCTTTTCAAAAGAGCCATCCTTAAACCAGTCACAAACTTCTTGTTACCTTCCTACCTAAACCTGTTGTTTCATTTTTCCTTTTAGGAAGAGAAACAAATAAACTGTGAAGTAACAGACAGCTCTGGCATAGTAAAACTTGACTGCAATGTTGGTTATATATATGTAGATCATTTATCAAGGGTAAGCATTTAGCATTTATAATTTTTGTTTACTGACATGAATATAAAATATTTTCTGTCTTTGCTGTGTTTATGCTGCATACAAAAACATGATTTATTATTTTTCTTTTACTTAGGGTTTCTAAGTAATGAAATGAAACCAGAACCAGCTGGGCTTGAGATCTTTGAGATTGTGTTTATATTCTTGGCAATGTTCACTGTAAAAAGAAGGGGGGGGGCACATATATATGTCAAAATAGGCCTGTGAATGTGTCAATCAGAACTGCGCTCTCTAGTCTCACCCTTCCCCATCACTCCTCCCACCCCACCCCAGGGGGTCATATCTGCCAGGCATGTTACCTCTGCTATACAAAAAAGGTGTTTCTGGCAAGAGTCCTCACTCAAGTTGTTAAAGCATCTCTAATTTTGTCAGTCTGGACCTGCCTGTCTTTGTCTCTGAATGTCACTTGTGGAAATGCTGGTGCTTTAAAATTGCCACAAACCCAATAGCTTCCCTGTACCTCATTGTCCAAGTGAGGGGTGGCCTATGCTTCTAAAATATAGTTTAAAATCTGCATTCTACAGAATATAAACTTTAAGAAAAATTAAAATTCAGATTATAAAAATGTATTTTAGATTATTTTTAAAAATTGACTTTCCCTCTATGTGTTTACAGATCAATATTAGCTTTCTCCTGGATGTGAGCTCACTCCACAGAGCAGAAGAGGATCTCAACATCACCGTGCATGCTGCCTGGTATAGTTCATTGTGAAAAAAAATAACTGTGCTAAAGGAAATGGACACTAACTTTGGCAGGGCGTAGACTTAGGGGAACTGTGGAGTTGTGTTCCATTGTCTGCAGGAGAAAGCTTCTCTTAAGGGATCTAAGAAACAACAAAATAACCTCTAACCAGCTGAATGCAAATAACAGTGTAAATAATGAGAGCAAATTTCTGCCAACCCTGTCATAAAAATTTCTTAATACCACATCCACTTTTATTTAATGCCCATTCCCCAAAACCTCCAAGTACATTATGTATACATAGTATGTAATTAGTTCTTTCTGAAGATGATTTTTATGCTTGATGGATTCTAACAGGGTATGTTCTGTTTGCTTCTGTAGTGCAAATGAAGGGGAACTGGACAACCTGAAGCGTAACAAACTCACTGTAACAGTACCTCTCAAATATGAAGTCATGCTAGCTGTTCATGGGTAGGTAAATACTGAGGCCCTTACTGTAAAGTTGAGCGCTGATTTTATATTCCATTGTTTCTTGTATTATGGGTTAAACCGTATTTAAAAACTTTTTTAGGAAAGATCCTGTGCTGTTTCTGTCCCTCAACAATGAGCTCAGTGTTGCAGTCTTTGCTTAGCTGTTCATTATTTTAATCACTCTGTAATCATCACTGAGACCCCCTGAAACAGTGCCCAGCTAGAGATTTCTTACCAGAAGAGGCCAATAAGGCTCTGGCAGGCCACGTTCAGCCTTTCAGTTTTATTTTGGGTGGGCCGGGGACCCGTAGTTGGGCTGTGTGCAGTTCAGCTTATCGCACTCGGTGACCAGGGCAAGTGTGAAGTTAAGACATGTCTGAGCTTCGCCAAATCACCACTGTCCTAAACCTGCATCTTACCTGTGTGGCAGGTGGATTGAGATATGAGTGAACCGGCTGTGAGATGTCCCGTGAATTATGGAATTCCTCCCCCGTGGCCCCGGAGCCAGCACTCACTGGTTCCACATGATTTTAGTAATTGTTTGGATGGATCCTCCCTGATTCAACAAGGAGATGTGTGGAGAAAGAATTAAAGGAGTATTAAGAAAACCTTTAGTGGTTTTACTGGAAGTTATTCACACTATTATATTGGAATTCACATTTTTAAAGCAATAGAAGATTGAGATACTGAACAAATTGATAAACCAGCCCCAGTCATTTTTAACCACCCATAAAGATGGCCTGTAATTATATAAAAATAGTGCCTGAAATGGATGGAACCAGGTAGCAAGTTTGTGAGAGATAACGAGTAGGGGGTAAAAGCAGCCATTCAAGGATGGGGAGGACCTAGGGAGTCAGTGGGAAGCAAAGAAAAGCTGATTGCATGTTTCCGGATTTTGAATGCTTATCTCACCTCCCCGCCTTGATTTTCTTATCATCAATATTCTTTTTTTTTCCCATTTCCTCATCTTGTTATTTTGGGTAAGGAATGCTCTGTGACTATAAAACTGTCTAAATCTACTTTTGAATATTTCTCCTTTCCTGTGTAACGAGTCTAATTTGTATTACCTCTTATTAGCTGCCAAATATGAGCAATTTGTGGGATTTCTCTAGAAAAATATTTCTTAAAAGTTCATTAATAACCATACATATGTCTAATCACAGGTAAAAGAGTGACAACCTTGTATTAGCAAAAAAATTACCATTCTTATTGGTGTTTGAATTGTTCCCAGGCTCGGGGGTCATTACACGTGGCCAGTGGGAACTGGGGTATTGGAAGCTAGAGGGATGTACTGGAGGATATTGGAGCCCTAGGGAAAAGCTAAGAATTTATCTCATATTTGTTAAATTTACGTGAATCATTTGAGAAACGGTCAGTAGCTGAGGCAGTGCTGGGAAGGCAAGCAAAGGATATTATTGGTGGGAAGACATTGTCACCCAAGCCAGAGCACATGGCTTTTCTAATTTTATTACATTTTCACTAATATTCTTATCTCACCAAGAAACCAAAATTATTCCATGGTACTTAGGAGGTACTTGTAGTCTGGATTATAGCGTATTTAAGAGATATGACGGTAAAGAAAGACTTTTTATAATACCCCATTGACTAAGACACTTAAATAAAATTTGACTTTGCTTCTATCAGGTTTGTAAACCCAACTTCATTTGTGTATGGACCAGGGGAGGAAAGTGAGCCCGAAACATGCATGGCAGAGAAAATGAACTTCACTTTCCATGTAAGAAAAGTTGTGTGTGTTGATATTTGCAACAAAATGAAGGAATGTTTCTGATGCTCCAGGGGACATCACACACCTGTGATGTCCCTCAGCCTCAGGGCGACAGTGGCTGGCTGGGGATGGGGAGGGATTGCAGCAGCCACTCAAGCCCTTTCCTCCTGGGCCCCTTCTCGTTTTCCCCATTCGTCTTGGCCCTGTTGCTAATGCCCACAATTCCTTGTAGAACAGGTAGGAAGGGACAACCAGGGGCAGAGGGAATTCCTGGAGCAGGCAAAGTTATGGAGGAACTGAATCAGCTAGAGATGTATACAGATACAGGAGAGGCCACGAGAAGGCCTCTTTGGATGGAATCCATGAAATCTCTTCGTGGTTCAAGCATTCTGCAAGTCCTAACATTACCAGTGTAGGAAGCTCTTCCCTCCTGCATCTCTATTTAAGGTCTGCTTGGTCAGCCTTTCATAGTAATGCACCATTTCTTAAATAATCTTTTTTGAAAAACAAACATTATCATAAGCTAGAAGTACTAACATGCTTACATAGAGCTAAACATACATGAATTTTTTTTACTGTCAAACTCAAATTTTTGGTGCATGTTGGATGTTGATGATGAGTATTGGAGATAATGTCCATAAAAATATTTTTGAACCAAAACACTGCTCAAACATTCTTCATACTATATAACAATCTGTAGAATGTAAGTCTGGATTGGGTTCATTATGGTATTTTGTAAGGCATGCTTTTCAAAATGTATATCAGAACCATTTGAGGTATTTATGCAAAATGTAAATTCCTGGGATTTTTTTCATATCTGTGAACAAAGAATGACCTTGGAAACCTACTTAGTCTATGAATACTCAAGTTTTTGTTATAATACTAGTATTATACTAGTATATATTAGTATATACAATACTCGTGTATACACTGGTGTTGAAAAATTTAGCCCTGTACTTTGAAGTTCCAAGAAATGCTCCTGTCAGAGCCCAGTGGGGGTTTTTGTTCTGATGAATGAGAACAGAAACTGACCTGGGCTCTTAGAAGGCCTATTGATGAATTTGCAATTAGCACTTACCAAGTGTTTTTTGGTTAACTTAAAATGGAGTGATACTGTCAATCTCCTTGGTGAGTCCAAGTATGAAGATGTTCTTGGAGGTCTAAGTGATGCTGTGTGAACAAGGATGAAGAGTACTGTAGGTCAGACTGGCCACTGCTGGCACCAGGAAGACCTTGTCTGGGTCTGGGCCCTGCTAGGTACCCATTGCTGCCTGCCTTTTGTACCTGCCCTGGGCTTCCATGGCCTAGCAATTAACTTCCTGTTCCAAAGCCAGGGACACTCTCTTCATTTATGTCGTGTGCATTCAAAAAATTATTGCAAGTCTGTGAATCATGTTATTTCATTCAGCTGTTGTAGCATATCTCTTTTCTGACTTACTGTATTAGTTTTATAGTTTATTTCTCAGCAGGCAATATTTTGGCCCATTTTCCTTCTTCAGGGATCGTCAGTCCTCAAATTTATCAACAGTAATGAAATATCATCCCCTCATGCATTATTATTTAAAGCCTGTTGTATTATCTCTAAACCCCAATAACTTACCCCTTTCTGATTTTCTGAGTGCATCAGCATTACAATTAATCTGAATTAAAATATGTTTTTATTCACTTATTGCCCATGACTATCTTCTCAGCACAGAGTGATTATGTGAAAAACAACTTAGGATTTAGAATTATAATATATCTGGGTTGTGGTCCCAATACTTGTCACTTTTTAACTTTCATCTTGAACATGTAATTAACCCCTCTTGGCATTTTTCTGAGCTGGGTTCACCTAAAAGCTCATTGATATCTGTACTTACATTTATGAAAAATATTTTAAAGGTGTTTAAAAATGTTTTCTTCCTATCAGGTTATCAACACTGGCTATAGCATGGCTCCAAATGTTAGTATGGAAATAATGGTACCAAATTCTTTTATCCCCCAAACCGAGAAGCTGTTCAACATTTTGGATGTCCGGGTAAAAATGCATTCCTTCCTTTATTATATTTCATACTGCTAAAATGAAGATTTCTGTAAAGTTATTTCCGTCACCCTTACTCAAAGTTATGAATGCACCACGCATTTTTTAGTACAACACTTTAAATATCGTGCATGGCAGTAGAACTATAGGATTACAGCAGAACCTCTGCTGTACCATCCTCAGTACATTTTCTTTGTGACATGGACCTGTGGAGGTAATTTCATTGGTAGAATTCTCTGTAAAGCTTGGGACCACTGTTGAAAATCAGTATCTCAGACTTTTTTTAAGAAATAATATTCAAATAACTACTTAAGAACCAGTATTCTTGTGTCGGTGATTCCATCAGAACTTATTTGACCTTCCCACTTTCAAGATAAGCTATCAACCATAAATTTACGAAGTAGGTCTGAGATGTAATTTTTAAGAATCTTACTTGAATTCCAGATTTAGATGGCAGGACATGCTGTTGTAACACATTGTTCTTTTGTTTAGTTATCTAAAAGCCAAAGGAATGTTTGATTGCGTGCCAGTGTTCACACGTCTCTGTTTCACATTGCCCTATTTTTTGTAAGGTTAAGCCCATTTGATCTGTTTAGGACCTATATCCAACCCTCTGAAATTAGCTGGGTTTTTGCCACAGAGATTTCATCTTTCCCAAATAAATCTGTCAAAAAATATTTTCACAATTTCAGAAGTATTGGATATCTTTAGGAGAAGTTAATAAGCAACTGGAACTTTTAAAACCATGTAGCTTGTATTGTTCTTTCCAATATTGAATAAGATTTTTCTCTCTTCCTATCTTTAAAGACTACTACTGGAGTATGTCACTTTACACCTTATCAAAGAGAGTGTGCATCAGAGCAGCAAAAAGGTGCAGTGGAGACCCTGAAAGACATATTCAGGTTCTTGTCAAAGACTGATAAGAGGCTACTGGTAAGCTCCAACTTTTCAGGTTTTGAATTTTGCTTTCCCATATACAGAACTGAAACACTTAAAACCCAGAACCAATGGGTTTGAGCTGTCATTTGAGTGTAGGAGAGAAACAGGTTCAGGTGATATTCTTATGTGTGAATAACAAGCATGACTGGGAAATTGAGATAGACCCAGGATTACATATATACCATAGTTATTTATCTAACTCATACACATTTTGTGCCAACCTGACATTGTTCCAGACCTTTAGGAGGCCAAGTTGCTATCTTCAGTTGAGCAGCATTTTTGGCATGAGGTTAATTTTCATTCTTTTGATTTTGGTCAATTGATGAAAAAAAAAAATTGAGCTATCTTACCTCTCAAAGAATCAGTTTTACAATGAACATAGAACATGTAATTTAGCAAGACTCTGATTAGCAGTCTTTTAATTCTATCCCAGAAAGTTAAGCTCATAAAAAGGTGAACACATGCTCCAATTCAGATACTTTGTTTTTGTTATAATTATTATATTACAAAACAAACATTTTTTTGTTTCTTTAACAAATACTTAAAAACCAATTTTATTTAAAGCAATTTGTGAATGCCAGTAATGAAAGTAAAGCTTCAATTCCATGTTCATAGCAAGATAATTTTTCTAAATGCCATTTAGGGGAGCAGGTTTTTTTATTCCATGTAAGATATTTTAGCCATGTTTTTTTTTAATGTTGAAATTTTAATGTATCTTTTTTGTATTCTTTTCAAGTTCTGCATAAAAGCTGATCCACATTGTTTGAAATTCTTATGCAATTTTGGGAAAATGGAAAATGGGAAAGAAGCTAGTGTTCACATGCAACTGGAAGGCCGGACATCCATTTTAGAAATGGTAAGTCTAAAATATAGTGCCAATTTGTGGATATGTTCATATAGTAACTCTACCATCTTATATATAGGTAGGATAGCATGTATGGAGGCATTCAACAAATTAAGAAGGTATAAATGAAAGTAAAATTGGAAGTGAAACTCTGAAGGTGTTTCCATTCATCACTTTAACTGAAAACATTGTCTAAATGATATGACTTTAATAACTAAACAGATAAATTAGAGACTGTAAAAGGGGCTACAGAATACTAGGTTTATTTTAGAAAGAACTCCAACTGCTTATGAATCTTGATTAAACCAAAGAAATTGGCTACCTTTACATTTTATATAACCTTAAGATACTTTCCAAACTACGCTTAAAAATCCAGTATTTTTTCAAGTAAAGAAGTAAAATTAAGGCTTTGATAAAGTCAAACTAAAATATCAACAATAAAACACAAACACACTTTTACAAGGGTGAACTTTGAAAGGTTGATTTAAAAAGTTAAATACATCTCAGACTTCTTCCTAGAAAGGAGTATGCATATTTATAGGAAATATTTTGAGATAAAACCGATTTTTATCTGAAGTTCTTAGGTTTCCCTGATAAATATGAGTAGTATCTCTTTTGTAAGGGTGTTGCGGGTTAAATGAGATGATTTTTATAAAGCACTTAGTACATGGCACATAGTAAGCCAAAGGAAATGGCAGCTATTCTGTGAAGAGGAATATCTGAAATTACCACATGGTGGTCAAGAGAAAGATGCCCTAGACAGAGAAACAGATATCTGTTTTAATTCTAGTTTGTGCTAAAATCTAAGTCATAGACCCATCAACAAGTTATTAAACTTTTGTAGTTTGCCTTCTTATATTCTTGAGGCCTACGTCTCATCACAGTGAGCACTATTGGCGTTTTGGACCAGATAACCTTTGTCACCTGGCACAATGCCATGTGTTGTAGGGCCATTTAGCAGCCTTGCTGGCCTCTACCCACCAGATGCTCGTAGCCCACCTCCCTGACTGTCCTCTGGGGGCAGAGTCATCCTTGTTGGAAACCATTTGCTTTAATAAAGTATGTGACTTACTTTCAGCCCTACGTGTTGTCTCCAAAATGTTAAATGACCTTTACACAGTAATTTTAACTTTCGAGGTTCACAGACCTCCTTAAGAACCTGACTAAAGAATAGATTCTCATCTACCTTAGTGTATGCACATACGAAAAAGCTAGATTTTCATATAATTTCAAAAGGTTCTTAGAGTCTGTGGAGCCCATCCACAGATCCCCGAGGTTTATGGAGTCTGCATTATGAAGTCCTTGCATGACCGTCCTCGTGTTAGATTATAAAGCTCTCCGTTCACCCACTGATTTGGTATTTGGGGGCTATACTTATTTGTACCAGATCTTCCCATTATGATATTAGGTAGACTATGAGTTTTTGATTAGAGAAGCAAGATGCCAGACACTATTTAGAAAGAAATAAAAAGAAGCCCAAATAAAATAAACTTGAAGCAGTGTTCTTCAGGTAAAAAAAAGTGTTGTTTGGAGGTAAAAATTCAAAACTATCAAATGATAAATGTTAAATAGTATAAATATTTAACTCAAGTTATGTGCAAAGTGGCAAACTTTTAAGAAAAGTTTCAATGAAAGGATGCCATATAATTAATACCAAGATCATGCATTTGAAACCAGAGGAGGCATTGCCTTGCAATTAACTATGAATGGTGAAGGAAATTAGGAAAGATAAATTGTGAAAACCTCTAGAGAGTAGGTAAGGAAATTATTTATATTAATATATTTATATATATATATATATGTCTTCATGAAATAAAATTATATGTCAGGCTTTAATGATTTTTCTTTTATTAAACAGGATGACACTTCAGCTCTCAAGTTTGAAATAAGAGCAACAGCTTTTTCAGAACCAAATCCAAAAGTTATTGAACTTAACCGGGATGAGAATGTTGCACATGTAAGATTACCTTTTTAACTGAAACATTAAGATTGCAGGGAAAAAACATTGCTAGGGTGTTGAGTCAGGAGAATACTGAGTTGGCATTTTCCACAACTTGGGGTGGGGTGGGTGGGAAATGACAGACAGCTCTCTGAGGAGGTGAGTTTGGAAGGATGAATTGGAGGAAGAACCATGGCTAAAGCCCCTCCTCCTCCTCAGCTACCGTTTCCTGGGCTGTTAGAGCCACAAGTGAGTGGGATGGATTGTTCTAAGTGCTATTGGGGATCAGGGTGGAGCTTCAGGGGAAAGAGAAGCAAGGTTTGAAACTGATGCTTCTTTATATAGGTTCTGCTTGAAGGTCTACATCATCAGAAACCCAAACGTCATTTCACTATAGTGATTATTACAAGTAGCTTGTTACTCGGACTTATTTTACTTCTACTGATTTCCTGTGTTATGTGGAAGGTAAGTCTTTGATGATTACCAGTGTCAAGCCACTTAAAATGCCATTCTTGTGACCCTCCCCCGCAAGTTATTAGCTTTAATATTTCATTATGTTTGTAGTTAAGTAAATATGTAATACGGATTTCACTTCTAAATATTCAAGCTATAACCCTAGTGTTGAAAGATGTTCTTTTTAAAAAAGCATTTAGAAAATACTGCACATTATGTTGAATGTGAATTTTGGAGAGTGTACATGCATCACTGAGAGGTCCTGTAGTAAAAGAAAAAAAGATTCTTTAATCCAATATTTAGCAATCTAATTTTTATTGATTACAGAGGACAGTTTAATACTGTCATTGACTGTTTATTGATATGTATAATAACTATACACTAGTAATTATGAAATGCTATTTTCAGGCTGGCTTCTTTAAAAGACAGTACAAATCTATCCTACAAGAAGAAAACAAAAGAGACAGTTGGAGTTACGTTAACAGTAAAAGCGATGATGATTAAAGACTTCTTTCCAATTGAGAGAACTAACAACAGACTCAGGTTATACTAAAGACATTGTTTACAAGAAACTACTAATTTTGCTCAGACTTCTTCCACTCATGACCTTGTGGCATGTTATGTAGTAATGCGAATGAAAAATCCAAGTAATGTCTTCAAAAACCCAAGCAATGTCTTCGAGAGAAAACCCACAAAGGTAATATTTAATAATCTGTGGCTCTTAAATGGATAGAAAAACACTAAAGCACTCAATTCATTCAAGATAAGTAATCCCTCGAAGATATCTTGCAGTGAAAGTGCAACTGAATTAAATCATATTGCAGAGGTAAACAACTCAACTGGAGAAGTCTTGGACTTGAAATATCATTCCTTTAAGAGAAATATTATTTTCCATATGTGCTTGCTTCAGTAAAATTAATTCCACGGAATAGGTAATGATTCATTTCTGAGACCTGTTTGAAAAATTCTGCTAAGTATTTTTAAATAATTCAAAAAGCTGTTCCCAAATTTTCTAATGAATAAAAGGGGACCATTATTTTAGAGCAGATCTTTAAAGACACTTATTTGTAATATATGTAATGTGGGCTTGATGAACAAACTTCAGACTGAACTTACACACTGGTTTGAGCTTAATGGGATGACTTCTGGATAATTATATAGGTATGGATTTTTTCTTTCTGAATATATTACACAAATTTTTTAAAGTATATACGTTTACAGAGGTAACAAATTCACTAGTCCTCTTATAACAATTTTATCAAGGGTACCCAGGAGTAATTTTTTAAAATCCATCTTTAGTCAAATTTTTTGTTTATAAAACAACTGTATTTAAAATTATAATTTATATTCTGAGACAGAATGTTGCACTTTAGCTGATATTTGAAATATAAGTACACTGATGTATGTAAAATATGAAACCTGTACCTCACTAATGATTTTTTTTTAACTCGAAGCTCTTCAGAGACAGGGGCTGGTATTTCATACAGATAGATACTATGTAAAATATTGGCTATCAAGTCAAGCAAACTCACAAATACATTTGAAAAGAGCAAACAAATGTGTTCATATAGGTCTATAAGAACATTCTCTTCACTGAAATGAAGAAACAAAATGCACAGATTTAAATGTGCATTTCAAAATACAGATTTAGATCCAGAGACTATAAATGTGACATCAAAATTTCCATGATATAGGGTTTAGTGATAAGGTTTTGGTTTTTAAGTTTTTGCTTGATGTTATAGTTACTTTCTAGATTTTAACTGCCTTCTCATTTGCAAATACAATCACTTTTTGTAATATTCATTCATGCATATGAACTAGATGCTGATAACTGCAGAATATGATTTCATCTGAAGCATCCTCTGTTTGTCTTTACATATGTAAGAAGGTTGTGGCCAAATTTTGAAAATCTGTTATGGGAAGTGATCCCATAGATAAATTAGAGGGACAGCTTTACTCTTATGGAAAAGAGTTCTTTATAAAAGTCCCTACCAACAGCTCTCTTCCTCAGACTGCCTCATTCCTGTAAATCATCCATTCACAAACCTGGAGAGGAGAGAATGTACAGAGATTTGTGAAGGCATTTGAGCAGGCAAACCCCCCATTACAATGACCACAGAATCTCCTGACCTCGGTGTGCGCCAAGAGAAATTAAATTTATATAGCATTTTTAAAGAACACTGTTGAGAGCAAAAGAGTTTTATGTGTTTTCGTTATATAAAGCCAAGTAATTCTTTCAAAACAATGTCTGTGATCATTGCAAAAGCAAATGCCAGTTTAGAACTGCTTTCTTAAGGATGATCCTTGAGGAAATTTAAATGTTTTTTTCCTAGTCAAACGACATCATTTCAGGTATTATTGGGTACCCTGAAAACAACATGCCAATTGCCAGATAACATAACTCTCAGGAGCAAAAGAAACACTGCTCCCTTCTAGGCCAGATTCTGACCAGCTCTTTCACACAGTAAACTAAAATTTGTAACAAACTTGAAGGAAATCAAAGTTTTTGACTTCCAGAAAATATTCACAAAATTGATACCATAAATTTAAAAACCATGGATTTTTTTTGGCAAGCAGTCTTAAGTATTGGAGATATTTTGGAAAAAAGTTTTTATATCATTAACCGTGTAATTTAGGAAAATCAGAGCATTCCTACGTGGTTTGCACCAGGCTATAGAAAATTTAAAGTCAGAATTGATGTTCTCAAATCCTGAAAAATGATAGAATCCAAATTATTTCACTTTGGAATTATCGAGCTTACATATTGATAAAATTTAAACATTACGATATATGAAATGTTTGCAAAAAAATAATTTAAATTGTTTTTTTAGTATGTTTCATATCTTGCTTTTTCTTGGTTCTAAAAATAGCAATTTTTATAGCAAAAATAGCAACCTTAATTTCTTTAAAAATAATTCTTTCCTATAACGATATCTGTTTAAAGCATGACCATATTCCTTCATAATAAAATTCTAGTTCATACATTTTTTATAAACAATTACAGGTTACTTTGGAATCATTCATTTCTTCCATGCTTCCTCCATAAAGATTAATAAGTCCTGGGTGCAATCTGTAAAGAATAATATGTATAATTATTTCATCAACTTTTTAGTCTCTTTTTCACACATACACCTGTTGAGTATGGTGCATAAAACCAAATACAAATCTAATGATGCCCAACAAGCATACATTCATGGCAGAGCTACAGTCTACAAAAAACATGGGGTGGGCTGACAGATCAGCGCCCCTGATGACTGTAAAGCCCCATCAGTTGTGCCTATAGAAAGCTCATGTCTGCTGAGCTACCCAGGGTCCCCCTACACACCACTTCTTCCCCTTGAGTCTCAAAACCAAAAATGAGTTTGTATGTTCCTAAGCTTGTTTATGCCAGCTGCTCTTGTTACTTAATGAAAATACTATGTAAAATTATTCCTATATAAAGTAATTTGAATGCTTTGGAAAAACTTGATAAAAGCAAACTGCTGAACACAGTGTTATAATATTATGAGTGAAAGGAAATTTGAAAAGACTGGGGGATGATAACAATCTGCTACTCAGATGGATTCACAAGGTTTAAGATCTTGATCTATTTTAAAAAATTCAAAATGGAAATTATAGACATGTTATCTGTATGATTTATGAAGAGTGGTAATTCAGACATGCCAATATAAAGACTCATAACCAAAGAAAATGCTTTGGTTCTACATAAATGTAAACATAGTTTATTTATTAAAATTGTACATGTATCTTTTTATGCTTCCCTGATTTACTAATTAAAACTAGCTAGTCGATAGCTGGCAACAACAGGCTTCCATCATGCTGTTAGTTTTGCTTCTGTTGGTGGACAAAAAAGGCAGTGAAACAATTAGACTTACCTAACATGGACGTCTGATGCAACTTCCATTAAATCACCATCGACATTCCAAGGAAAACTGCTCTTTGAAGCAGTTTCATGTGGTCTGTCCTCCTCCTCTGGATTATATCCACTGTTACAGTTCTTTGGGTGAACTTTTACTTCTTCCACAGTGTAAGTCTCAACAAATGGAAAATTGAACTAAATAAAACAAATGCAAATAATCATGGTACTTGTTTTATCTCTTAACTGCTAAAGCAAATTAAGAAAGTCTCTATGCTCTCTCTTGCAAATAAATATCAACATGTGTGCTGATGTTTTTATAGCTTTGAAACTCGATGGCAACTAGGGATCCTCAATTTTGTAGGAAGAAGTTACCCCTTTGAAGACTGGTTAGATCATTCAGATCTACTAGCTGGCAAACTTGTTTTATGACCTAGTATGTTTATAAAATTGTATACAATAATGATATCATCAAATTTCCAATTAAAGATTGTTTAATACTGGTTTGTTGATAGAAAAGATTTAGATAATCCACTGTCTTGATTATTAATTTGTCAGCTAGTTTAGCTGGTGTAAAGCAAACTCTAACATAAGTTTCACACTTAGAATTTAATTGAGAAGAACCTAGAGCTAAAACTTACAAAAGTGAGGAGGTCACTCCAATGTGACTTTCACAGATGTTGACCTGTCTCCTCTCACTTTAAAGAGGAACACAGATTGTAAGATAATTGTGTTTGCTTACTGATACTCCAGAAGAGTGCAAAGTAACCTGCAAATTTCAATTTTTCTTGTTTGCCTAAGGAAACTACAATGAAAATACATTATGAATTTTTGGAAATAACTCAGCCAAATAACTTTTTAGTAGAAATGCACAATAACTACTCATGTATTTGTTTTCAGATAAATGGCATGAGTTGTATTCCTAGTATCTACATGTTTTCCCCTTTCTTCCATATATAAACCTCAATGAAGCACAGATTTTTAAAAATTGGCAGAAAACTAGTATATTCCCCAATACCCTTACTTTACATATGTAGAAAGCAAGGTCCAACAGACTTTACAGTTTACACTGTATAATGCACTGCGTTACACAGTGAATTATGTGTGTGGGGGGGTACATGTTGGCATCAGCTGTTCTGAATGAGGTATATAGAGTTATAGGTCCCCAAGCAGCTTTCTGTGGAAGATATGGGATCATATTTCATAATAATAGTAATAATTTGTACATAATCATTCATTTTGAAAATAATGTTTTAAATGCGTCATTGGTAACTGGCTGTTATAGATTAAATTGCTTCCCCTATGAAGATATCTAGAAATCCTGACTCTTAGTACATGGGAATGCCACCTTTTTTGGAGTGTCTTTACGGTGTAACCAAGTTAAGGCGAGGATGTTAGCGTGGGCCTTCCTCCAGTACAACTGGTGTTCTCGTGAAAGTCAGAAACCAGAGTGATGCAGCTGTAAGCCAAGGAATGCCAGGAACCAAGGGCTGCCACCAGTGAGTCTGTTTTCTTGAATCGTCAGCTCTCATGTGCATACTTCACAAAATGAAGCTCCATGAAAAGGTATTACCAGTGGAGCCATAGACGTTGGATGGAACTTTAGGGGGCCAAGAGCTTAACGTCACGTGTGAGGGTGTGTTTGGGATACGGGGAAGAGAAATACACAGTCAACGTTGTGATGCATGTAAGTGCCATAATGGTGCAAGCACAGAGTTAAATGAGAGACATGAGAAGAGGCAGACAGGCTGAGGATGTCGGGGGGCTTCTCACTTGAGCTGTCTTAAAGAAAACAGAAGAGTTAGTCTGGATGAGAAGGGAAGAAGGTCTGAACAGAGGAAATGTTTGCAAAGGTAGAGATATATCATAGTCAAGCAACTAAAAAAAATAAGTGTACTGCAATATTTATTATAGTAGTGGTATTTTGGCACTTATTCTGCAAAATATATAAATTCCTGTATTTGATTTTTAAAAACAGACATATGGTTTTATGGGCTGAATTGCATCTACTTCCCCCATAAATTCACATGTTGAAGTCCTAAAGCCCCCTGTACCTCAGAATGTAACCATATTTGAGGATAAGGTCTTTAAAGGGGTGATAAAGTTAAAATGAGGTTCTTTTTTTTTAGATAGGCCCTAATCCAATATGATTGATGTCCTTTTAAAAATAGGAAATAGGGACACACAGAGCACAAGTACAAAGGAAAGGCTAAGTCGGGACCCAGCCAGAAGGCAGCCATGTGCCTCAGGAGAAACCAGACTTGCCAACACCATCTTGGACCCTGAGCCTCCAGAACTGTGCAGAAATGCGTTTCTGCTGGTTAAGCCAACCTCTGGGGTATTATCATGACAGCCTGAGCAGTCTAATACAATGACCAAAACACAGGCCTACAGTGCAGGATGGCAAGAGGCTGCAACATGGCACGAGCCAGAATACGAGGAGCCACGCACTCCATGCTGAAGAAGTTAGATGTCACCTTGATGACAGTGAGGAAACCATTGAAGAATTAAGCAGGAGAGCAATCAGACAATGTGCTTTAGAAAAGTCCCTCTAGAAAGACATGTGGGAGACAAGACTAGAGAAAAGAAGACCAGAGGCTATTTTAAGCAGGAAGGGATTAAGGTTTGCACTCAGGTGAGACAGTCATCTCAGGAACATTTAAGAGAACAAATAAAACTGCTTGGTGGACGGGTTGTGAGGAATGAGGGAGCAATTGGAATGCAGGGTTCCTGGACGGTGGGCAGAGCGGGGCGCCACTGCCCTGTGTCAGGGAACATGGAAAGGGCACCTCTGGGGGAAAAGACATTAAGGTGAGCTGTGGACATGCTGGGTTCAACATGCCTGTGGGTTTTATAGCCTGCTCAGCACACGGAAAGGCACAGTGGTCCTGCAGATCAGAAGAGAAGACAGAACTCTTGGAACTGTGCAAAGCTCAGACAGTGTTTCAAACCATGGGGGACAATGAGATCGCCCAGGAGACAGTGTTATGAGAAGACAGAAAGGCTGCAAATAAATCCCTGGGGAAGCACTCACATTTAAGGGTTTTGTAAACTCTGTACCAAAAATGATGATCAAAGTCAATGTAGAAATGAATGGATAGAGAAAAAGGAGGCCAGCAATGGGATGGAGTTGAAAGGACTTGACAGGTAATTTTGACCTTCTGTCTATTTTACACAGAGATAGGGAAGGCAAGATGAGTCACCCCAGAGATAACTGTTAATACTTATGAACATTCAATTCAACTGGTAAAGATGGTTCGGAGACCTACATTGTTGTTGTTCTTAGACTGAAGTTCTGCATATCCTTCCTGGATACCAGAACTGCTACTAAGACAGCAGATTATATAATCTTACATCTACCTGATTCCTATAATATTACATAATTTACTACATTTACATTTTTGTTAATGTCACCATGAAGAAGAGACTACACACACATACCATATATGTATGTGTGCCTATAATTTAACAAATGTATCAAATTAACATTGCTTGAAAGCAGTCACCTTGGGAGTCAATCTAATTGTTCTTAATATATACATTATGCAAAATATTTTAGAATTTCTTTGCAAAAATTTACAGAGCAATAGCATAGACTTTAATTTGAGTAAAGAGCTAAGTCAATCAGTTAAGCCTTAATGAACACCCTCATCCCCGCCATCCCCATAAGCAATAGTTTTTGCGTCAAAAGCAAGATATGACTGACTTGGTAGAGTACGTGGGGAAAACAGGTTATATCTTACATAACAATATTTTTAAAAGCAAGTATTTTCTTATAGATACAGACCTACATTCATTACTATGTATTTTTATCATAAGCACCTATTACTTTTAAAATCAGAAGAAAGCTATTTTCATATTGAAAAAAATGTCTACAAAAATTACCCTTTAGGCAATTCTATGAGAGAATTTCATAAATAAGTTGTCCAATAGATGCCTCCCTAAAATAAATATCGAGCTTCTCTGGCTAAGCACCCCGAGGTTAATGCTCATTTAAGTCCTCATTTATTTAGTAGAAAAAGATGAGGAAAAGTTTATACCAAGGTAATGACACTGATTCTCTCTTGGAATATAGAATTCTGAGTGCTTTTTATATTGTTTCTATTTCCTGAGTAGGAAAAAATTAACAATGAACATGTTTTTGAATTAAGAAAAAGAATAAAGTTGCAAACAAAATTAGTACCATCTGAAAAGGCAAGCATTCCTTTGCAAAGCAATAAATCACTGTATTTACCAAAACACACATATATAAAGTTGTTACTTAGGCTCATAACCACATTGTAGCTGCTTTTGTCTACTTTGTTTCCTTACAGATTTCTATTTAAGGAGAGTGGAACTATATCTAATTTTTATGATATAATTTCCTAAACACTTGATTTAGTTCCCTGCTCAATAAACTCTGATCAAATAATATGGCAGGCAGAAGAGAACAGAAGCTTCATGAGGACTGCCGAAGAAAGTTTCAAATTATACAGAGGCAAAAATGTAAGCCTTGCAATAGCGAACTATGTAAACAAGATACAACTGCTGGTGAATGGCTGGATTTACTCCTCCTATTTGTTGTCTGCCAACTGCATCCGGGCAGTTTTATACCTTTAAGACGGTGTGAGACTAGAGAGTTTTAGAAGCATGCCTGTGTACTTCAAGATTCACAATTTCAGAAAGTCACATATTTCTGGATCAGTTTCCTAGTAACTGGGCCAAAATATCTGCCAAAAGAATATGGCTCATGTAGTTACTGCTTCTCTTTAAACCAAATCCTTCTCTTTAAACAACTGTATCTACCTACCTATCTACATAAATACCACCAAACACTGTAGTTTTGTATAAAATAAATAATGTCTGTATAGAAGTGGTATTTTCAAGTACATATCTGCAAATCTATTTCAATCAAAAAATGTAGGCACATCTGTAAACAAATGGCAGGAAAATCTAAAAGTCATAAATTAGAGAAAGTCTGCTACCATAAAATCAATAAAGCTAAAAATCTCAGATTTTACTACTTTTCTTTTTGAAGAACAGCCAAGTAGGTAATTTTATCCTTAACTTACTTCACATCTCAATATAACACTACATTTTGTATTTTATCTGCACATACACACATAAAATTTACATATGTACCAACCAGTAACTCAAGAAAGACCAGTCTATATTAATACTGGTGGATATTTTTCAAAATTTTGAGAAAACACAAACTGAAAGAAAAAGATAAATGTATTAAGAAAAAGCACTCTTATGAGGCAGAACTTGATGTGAACTCTTTCAGCACCTCTCTCTCTATGTGATTGATAGCTTTGCATATAAATAACAAAAAGAGTTTACTATACCTGATTTTTAACACTAGCATATCTTTTCAGGTGTTTTATAAATTCTGGTCGAGAAGTGTTTTGTACAATTATAACAGCCATACTTCCATTATTTAATCTGAAACAAAATATTTGTGTTTGACATTAAGAACTTTGCTGACTGCATCAGAAATTACTCGTCATTCCTTCTAACAGATACAATGTTTACTACAAGTTTTAGACAAGATTGATAAATCATGATTATATTAGATTTACCTAAAATTCTTAAAAAATATCTTGCTGTGTTATTTCTTAAATGACACAGCCTTTCAAATTAGTTTTATTAAACAAACTGACTTGCTTCTCAGCAAGCTCTTACATTAAGGGCTTTTGAAAAACATGTTATCATGCATTCATTCACATTATCAAGATACAATTTAAAAATCCAGTGTATTTACTTAGGGATTCAAAATGTGAAACCATGTACATTTTTAAAAGATGTACTGTAAAATAGTTAATAAATAAAAACAGTATATAACAAATCATTCAATGCTTTCTAAAATCTAAAGCGTGATTTAAATATTTGTTTATGGACAGGTCTAAGTGACATAGGAAACTAAATAAATCGAAGTGGCCCTTGGGTAAATGAAATGGAATGAACAAATGCTGCCACCCATGTTCAGTTGAGTGACTCAGCATTTTAATCTTGCATAACTGTTCAGTTCATATAAGAGACTGCAAATTTAGAGATGTGATTTAGTGCCAGAAAAGCTACTCACATCTAGCTTTAGAAGGCAGTTTGCAGAAATATGTGCAAATGACTTGTAGCCCAATTTCAGTGCAAATATAAAGTTATTCCGAGAATAACAGCAATGACATAAAAAAAAGGGCTCTTTAAATCTTACAGAAACTCAGGTTAGAGCTCTTAAGGGACCTTGGAAAGTATACATTCATTCACTTGATTTATGAACAAAGGAGAGAAGACCCCAAGTTTAAATGATCTGTTCAAAGGCACAAAGAGAAAAAATGACCACTGGAACCACAGCTCTTAATTCCCAGGGTTCAGTGCTTCTTACCCATCGTGCTACCTCTTCCCAATTTATTTCTCTGGGAAATTAACAGTAGTACCAAAATGTTCAGAGTAATGTTTCGTGTATCCTTTATTTTTAAAAATTGCTTTTTACTCATTCATACAAAAAACATGTTATATGTCTACTTTTAAACACTTATTAGTAATTAATACACCCTATGTGTCTGGCACTGTTCTAAATGTTTCACATATATTATGCATTTAGTATTAGAATATAAGAAGATTAGTTCCTATCAGCAATTTGCACTGAGGTATTGTGAAGTAAATTATACTTTATCGTGGAAAAAAAATAACAAAGCTGAGAGTTGCATCTCCTGTGTGTTTATCTTGAATCATTCAAAGATAAATCTCCAGATATCTCTGGTCAGCCAAGGCCCAGTGTAAAGACCATTCCCAAATGGCATGTTTGATAATAACCCACAAAAGAAATCTCTGACTAGTCACCCTTCTCTGAAAAATTCATCAATACTGATTAAACCTAGAGAGTAAGCAGTGGAATTCCAGGCAAGCTGAAAAATGTATGGAGTGGCTTTGAATGAGGCATGAATCAACCATCCCCAGAAGAGCAGGCTACCTCCCATGAAGGTGCTTAAGGAAATGTGAGAGTAGAGATGGAGCAGGGTTAGATAAGCATTGCCTCAAGTCCTGTGGAACACTGTTCCTTTAGTTAGCTAGCCATGTCTTCACTTGTAGTGGAGGGAACTACAATACGGAGGCGTACCACTACCTAGGGTTTCTGACGGTGTGGAAGGAAACAATCAGACTCAATTTCTCAATCACACAAGCTTCAAAACACTTTCACTTTTCAGCACTAAAGTAATAAGAATCCTGACACCTGGATTTTTAATGTCAAAGTTTGCAGTTTCTTTCTTCTCTAACTTTGGACATTTCCCTTTATTACCTTTATAGCAATTGCCAAGGAAAGAAATTAAAATCAATCCCTTTTGTTAGCTGTTAATCATTTTGGTTAAATACTTTGTAGGGAAGATGAAGCCAGTCATTGAAATGCTATTATAAATTGCCAAAATACATAAGTAATTCTTTTATTCCCCCTCTGGGGAAAATCTAGATTTGACTCTGATTACAAAATATTCATGATCCTTTTTTTCTATGCTCTAGGCAAGTAGAAGAAAAATATTTTCAGACCAATAACGGATAGCTTGAAAAATGTACAAGAGATGGAATATCTGTGGATAAAATAATATGTAAAATGTCTCATGAAAATCCAGGCAGTAGACTCATATGTACTGCTAGTCATATTAAATATAACTGAAATGTTTCTTTTGATTAAAGATATATCAAATATATCAAAAATATCATATATATGCCTATAAATGTTTTTCATGATGATATTTATGTCTGCACTAAAATTGGAAAGCAGAGGCATTTATAAGACATTATACCAGAATTAAACATAATGTTCTCAGTAATTGGTAAATAAACAAAGCAAGCAAAATAGGCATAAAATAAGAAAATCATGTCAGTAAAACCTAAGGACTATTATTTTAGCCTCAGTGATATTTAAAAGAATCAAAGTGATTGTCTTGTAATTTTCCAATTTAACAGCTGTTCTCAGCCTACTCTCATGACAAATCCCTTAGAATCTCTGAGAGCATACAGTCAGAGACTACCTCTTGATAATATTCTATCTAGCCAAGAGTTAACAAGATATTCTGAAAGAAAAATTTGGTTTATAGATAAGTATCAATGATTCAATAAAAACACTTACTGACCTGGTATTAGGTGCCAGGCCTCTCGGTGCCACTGAACACAGGCAAGGGATCGCCATGATGCTGACATTGAGGAACTGACCCTGGATCACCTGCCACTGACCACTACAGTCTAAAGGGAATGGAAGCGATCGTTTAGTTTCCCTCACCAGAGCAAAATGTTCACAGCCCGACTCAGTTCTCAAGGAGGTACTTTTGAACTCACCAGATCTGGGAGATCCCTGCACCCTCCTAAAAGCGAGAAAAGAGAACAAAGAAACAAGAACACATCACCCAAAAAATAACATCTATTGAGAAAATTGGTGAACCCAACATTACATATATTAAATGTTTTCTTAGAAAAGACAGTAAGTAAAATTATGTGAACAATTCTATTACTGCATTATATGTTGATCGATTTAAAAGTAGTAGCATTGGTGACAATGATTTCCAATTTTTTTTTTAAAGACTAGAGCACTTTCTTTGTGTGGCTGTGAGTAATACTTGTATTCCACCCTAGACAGAAATTTTCATGAGGACTCTAAAAAATAATTTGGTTTTTGGCTCATTATTGTATCCAAAGTGCCTGGCATATAACAGACAATAAAAAGCTGTTGAATATATGAATGAATGAATAGTTGGTGAATGGAAGAATGGAACGAATGGTTGTTTATGAGGGCAGAAGCCAAATTACCTGGCCTTCTAGAATCTGTAGGACTCCATGATTCAATGTTCTTCACTAATATGTTAGAAAAACAAAGATCACAAGCCTAATAAACAGTTTATATCAAGCTGTTTTATGCTTTGAAGAAATATATAGATGTCTATATTACTTTGGGCTTTTTACCTACCCTTCTTGTAAATCCTGAGAGCTGTTAGATGGTAAAAATGATATTTCACAGTCCTCTGGCCTAAAACATAATGAAATTTGTTTTTAACAGTCATTGACTCTGGGATACAAAATTTTGGATTTAAGAAAAAGACTTACTTAAGTTTTGCCAGTGCCTTAATTACAGCAAAATCCCTCCGTTGGTGAGGCGACATCCATCGATGTTTTTCTGCCAGAGCCAAAGTTCGTCCACCAAAGCCAAACATGGCTGAGAATCCAAAGCGAAGAAGCTTGCCGGCGGTGCTGAAGGTGCAGACATCGACTGGTTGTACATGCCCTTGAATAGGACACTGAATGTTAGTCAGTCAGTGAGGGCAGGAGAGCCAGTGGTCAAATGGTAAACAGAGAAGAGCATATTTATTTACTTATAGAAGAAGATCACAAGCTACTTTATACCACAATGCATATCCTTCCTTTCTCTTCGTATCCCTTCACCTACAGCGATTGCAATCACCATCTGTAACTTTTCAGGTAGTAAGGGAAGAAACACAAAGCAGTAAATTTTGCAGCTTATTGATTGCTCTTTCTTATTAAAAAAATGGTGAAGGCAGTGAAGTTGAAGTACATGTACAAAGTACACTTAGATTTAACAACAGTTTTGCATTGCATTTATCTGAGACTATATGCTTTCCGTCACTTGGGATAATAAAAGGTCTAGTGGTTGTGCAATGCTGAAAAATTTTTTTCTTGTGCTTTTTTTTTCTTTTAATAACATTATCTTAGCCCTAGAATCTTGGTACAGTAAAAAATGCACGGGCTTTATTTATCTAGTTCTAAAATTGTAATCTCGAGCAGCATTATAATATTTTTCTCTATTAAGATTATAATAAAACTTCATTTGCTGCTCTTTATAGCACCTGTATTCTGAAGATAGGCAGTTCAAATAGTAAAGCTTTGCCTAATTGACTCTGGGTTTTTAGTAAAACATTTCTCTACTTTGAGAGACAAAGAACCTATTTTCTCTTAAAAAGTCTGATAGAAATGAAATAGCCTTCATTATATAAATATAAAGACTTCCTTATAAAACATGAACTTATTTGAAAGAATTCTTACCCAATATAATGTGCAAAGTCGCAGTTACCACATGAGAGATTCCATGAAGAGAATGTGCCAGTATGTTAGTAGATCCTGCCAAATCAATTTGAAAATATGTACAGTCAATGTAGCATATATTTTAAATTAACCATTTGTTCTTACTTTATAGAGATGTCTCTAGGTAATGTTCCTATGAAAAACTAGTGGAAGTTTGTACATTTTCATTCATAGCTTAGATGCTGAATTACTGTTCAATCTTTAAATGAATTAAAAAATAGAGAATAGTTTATAGTGTCTACTTGCTCACAGCCTTTTCCAACATCCATGTCCTTTTTATCCCCAAATACTGGCTAAATTAAAGTCCACTTGATCCATCTTTAATAAATGGGCTCCTAACTTCTATACCAAAGTGAGTCCCAGCAGCTGAAGGGTATCTCTGGACAGCAGAAACAAATGCATAAACACCTAAATAATTTAAATCCAAATAATTACTAAGAAAAAAAAAATCACTATCAAGTCCAAAAGACATACTTTATAGACATTCAATAAATCTTAGAAATAAGCTCTCGTCCAAAAAGGGATTCCCTTTTAGTATTTAGATGAAGAAAATATTTAATTCCATGATATTTGCTATGGTATGAAAATCTGCATTGATTAGATTTCTGATTTTCATAACCATTAGGATCATGTAAGATCCACATGAAGTTTTCCCACCAGCCTATAGTAGGAAAAGCTCCTCAGGTTAAACCCCTATAACATTTATGTGTCTCTGAGCTCTTAGGATAAAGACCTGCTTCAGAAGGGGAATATACCAGCTACTCCTGCTCTAAAAGGGTTTAAAATTAAGACGATACACTTTTTCTTGAGTTAAAGAATAGGAGAAAGAAACCCAGTAATAGTGGAGATCTGTGAAAGCAAGGGTGTTACGTACTAGAGCTGTTACGGCAAAGGCTAGCCTGGATTTGTTAATCTGGAACATTCCTGTGTGGTCGCACATTTTCTCTTCAATTTGTATCACTTTGAACTGATGTTCCTTGGGTTGCTCAGCTGGAGATGCGGCATTCAGACACTATCAACCAAGACTGTCTTAAAATAATAATAATCATGAGGGAACTATCTTAAGCACCAATGATTTTCAGACCCCCAGTAATACTATGCAAATGAAACTCCACCTTCACCAATTGGTCAACTGGTTCCAACTGATTCATCAAAATTCAAGTTATGCTGACCCTGTTACTCAGAATATGGCCCACAGTCCAGCACCAGGTACAATACGTGGGAGCTTATTAAAATGCTGACTCTCAGGCCCCACTCCAGACTTACTGCATTTTATGAGATCCTCAGGATATGCATGTAACACACTAACTTGGAGAGACACTCTGAGAATGTATGGTCCTGGGATAAGCAGCATTCCTGGGAGCTTGTTAAAAAGGCAAATTTGTGGGTTCACCAACAACCCATGGCATCAGAACATCTGGGAGATTGAGGCCCAGGTGTCCATGGTTTAGTAAGTTCTCCAGGTGATTTTATACACCCTGAATTTTGAGAACAAGTAGTCCAGAAACCTGTTCCTCAGTGGGTCTTTTATCAAGGAGTCAATTACCTAGGCCTTTCCACTTATCCTTTGACCCCCTACAGCCTGCCCTTTGTCCACCTAATTGCTAATTAATCTGGAGTGGGTGGGGGAAAAGAGAGGAAACAAATCAATCTATTTTGCTTCCCAGTTCCCAATCAGATTTATGGTAAAGGTTTTAGAGGAGGCCACATAATCAGAGTGAGATATTTAGGATTATCAATGGATTACAGTACTCCATGAAACACATTTCCTCCATTACTGTGGTTAATTAGGAGTAGACCATAAAAGCATTCCTCTAGAAAGGCTATTAAAAAACATAATGTAACGGTGTCATGTGCAATAGCAAATGACACATATCATGACTCAAGAAAATACAATCCGTTTACTCCCTGTGAGTTTTAAGTATGCTAAACATGCCCAAACACAAATCACTTTTTTTATTTTTATATTTCCTCAGGGTTTGCAATATGGCAACTTTGCTTTCATTCTGTAGAACTTAGCAGTGAGGATGGGCGTGGCCAGAAGTGAGATGATGATTTCAGTCATCTTCTACTCTTGATTAATCTGTACCTTAGCCCTTAAGAACGGTTTTTTTACAGTCCGAATTAAAAAGGAAAATCAGTGAGGAAAGTGGATGTAAAATTGTAAAACTATAGACTGCTCTATATTTTTGCTTGTAATAACTAAAATAGCAATATCCGGGAAAAAAAAAGTGTGATCCATCCGAAAAGATGTCTGCAGTGCCAGAAGAACCATGTTGCTCACGTCAAAAACAACTGTGTAATTCTCGCATTCTCACAAAAGCTATAAATGTTCTAACTCAAGGTAAATATTTTAATTAGCCTGTTATTTTTCTAAATGCTACCAGCACTTGGTTCACCACCACCTCCCCAGACGTGCTAAAATGTGCCAAATACAAAGAGTAAGGATAGAAGTAGCAGTTCATGTAAAGCATGACTGATGGAAGTACCAGCCAGAAACTACAGAGGCAAGAAGAAAAAATGAAAAAAAAAAATTGTCCTTGGAACTGCAAGCACTTATGCAGAACAATTAACTTAATTAACCAGACACCATGAATATTCATAAGGCCGTTAATGTCTCCCACATTCAAACAGATAAATGTGATGTAATGACTTCCTAGTCAAGCATATCTAAAATTCTCATGAAAACTGCACCTACATTTTGGTTCTTTGCCTGAAATATCATAGAAATGAACAGTCCCCGGGCAATATTTCATTCTTCTCAAATTAAGCATGAATTTACGTATGTGAACTCTATAGGAATATATGGTTCCCAGCCATCAGTATGTGGATTAAGCCTTGTTTTACAACTGGATTGCTTTTTTATTTTTATGTCCTCTCGGGCTTTTCTATCCTCCCCCGACCCCGGAATCTCTCTATACAGTTCCTCAGCACCAGTTCCCATAGCAACAAACACCATCGCTAATGGCCAGCAGTTCAAATACAGGCTTCCCCACATCTGATCCATTTGAGTCTGACCATAATTCAGCAGCTTAGTCTGTTGGCGCGGTGGAGTAATTTGCTAAACACTCTCCCTCTGGGTGTATCTCTCCAGGAGGCAAGTGGCTTCAAAGACAGACTGTTTTCTGCGTTTGCTTGGAAACTTCCTGCCCAGCTCCTGTTCCCATTCTCTATCAAAGCCCTGACTAGACATACAGTTCCCATATTAAATGCATTTCACACATGACTTCCTCCTACTTATAGCATCCATAAGCTAGGACTCCCGCACATGACAAGAGTTTTGGCAATAGGCTGTGTCTTCTGAACAAAAACAGTATTCAAATGGCATTTCTGCATAGCCACTGCATATAGAAAATGCTTTCAAAATCAAGAGAGATGCTTAAAGGTATAGTGGCAATACTCAAAGCTATTCCTTTATAATGAGTTATAAGCATAACCACCAGTTTTTCTAGTGAACTCTTCACTTTATGTCAAATGCATAACTGTGGGGACACCTATCTTCCCACCTCTGAGTCATGGCAGTCAGTGAGTGACCTCAGGAGTGTAAGTACTAATGAAGAGAAACAGTGACTTAATAAGCACATGCACTTTGCACCCAAGGAAATCTTGAAAAAGTTCTACCATTATAGACAGCTACAAAAACGATACAAAAAGGTCCAAGTGGGCTGGCCCTTAATGCAT
This sequence comes from Smutsia gigantea, assembly GCA_032199065.1. Classification (NCBI taxonomy): domain Eukaryota; kingdom Metazoa; phylum Chordata; class Mammalia; order Pholidota; family Manidae; genus Smutsia; species Smutsia gigantea. Next base: position 256,515 of record JAVSCE010007113.1, read on the forward strand.
CTTTTTTTCATTTCAAGTTGATGTTATTTTGTTCTCTTCTACTTAAAGACAATCACAGGTTTTTCTCTATATGCTCTATAATTATCAGGATATATTCAAACGTCACTCTCCTTTTAAATTGTTTTTATGAGCGTCTTTATACTCTAACGGGGCAGTTGTATATGTTTTGCTCTTTGTCAATTAACAGAAATCCATACTAAAGGCATCTGGTTATCAAATGGACAGCATGTTGAATTTTTTCCAACCATGTGCATTACTTTCTATTTTCATAGGGAAGAATGATTGTTTCTGCTTTTCTTGTAGAGATCATAATGTGTGATGTTTTAAATGAATCACTTTCCTTCACTATTTATTTAAAAAATGACTTGGGAGGAGTGACTCACAGAACAAACTTGTGAGACACGTTCTCCTCTTTTCTGGATCCCCATCTTGCTCTGCTGTTCTCCCCAGCCCTGGCCTCCACTCTCCCCTGCTCCCTTCCCCTAACTGTGAAACCTCCCAAACAGGCTCCCAGCATGCTGTTCCCTGGCTCTAAACTTCCCATGTTCCCTACTGTTTATCAAATACAATTCAGACCACCTCCTTTGGCAATCAAGATTTGAACTTACTCTGTTATTCTGACATCATTATCACCCAACAAATGGCCCATTTTCTACTCCTCAGCACTCCTGGGTTTTGCCCTGGCATTTATTATTTTTATAGCCAAGAAAATAACTCATTCTCATCTTTTCAGGCCAGAGCCTACTCATTTTTAGGCTTAATGCAAGTAGCATTTACTTTATGGCATCTTTATATTCATTCACTTAAACTTTATTGCGTGTTCACTGTGTCACGTTCCATTCTGGTCTTAGCAGCTAGAACTACAGCAGTCAGAAAAAGTCTTTTTGGCATTCTCAAGGTTATTTGCTTATATTTTGATTATGGGAGCTATCACCTTTTACCACATAAAATTATAAGCAGCTTGACTTGAGTGGCCCTATTTTGAAATTTCATATCTGGTACTGTGTGATCATTAGACCTTTCTATGGGAAGGTAAAGTAATAATCCCATTTATTGATGGCTTAACTATGTGTTAAACCCTCCACATATAACATCTAATTTAACACTACAGGAACTGCTAATGAAGTACATATTATGTGTGTTATCACTCTTTTATGGATTAGAAAAGTGAGGCTCAAAAAGATTAAATAACTTGTCCAAAGTCTCACATTTGCTAGTGGAGATGCCAACCTTGGGCTTTTCCTGTGCGTGTAACTCTGCATTACATTGTCTAGGTTAGGAAGTAAAATGGAAAGGCAGGAGGTTTCCATTTAGCAAATCCATGGCCACTCCCTTACCTGCTGGTATTACACCAAGTGGAAGCTGTGCTGGGGCAGGAGCCAGGATGCTATCTATTTCCATCCCAGCATTCTTCTGGGCTCTAAGAAGCAAAGCATGGGCTACTTCACTGGCAGATCCATCTCCACCAACAGAGACAACACTAGAAAACAAGAAATTAAAAGAATGCAACTTCAAAATAACTGGTAATAATTTAGGAAATCTAGACTTCAAAATATTAGTCATGCATATATGCATGATTACACACACCTTCAAACATTTTAGTATATGTTGATGGATAAGGAGACACTACCATTGCACTAGTAAAATTTACTGCAAAAATAAAATACCTAGATGATACCTCATAGACAAAATATTTTTAAATGGGTTAAGAAGCTTTAAAACATTTGCACATGTTCATTCACATCTGACCTGCATTTTGCTTTGTTAATATCCAAAAGCATATTATTCTCATTTTGTTTATGTTAATCAGTCGTGTGTAATTCATTTAAATAACAAACCAAAGTCATAAAATCCTGCTAGTTTTCAATATAGCTCTAAAAAGACAGACAGCAATAAAAATCATGTAAAATATGAAGCTTTAATTTAAGGAACTGCTAATTATCATTAGTATATGAATGGAGTAATCACACACCTGAAATGGTTTCCATCTCCTGGACATTACTGCTCTATGACACTTTTAAAATTAGTTATTACTACCCTTTGACCCTACTCAGTAATGCTAAAACCTTTTTACGACCTCAAGGGTGTTTCTGTGTTTGTCTATCAACCTGTATCATCTCTGCAATTTTTTTAGTATATTATTGGATTTTTTTATTTAAAGTTTTTCTTTTTTGAAAAGAGATCCTTTTTTTTTTAACCTTACTAATACAGACGTGGTCAATGTGATAAGATCTCAATGTTAGTTATATAATTTCTAGATTATTGTGGGTCTTACTAATGGTAACAAAAGAAAAAAACTGTAATTCAACAAATTCAAATAAAAATATTTTGAAAGAAAATAGGAAAATATTAGTATATTTCTAATTATATAAAGCTATATATTAACTCAACCATATTCACTTACAAATTCCACTGTTCCTGTTTCAAGTTTGATATCACTCTTTGCACCTGATACTACTCTTTTTGTTGCCTTTACAAAACTTCCTATTCATACCCCATATAAATAAAGGGTGATATGGAAGGTAATAAAGGGTAATATGCTCACGGAAGCTTTAGCAATGGATCTAGAGTGTTTACAAGGACATACTGGCATTGTGCACCAGCTGTTGTGAGTACTGATACCCTGCTCCTGTTGGTTTTATATGTCACAATATAGCTTCACAGAAACATATGTAACATTTAAAAAACTCCAGAATCTTAGCAAATAACATTTCTTAAGCAATATTCAACAAATCATTTTGCTTTACTCACTAAAACACAGAATTTTTCTTGGAGCTTAACCTCTCTGGTGTGTGTTTACAAACTTTTAGATGATTTTCTAATCACTCCCTCCACCCCTCCACTAGAGTCAGGCAGAAAGGCTTTGGGTCCAAGTTCTTAAAGGAATGTGAGCCCCTTCTCATCAAAATACCATGGACTCTTGGGGTTACCTTACCCCATCCTTGAGTCTTTTTTATGTATTTCTCAGAAGGTGTTCCTCTAGCCACTCTTTCAACAGGTTGAGGAGCAGGGAACTCACAAATGGAGTGCATTCCATTTTCAAACATTCTACTTGTTTGAGAATTGTTCTTTTTTTACTGAAGTATAATTGACATATAACATTATATTAGTTTCAAGTATATAAAACAATGATTTGGTATTTTTATAAATTTTGAAGTGATCACCACACTAAGTCTAATTACCATCTACTCTCATACAAAGTTGCAAAAAAAAGTTTTTTTTTCTTCTGATGAGAAGTTTCAAGATATACTCTTAGCAACTTTCAATATACTTTATTGTATTGACTATAGTCATTATGCCATACATTATACACTATATCTCCACACCATTTGTTTTGTTCCCTCAAGTTTGTACCTCTTGATCTTACTCACTCATTTCCCCCTTCCCTCTGGCAACCACTAATCGTGGCATTTTCAACAACATGGGTGGACCTTAAGGGTGTTATGCTTAGTGAAATAAGTCACAGAAAGACCAATACAGTATGATTTCACTTATATGTGGAATATAAAAGAGAAAACAAATAAACAAAATACAGCAAAACTCACAGATACAGAGAATTATTCTTTTGAAGTGTCCGAAGAAACTATATTCCTATTGTTCTCCTTATGTGCCTCTCTATGTAAGTAGAGCAGTTTGAAATTCCCTTTTTCTTAAGATAGTTATCCAACCACATATTGGCTCCTACTGGAAAAGCAGGGTGCACAGAAGATAAATAGGCTGCTTAAAGGACGTTAGTAAATAGATGACTTTTGATAGAAGTTTTAAATTATTAAAGTCCTAAATAAGTCAGCATGCTGCAGAGTTTGGAAACTGTTAAGTTACTACAACTTAATTCATATAATGTTTAGGCCAAACTATTTGGTTAAAAGCTATGGGTAAAAAGCATTCGACAAAATTCAACATTCATGATAAAAACTCTCAACAAAATGGGTATAGAGGGCAAGTACCTCAACATAATAAAGGCCATATATGACAAACCCACAGCCAACATTATACTTAACAGTGAGAAGCTGAAAGCTTTTCCTTTAAGACTGGGAACAAGACAAGGATGCCCACTCTCCCGACTTTTATTCAACATAGTTCTAGAGGTCCTAGCCATGGCAATCAGACAACACAAAGACATAAAAGGCATCCATGACATGATATTGTACATAAAAAACCCTAAAGAATCCGCTTCAAAACTACTAGATCTAATATCTGAATTCAGTAAAGTGGCAGGATACAAAATTAATATGCAGAAATCTGTGGCATATTCCTATATGCTAACAATGAACTAGCAGAAAGAGAAATCAGGAAAACAATTCCATTCACAATTGCATCAAAAAGAATAAAATACCTAGGAATAAACCTAACCAAGGAAGTGAAAGACCTATACTCTGAAAACTACAAGACACTCATGAGAGAAATTAAAGAAGATACCAATAAATGGAAACACATCCTGTGCTCATGGATAGGAAGAATTAATATTGTCAAAATGGCCATCCTGCCTAAAGCAATCTACAGATTCAATGCAATCCCCATCAAAATACCAACAGAATTCTTCAATGAACTAGAGCAAATTGTTCTAAAATTCATATGGAACCACAAAGACCCCGAGTAGCCAAAGCAATCCTGAGAAGGAAGAATAAAGCAGGGGGAATTATGCACCCTGACTTCAAGCTCTACTACAAAGCCACAGTACTCAAGACAATTTGGTACTGGCACAAGAACAGACCCACAGACCAATGGAACAGACTAGAGAGCCCAGATATAAACCCAAGCATATATGGTCAATTAATACATGATAAAGGAGCCATGGATATACAATGGGGAAATGACAGCCTCTTCAACAGCTGGTGTTGGCAATACTGGACAGCTACATGTAAGAGAATGAAATTGGAATATTGTCTAACCTCATAGACAAAAGTAAACTCAAAATGGATCAAAGACCTGCATGTAAGTCATGAAACCATAAAACTCTTAGAAAAAAACATAGGCAAAAATCTCTTGGACATAAACATGAGCAACTTCTTCATGAACATACCTCCCTGGGCAAGGGAAACAAAAGCAAAAATGAACAAGCGGGACTGTATCAAACTAAAAAGCTTCGGTACAGCAAAGGACACCATCAGTAGAACAAAAAGACATCCTACAATATGGGAGAATATATTCATAAATGACATATCCAATAAGGGGTTGTCATCCAAATTATATAAAGAGCTCATGCACCTCAACAAACAAAAAGCAAATAAGCCAATTAAAAAATGGGCAGAGGAGCTGAAGAAATTCAGATGGCCAACAGGCACATGAAAAGATGTTCCACGTCACTAATCATCAGGGAAATGCAAATTTAAACCACAATGAGACATCACACCAGTTAGGATGGCCGCCATCCAAAAGACAAACAACAACAAATGTTGGCAAGGAGGTGGAGAAAGGGGAACCCTCCTACACTGCTGGTGGGAATGTAACTAGTTCAACCATTGTGGAAAGCAGTATGGAGGTTCCTCAAAAAACTCAAAATAGAAATACCATTTGACCCCAGAATTCCACTCCTAGGAATTTACCCTAAGAATGCAGAAGCCCAATTTGAAAAAGATATACACACCCCTATGTTTATCGCAGCACTATTTACAATAGCCAAGAAATGGAAGCAACCTAAGTGTCCATCAGTAGATGAATGGATAAAGAAGATGTGGTACGTATACACAATGGAATATTATTCAGCCATAAGAAGAAAACAAATCCTACCATTTGCAACATGGATGGAGCTAGAGGGTATTATGCTCAGTGAAATAAGCCAGGCAGAGAAAGACAAGTACCAAATGATTTCAGTCATCTGTGGAGTATAAGAACAAAGAAAAAACTGAAGGAATAAAACAGCAGCGGACTCACAGAACCCAAGAATGGACTAACAGTTACCAAAGGGAAAGGGACTGGGGAGGATGGGTGAGAAGGGAGGGTTAAGGGGTAAAAAGGGGTATTACGATTAGCACACATAATGTAGCAGGGGGGCGGGATATGGGGAAGGCAGTATAACACAGAGAAGACAAGTAGTGATTCTATAGCATCTCACTACACTGATGGACAGTGACTGTAATGGGGTATGTGGGGGGGACTTGATAATGGGGGGAGTCTAGTAATCATAATATTGCTCATGTAATTGTACATTAATAATAGCAAAATAAAAAATAAATAAGTAAATAAATAAAAACTATGCATAGTATCTACAGGATCTATATATCTTTTCATGCCACAATGCAAAATAACAACACCTGCTAACCCCTGCCATGTGAAGAAAACTAGAATTAAGTATATTCAGGTAAAGAGAAAAGTAATACTATGCTGCATTTGAGCAACAACCTTTCAGAATTCTGCAAAGTTCTTGTTGAACCTTATATAATTACCAGTGGAACTTATTTATAGATACCAGATTTGGTGGACCATTTCAGAATGCGGATGGGCAAGACAAGATCTAACACCTATCATATGTGGTATTCTCCTTTATATAATCATATTTTGAAGCAAGGACTTATTCACAATGCAGCCACACTTACATATACTCACAAGGTGTGTTTCAGGACTATGCAGCATATTAAGGTAGGCAGCTAGTCAGCATGACTGGCCCCAATTACTTTTCTTAAACTGTATACTGGCAAGAGGATTTCCTACATGTGGTGTATTAACAAATCTGTCTAGCTCTAAGCATAAAGCCCTGATGTAATCTCTTACCTCATACTTTTCATCCTCAATATTTCTATATTGCCTTCTAGATGTACTCCTCTCAGTTAAATTCCTTTTTGAGAAATCATGTTTTACTTGCCAAGCTTTATTTTCCACCCACTAATATTTTTCCCCACCAAAAAATATGGAGCATTTTTGAAAAACCATGCTAATGCCCTATTTTCATTGCATCACTAAAACATGTTAATAGTTCTGTGGGTCGAAAGACCCAATTGCCCTTCCTGATATTGTGTCTTATTGCCCCCCTCATCCATTACCATGTGACACGAATGATTCATATACTTGACACCTTTTAAAACTCTGAAATAGCCACCCTTGCAAAAAATTCTCCCCAGAATACGTTTCTGCCTTACACAACAGTCCAGCACTTTAGCAAACTGATTCACCTAACTTTAAAGAAGGGCTAAAGTATATGTCACTTGTCCTGTTTCTAATGTTTGCATGCCAGTAAACAATTTCTACACACTCCAGCCACGTATTGCAAACAGTTTCTGATGCCTACTGTGAATAACATACTTATTTGGTAGCAGCTAAATTGTAAGAGATAATTAAAATTAGAATCTTTTATTTGTGCTGCAAATAATAAATTTCCTTTTATAAAATATTTACCCTTAATTAGTCTCAGCCAAATAAACCAGTGGGTAGCTATTAACACCATCTATACATTTACAAAAGAGGATCACAGTAGAGTCATGCCATATGACCAGTGTAATACCTTCCATCAGTGCTTTCTAGATACACAATTAAAGCTAAGAATTAAGGACTATAGAAGCAAATGTATGCACATTAGGTAAATATAAGATGAAATCCCACTACTTAGAATTAGATTTCTTCTTTTGCTTTCCCACGGCTGATCACGAAAGGTGGATGGCCATGCCATAGTATCATTATGATCATTCATTCTTATTACACAGATATGAATGAAATAGAGCCCAATTACAGAGATCACACATACTAAAAATGATAGGCCCCAAGTGGCTAAACACTAATGAAAATAACAGTATACGCTATATGACAAAGATAGGTTAGTAAGATAACTTACCCATCAAATCCCTGTAGTTGACATTCCTTTAGCAGTGACAGCGCATGCCCTTCATATTCCGTGACTATTAAAATAAAAACACACATACACCAAAGTGAAAGTTTTAAACAGTGTTCTTTTTAACTTGATTTGGCAAAATAATATGATGAACATATGGTCAGGTCATAAACCAACACTTATTCTTGAATATTTATATTTTAATCATGGGAAAGAGGATTAAGCGTTACTTGCCCGATGTGTTTTATAGCTTTATGTAAAAGAGGGTCAAATATTTGTTCCAACTACATAAGTCATCTGGGGATATCCCACACACAGCACTTAGATCATTTATCTTGGTGCCTGTCTGTTTAGTCACACACATTTCCTTTAAATCAGAACCCTAAGAGCAGCAGTATTTTGAAAATAAGGCGTATTAGCTGGCATCCAACACTCAATGCTAAATCACTTTGGCAACCTTACATGAATAAATTAGTTGAAAGGTTAGTATAAGATTTACATACTAGAAGAATGTGTATCTGGAACTGCTAGACTAAAAAGAGGAGTTGGATGTGAAAATATGAAGCAAAGCCAACGCCAGTGATAACCGATCCAAAGCCGAGGCGGCGGGTGGCGCAGGCCCACCAGAGCCGGATCCTCTAAGGAAATGAATCTGTCAGTCCCTATCGCTGTCTCTACAGTCACGATGCCTATGCAGTACTGCAAATGCCAATGACGACAGGATAAACTGGCACACTGCAGATGGCACCAAGCATCCCAACCACATTTAGCATTTTCTAGGGCAGCTCTGCCAGAAGAGACAGCCCAGCTGTATCCACCCATCAAAGATTTCTGCCGACTGACATGACATTGCAGATGGATTTTTTGTGTAAGAATGTGCATCATTATATGCAAGATTACATTAATCTTTCATGCCTGTCTGTCCCTGGTGCCAGCATGGTTCAAGCTTTTCCTCCAATGTTTTTAGGTATTGTTAAGAATTATTAGTCGTGGTGTCTAGAAGAATCATCCTCTGTCCAGCATTACATTGTAATTTTCCCATAGCTTATTCAAATACCTTTAACATTCACATAAATAAAAATTCTCTATATTAAATTTGACCCAGAAGAAAGCTACAAGAAAACTAAAATATTAATATTAATAACTTTGGACAGTTATGAATGATTGTGTTGATCATTCATCTATAACCTCAGCAAATAGTTGTACCCTTAAAATACAAAATAATAAAATGTCTTGCATACACACATTAAAAATAACTAAGGCTATTTATGCTGAGAATCAGTTTATCAAGTCTGGCTTTTATACCAAAGCTTACTTTCAGTAAAGCTTTTCAAGTCCAATAAAAAATTATCTTTAAAATAATGTTATGGCTGAATACTTTTTATTAGGGAAAAAATTTGAAATAATAGTCTAATTTTTCCTTTGATCTTGCAGGTGGAATTTCTTTATACACTAATGCAAATTATCTAAGGAGAATAATTTTTTTTTAATTAAGTGACATTGTAAAAGTTAAATAAAATCATTGATCTGGAGCAGAGACAGAAAAGACTAAAAAGTCCTGATGACAATGTTTTAGGACAATGAATAAAATAAATAAAGTCCTTGGCCTCAAGAAGCTTACATTCTGGAAACAAATATGCACTAATTTAAAAAATGAATGTACAACATAAAGTAGTAATAGGTGATAATAAAGAAAAGATAGGGAAAAAGGACAGAGAGTAATCTGGGCTATTGTTTAAAGTGGAAGGAATCAAAATATGTATTTACACAGGACATTGTGGACTCTGAAATCAGAAAGAGCCAGATTCAAATTATTCTACTCCACATAAGCATAAAGAGTGGACTGCTGGTTTCAAATTCAGTTTCAAAAGAAAGTTACAAGCTCTTTCTTTCATCATTTACTTTCCTTTTCCAATGAGATTGACACCCTATGCCCCTTTTATAGAGGAAATTTGGAGTCCCTATTATGTATCAGTATTTGAACACACAGTTCTCACTGCTAGGATCCCCCACCCACCCTAACCTTCAGTTTAAATATTACTTCCTCAAAAAAGACAACACTGGAGAAAGGTGATGTCTCAAGATCAATCTTGAATGTTGATGAGGAAATGGGCTGAAGTAAAATCAGGTGAGATTTGATTTGTACTTCAGGAAACATTTCTTGGTCTGGTGATAAAATTCTCTAATGGCATAAGATACTGAGATGTCATTTTCTTTCCTGTACTATAGTACTTCAAGCTTATTAAGCTCAAAATGGAATCTGTAATTTCCACCTTCAAATGCATTGTCTCTCAAATATATCATTCTTTCAGTGTTCTGAAATCCACTTTTCATATGCCTGAGACAGGAAAATGACTTTTTCCTGGATTATCCCTCTCCTTTACTCTCCACAACCACTCTATGGCCAATTCCAGTTGTTTCTGTCTCTAATTATGCTGCAGCATCCTAACATTCATCAAACTAATGCCCAAGATCTATCCACCACCATCTTTAATGTGTATACTACAACAGTCTTTCTCCAGTCTCTCTTCAATCTTTATCCCCCATTAGCCAGAATGACCTTTCTCAAATACATATTTAATCATATCACTTCCCCATAACCTCCACTGATGACTTCTCACTGTGCCCTGGGATAAAATCCCAGCTCCCTAACTGACAAATGAGTACAGGAAATGGGACCAGCCATATACATCCGCAATTATTTAAGGAGTAATAAAAAGAGCCTTATACCCAGAATTCTCTTTCTCTCAAGCGGGATATGATGCATGGACATTTACCATCCAGATTTTTATAAAAATGCAGGTAACTCTGTATGAGAGTAATAACTCAGTCTACAAGTATCTTTTGTGAATCAGTTTTATCAAGTTGCTTATCTTTCTGCTGGGTGAGATCAGGAATCACAAGTGGCATTTCCAAGGAGAGAAGTCATCAAGTAGAGACATGAAGAGCCAAAGAGAAACAATTCAAAAAGGAAATTTGGTAAGAGTGTTAAAAGTTAAATGTTTGATTCTAGAAGGAGAAAAAAGAAGGAAGAGACAGGGAACTCCATTTTCTTGACAATTCTGGCCAGAGCAGATAGGAGGTAAAAATTATCTGGTAGCTAGGCCCTCCCACCAGCCCTCAGCTGGCAGAGATCAAGGATACATTCAGAAAAGTGTCTTTGACCATGATAATGATAATGAGCAGCTTTGCTTTGTTAATACAAAGATCAACTGAAGGAGATGAAGTTGCCTATCATGAACAAGAGAGATCAAGGGCAGGCATAGTATCTCTTTTCAATATCTCAATGACATACACAAGATGGGACACATTTATTTTTATTACTACAAAAATAACATCTACTCTAAAAATTGTAAGGAAGCAAACATCAGCTCACAAGTTCTCTATGCAGTTCCCATCTTGCACAAAGGCATTGGCCAAAGGGTAGGTTTGCAATCCAGCCACTATAGTTACTCAACGTGCTATGTGACCTTTGGCTCAATCAGCTCAGAAGAGAAGGTACCTTCTTGTAAGTCAAAAGAGGTACCTTTTTCTAATATGCACAGGCACAGAGCCCCTGAACTCACTATAGAAATGTCTATCAGCATTGTCCAGCACACACTGACTCAACCAAAGGTGCCCAAGCCAAGACTGTGTGGTGCAGTCCACCCCCAAGGGGAACTGAACTAGATGGCCTCTAAAGTTCCTTCCAATTTGATTTCTCTGCCGCGTTGACTTTTTCACTTTGTTTTTCTATGAATTTACAATCTCTTAAAATTCCTCTCACACTTCTAGTAATGTAATTCCTAAAGTCTGTTCTGTTTTAGAAGGAAGAGAAAGAAAAAGTATCATATGCCAGCATGGACTTACCACTCATGCCCTTCATTCATATACCATCAAGTTATTAGGAAAAAAATAACTCATTTCTTTTGTGGTTCTTCCAGAAGTTAATCTGATACCATTATTAGATAAGATGCTGCACTGGTAGTGGTAGCACAGGGAACATGCAATTTTAGCTCAATTATTTCAAAAGATGCTGATCTATATTCAGAAGTAGTTAGGGTTTCATCACTAAAAAATGAAAGGAGTATATTTTTATTAATGTGGTGAGATTTTTTTTTTAACTGAAAGTTTGTACCTTTTGACATCCACCCATTGCACCCACCTTCCACCCACCACCTCTTGAAACCACTAATCGGTTCTCTGTATCTTTTAGTTCAGCTGGGGTTTCTTTTCTTTTTTTTAAGATTCTACATATAAGTGAGATCATACAGTATTTGTATTTTTCTGACTTGTTTCACTTAGCATAATACCATCTAGGTCCATCCTTGTTGCAAATGGCAGGGCTTCCTTCTCTTTTATGACTGAATAGCATTCCACTGTGTGTATGTACCACATTTTCTTTGTCCATTCATCCACTGATAAGCACTTAGGTTGCTTCCATGTCATGACTATTGTAAATGATGCAGCAGTGAACATGGGGGTGCAGATAACTTTTCAAGTCAATGTTTTTGTTTTCTTTGGGTAAACACACAGAAGTGGAATTGCTGGATCATACAGTAGTTCTAGTTTTACATTTTTGAAGATCCTTCATACTGTTTTCCATAGTGGTGCCGCCAGTTTACAATCACACCAGCAGTGCACCAGGGTTCCCTTTTCCCCACACCCTCACCAGTGCTTGTTATTTCTTGTCTTTTTTAGAACAGCCATTCTAACAGGTGTGAGGTGATATCGATCGTGATTTTGATTTGCATTTGCCTGATAATGATTGATGTTGAACACCTTTTCATGTACCCGGCCATTTGTATGTCTTCTTTGGGAAAATGTCTATTCAGACCATCTTTCCATTTTTAATCAGATTATTTTTTCACTAGTCATTTTTAAAAGAAATTTCTTTTAAAAAATTACTTTATAGCTGGAAAATTATCTAGCTATAATTTTTCACATTATGCCTCACGTATATAGAACTACCTCCTAGTGAATTCATCATCCTGTAGAATGTATTATGTAATTCATATGCCACTGGGATTCAGCAATGCATATATGTTAAAACAATGGTCACACTGGACATACATAAAAGATGTATTCTTTCTGTTTTGATTTCATATAAGATATTTTTATTTCAAAGTGTGAACCGAATTTTACTATTGTATTACTTATGAAACTGAACTGTATAGCATCATGACCAACTTTGTATATCACCTTATAACAAACAAGGTAGTTTCAAATATATTACATCATTCAGACTATAAAACTGTACTGTCAGATAGACAGGAAGATTCTAAAACTTTTCAAGTATCCACATGTTTATTGCACCTTCAACAGAATAGAAAACATTTTTTATATAACTATTTAGCCAATATACATATTAAAATAGTTTTATGAGCAAATGGTGTAATTTTATTATTTTGCCTGTAGGAGGAGCATTAGGCAGCTAATAATAAGTCATTTTGCAGAAATATGTAAGTATACTTTAAATCTGCCTTATGTAATATTATTTTATTTTATGTTAAACTAAATATAACACTCAAAATTTCAAAATTTAGGAAAATGTTCCTAGAACATAACATTTTTCTCTCCAATACTATTGTTTTAAGAAGGAAAGCACATTCCTATATTTATCTCTCCCTTAGTTCAGGCCTCATGTACCAGTTTCCCTTCCTCCAATCTCTCTCTTCCTTTCTAATCTTTATTCTGATGGCAGAATCATTTTTGCTAAGCCATACTACAACACTATGATAAAATATGTATACCAACGCAGTCGGGGTGAAGCGCTCCTGACCGCAGCAGAAAGATCCGGCCATAATCTGGACTCAAACTTTCTCTAGTGCACATGGCCTTCCCAGAAGCCATTTTGCCCTTTTTTCTCCTCAACAGAACCCAAGTTCCATTCAGGTATCCTAATTCCTTAAGAAAAAGAGTCCTACCCTCAGCCCATAGGAAGTATTGTGATGGTTAAGAAAGTGATTGCTCTAGGTTAGATTACATAATATATTAGGACAAACTGAAAGGGAGAAATTTTAATCCTTGTTGAGGATTAAAGCATGTTGGCTCTCACTCATACACAGTCCTCAGACACCACTAGTTTGAATGAAGAAGAATCCAGTTCACTGGCAACCATTGTACCACGATGGAAAGGCCCAGATTACGATAAGTGGAAACTGAGGAAGGCGGAGGAAAGTTATGAAAGAACTACCCAGATTTTAAGGGTACAACCCCACACACACATACACACTTTATCTACCTGCTAGTTTGCCTTCCTTCCCTCACTTTTCTTCTGCTGCTTATGCAGAGAAAGCCTTCTTTTATTTTTTTGCCTTCTCTGACTCTCCATAACTATCCAGTTCAAATGTCCAGTTCAAATACTCTTGACTCTTCTGATCAAAATTAATATCACCCCCTGAGACACCACAGTCCTTTTGTATGCCCCATTTATTTGACATATGTATTTGAATCCCTAATAAACTACTGACCACTCAAAAGCAGGTATTAGTACAGCTTATTCATCTTACATTCTGTACAGTGTTTACAAAGCAGTCAACAAGATTTCCTTGAACTGAATTCGATGTTTATGAACTACCACATAAAACTGTTCTAGACATTAAATCAACAAAACAGAATCATTAATGACTTTGCCAATAAGTGTATTCAATTTCAACTTTTAACTGTCTTATCTTAATGTGAATCTCAAAGCTTTCCTTTTGCCAGTGTATGAAAATCCTCAGTGGAAAAGAGAGATAGCGCTGCATTATTTCTTTTCTGTATAAATCACTTGTAAGTAAGCCAAAAGCCACAAAGATGAAAGTTTAACTCTTCCACTGCAATTTTACCTTAATTCAGAAATTTCTCTTGAGTTTATTATGGTAGTTTCTGTGGAACCTCTATTGTAGTAGATGCCGTTTGGGGTAGCTGACTTTTGGCCATCCTACAAAGATTGCTTGTTTTTAAGGAACTTCCTCCTATACCCCAGTCCATCAGCTCTTTGTGAAACCCCTTGGTTATCGTTGAGCAAATCCAGGTTGCTCTCAGTCCCTTCTCCAGGATTTTATACTTGGCACTAGGACAGTCCAAGGAGACAAGATTCTGGCCTTGTCTTCTGAGTTGGCTTACTATGCAGTATTTTTCATCAATTAAAATTTTCTGTAAACTTGGACTATGTGTTAGTGAAGCTCCATAGAAATAAAATCAGGAAACCTGAGGTGTGATTCTTGGTAGCATCAGATCTCCTTCTTGGCCTGCCCCCATGGGAAAAACAACAGTCTCAAGCAAACAAAAGAATTTGGTCAGCAAATTCAAAAAGTTGAAAAGAATTTTACTAATCTTTCTATTAACTTTAACATAGCAAATTTCCATTTTCCTGGACATAAACCTAAGCTCCTTTCTTACTTTGGACATGAATTTAAGCTTCTGGCTTCTCTAAATGCATCTAAAACCAGCAGTTAAGTGCTTAGTTATGACCTAACCAGCAGGGGTCAGAGTCAGAACAAAAACTACCTAATGAAGGATTCCGTGGAAAGACCTCAAACATTTCAGAGAAAAGTCAGTGGCTTGTCAAACTTCAGAAATAATGTGTAAATAGCAAACATCTCAATGAAGATATTAAAAAGTGTGCAGCTCCGTTTAAAATGATACCTAACAATTTTTAATGTCTGAAAAGAGGTCTAAAGAAAAAATACTGGTATATTCTAACAAAAATAACACGATAAAAATAAAACAATGTAATTAAACATTAATCCCAGAGAGCAGGCTGCAGGTTATAGGAGCATATAAAAAGCTTTAGATATTACAAGTAGCTTCCTAAATTTGGATTAAGAACAAATTCAAGTTGTCTTGCTTCATTAAGTATAATTTTGTTTTTAAATGTCAAAATTACATTCTCAACATGACTTACTTGTTACATCAGTCTTTATTCCTGCAATCTTCAACAGTGGTTCAACCTTCCCATAATAGACCTGGGTAGCTTCTTTTTTGTGGCTTTGGGGGTTAAGAAGTACTTTCAGTGATTTTGGTCTGTTTGCAAAACCTAAGGGAAAAACATAAAGACAAAGTTACAAAATGTCTGACAGCACTTTTTTCTTTCCCTTTAAAACCATACACTAAATCCAGTTAGACAGGATGTTATAAACCTATTCGAAGAGTAAATTTTTACTTGAAATTCTTATGGGTTTCTCTGAATGTGGCATTATTTTAAAACATTTACATCTGCTGTCAATGAAATAGGCATATGCCTCTTAAGCCATGAATTATAACAAATAATTTATGAAGAAAGATGGGAATGAAAGCAACTTCATGAGTATTAGGCAATGATCCGGTGTATTTACCACATTACAGATAATTTATCAAATGCTGCCTTACCAATTGTTTGGGTTAGGGGGAAGCAGTTGGCTATAACGAACAGAAAGGCCCATTTCCTCTCTGTAGATAAATATGTTCATTATTGGAATTGGGCCCTCCAGTGATCCCGGGGCTGCCCAAGCCTGACCTGTGGATGAGCCCAGGGTGGAGGAGAGTACCAGGGCCGGGGTCAGGCCAGCACTCAGAGCAATGCATGCTGGGAGCTTAAAAAGGGTAAGGCTGGAGTTCAAGCCTGAAAAGCGGCCAGGGGAGAAAGGACTCCTCCTCGGGGAATCGGGAAAGCGACGCCTCTCAGCGGGGATTCGATGATAGTGCTTCCTCACAGTTGGGGCTGAGATTTGATACTACAATTTTCTGGGCTTGCAAGATGCTTATCACTTAGAACCCAGTTGGAGCAGGTGCAGAGCAAATTTTCTGTTGTTACGAAGGTGCAAGAGCAACAGAGGAGCCCGAAGAAAGCTGGCGACCTTTTCTTTCATGGTCAACTGCTCTCACAGGGCCCCGTTTCAGCGGTACAAAGGCAGTTACTAACATCCATTTTTAACAAAACCATGACTAAAGCCAAATGAAAAATGTCCATTACACCAAAGTCAGTTATATGTGCCTCAGGCAGACACAATATCTCATTTCGCATCATATTTGAAATAAAAACATCTTTCAACAGCACATACTGTTTTGAATTCAGGGAGAGTAATTGGATGAGGAAAAGACCAGATTGTGAGGAACTCTACATTCTCAGAAATTGCCCCTGGGCTCTCTGTGTTGATCAGAGGCCTCTGTCAGTATCTTCATCACCCTTTGTTGAGACCTCAAAACCATGACGATTCCTTCCTCCTTTGTTTCAGTTCCTGCATTCAACACCCAGATTCTTGAGCTGGTGGCTATTTGCGTCCCTGCTTTCAGCCCTTCCTGGCTGTCCCCTCAGGCTCAGGTTCTCCCGGGCCACTGCCGGGCCCTTGCTGTTCTTCCCCTCCATGGTGCCCTCAGGCAACCCAGCTCCAAGCAGCTTGCTGAGCCCCCACCACCAACTCCAGCCTATCCTCTCTCCTTGCTCTCTCACATTCAGGAGACATTTGTTGGGTGTTTGTGCCAAATGCTGGGAAGAGGAGCAAAGCAATTAAGATGTGGTTCATGTTTTAAAGGAGGAAGATGGGTCCACACACAGAAACAGCACAAAACAGGACAGACTTGTTAACAGAGAGGCACGAAGTGTCCTTGGGAGTTTGAAAGGAGGGTGGTTAATTCTTCTTTTGGATGTGGAAAGAATTCCTGGAGAAGGGAGGCTTTGAGTAGGGCTTCCGGCTGGTGCTGTGTTCACTTCTTAGAACGCCCTTCTTTCCTCACACCTCGTTCTACTCCTTAGCAAAACTGCAGGTGTGGTGCAGAAGGAGTTCTAAGCAGTGAGACCAGCTCCAGCAAATGCATGAAGCTAAATAAGTGCATCAGTCTCCCAGCCCAGGGCAAACTACCTTTGAAATCGAAATCAGTCAAGGGGAGAAAAAAAGTAGGAGAAACCCATTTATTGCTTAGAAGCCGTCATCCACTTCTGCTCCCCAGTGTCTCTCATAACCCCACTGCAAAAAGGGGCCCCATCTAACCCCTCCAGTCCAGACATGCCCTTGCTCCCCTTTGTAATTAAGTATTGATATGGAGATGGACTACTTCTCTCCACCCCTTGGAAACACCTATAGATAGGAGATGTATTAAGACCAGGTGAGAGATTCTGGAAATACTGCAATTTTACCCACACTTGCCAAATACCAGGTATGCAGGTGTTCCTTTGCTCTGATGATTTTTCCTTTCCATTCCACCTTATCACTATTTCTATGAAAATTCTACCACTTTTTCAAAGCACACTTCAAATACCACATCCTCGCTGAAGCCTTTCCTGATCACCAACAGAATTCATCTCTCTGGCTTCTTGCTGTTACTTTCCTCTGTGCCTCTATTCACTATTTTTTATATCATATATATATTTTTTAAACTCTGATAAAAGACACAATATTCTCAGGACTCCCACTGGCCAAAACTGGGGCAATATGAAATGGAATAAAGACAATTATATACCACACTACAGGTAGAAGGAAAAACTTTGTCTTATAGTAGAATGATGACTAATAAATATGGAAGAAATTACAGAGTTAGAAAATCACTATTTTCAACCATCATTATAAGAATGGATTCAGGCAAGAATCAGCAATCGGTGCTAAAATCATTAGTGATAGTTAGGGGACAAAATACTTACTTATTCTTAAACCCCATCTCTCCTACTTTTCTTATTACAAAGGGTAAAAAGGACATTTACAGTGGGGAAAACTTAGTCAAGTGCTCAAAGTTAACCACACCCTTAAGGGTAGAGACAGACACATATGTCTTATGATATCTCATGGCATGTGACCGATACACAGCACTGAAGGACAGGCCACTTACGCTCTCTTCTCGCCCAAGAGCACAATGTGAATCTAACAAGACAAACCCAAGTTGAGGGTCATTCTCAAAGTAACTGCCTTACACTCTTCAAAAATGTCAAGACCATGAAAGACAAAAGCTCAGACCTGTTCCAGATTACAGGAGACTAAAGAGATGACAAATGCAATGTGTAATTCTGGATAAGGTTAAATAGACAAAGAAAAACCATAAAGGTCAGAACTGCTGTCCTTTAATCAGGAAGGGCTAAACAGATAAATCTAGAGCTCGCTTTTATTAAAATACGACATGAACAAGAAATCTGTTCTAAACCCCAGAGTCCAATGGTTAGATTAAATATCCAAATTAAGTTTACCTTACCTGGTAAATTTACTGGAAGACCCAGCTTCATTTCACAAGCAGGGGCAGTCCCAGCAAGGAACTAAAAGGCAACTCTCAAATGTTACCATAAAAAACAATTTTTATTCCCCACTCTTCCTGTATGTCATGACTGCAGAGAGAAATCTGTGGGAATGAGAAACAGTCATTTGGGGCTTGTGAGTAAAGCACATTGTAGTTGAAGGCTTACACACTTTAAACATACATATATGTATAAAAGTGTGTGCTATATGTTCCATCTAACTTTTGTGACACAATCCCCTTAAGGCAGAAAAGGGGTAAAATTATTTTTAAAGATTTTTCCAAAAAAGTTTAAGCAAAATAATTTTATGCTTAAGCCTCAGTTAACAATTATAGCAATGGAAATTGAACAAATTAATCAGAATGTTCCATTCCTTAAACATTCTGATAAAATTGAGGTCTTTTTAAACATAAATCAACATGGCAAATTTTTCACCAGAGCAAGAATTCATTTTCTCATTTCTCTTTTCCTTAGGTGTACTTAATATGATGATTATGAAACTGGAGTCTAAGCATACAGAAATTAGGTAGTAATTTGATACTAATTTAGAGATCAGAAAGGGGATTTCTACTGAGTAAAGTAGGATTTTTTTAAATGTTCTTAATTAAGTAAAGAGATACAATTAAAAAGTCTCCAGTCTTCTCCCCTCCCATGCTCTCTCTTCAAGTCTCCCTCTACTCCATTTAGTTCCTTGGACTCACCATGCTCCCTCTACCACAGTGCTCTTGCACCTGCTGTCCCTTTTATCTGCCTCCACTTCCTCCCCCATAGCCTTAGAGTAATGGCAGTGCAGGTGATGAAGGGTCTTAGGCAGTCACATGGTATGAAGGAGATAAGAATTGTTTGCAACAGTTGGGGTTAGAGAGTAGTGGAGTGGGGAGTGGGATCTAGTCCCCAAGCACACAAGCTCTAAGAATTTATCTTCCCTTCAAGCCAGTGTCAAAGTTGAGGGACGAGCAATGTTGCCAGGAGCTAGAAGAGCTCCAAAGCCCCTTTTCCTCTCAGTAGACCAGCCAGTGTTAGAATCTAAACCCAGATCTGTCTGGGGCGTGAGGTAATATTGTTCACCAAGTGACCTCAGTGCAAATGTTCTGTATTTGAGAACCACATGCTCAGTTGCTTTCTGTACAGATTAAAACATACTCATAGTACAAAATTCACAATTTCCTTATTTAGCTCATCCCTTAATAGTCAGTTCTCCTTCTATGGGATAACCACTGGTATCACTTTGAGTATCTTAGAAATATTCTATGCATATATGAAAATGCATGTATATGTTCTGTGGCTTTGTACGTAGATACAGCATCTCTACCCATTATTCTATACCTTGCTTTTTCCCCTTACTGTATTTTGGAGATGATTCCATATCACTACATAGAGTGCCATCCCATTTTATTCAAAGCTGCCTAGTATTCCTTTGTATGGATGAACTTTAATTAACTAGTCCCCTGATCATAGATATTTAGGTTATTTCCAATCTTCCTTTACTGGAAAAATTGCTGAAATGAACATCATTTTGCATCTTTTTGCATATAACTGGAGCACATACTTCTGGAAATAAAATCACTGGGTCAAAGGATATCAAAGGGCATATACCCTTGAAAGTGTATCACATATTGCCAAACTACTTGCATTAGAAACAATTTAGAGTTGTGACCAAAAAAACAAGTAGATACTAAAGTAAATGTTCTTAAATCTTGGCTTTTCGTTTACCAACTGTATGTGACTTTGGGTTATTTCTCTAACTTGTCTTTCTTCAATTTTTTCATCTGTAATATGGGGATAAGCATTTCCCCAAAAGGTAATTTTGATGATTAAATAAGAAAAGATAAGGTGCTTAGAAAAGTGTATGGCACATAGTAAGTATTCAGTTAGTTTACCTATTATTATTACTACCAATTTATATTCCATCAGGAACTTAAAGTGTCTGTTTTTTTACACCCTTATAAACCCAGGATGTGTTCAAACTTTTTGATCTTCAGCAATCTAAGAAAAATCATTTCTCACTCTAATTTCAATTTATGTTTCTTATTATGTGCCTAAGAGATACATTTTTATTTTTCTATAAATTGTCATTTTATATCACTAGCCAATTATTTCTTTGCATTGCCTTTGTTAATAGTAGCAGGGCTTCATACAGTAAGAAAATTAACCATTTGTTTGTTATGTGAATTTCAAATACTTTTCTTAGTTTGTCATTTCCCTTTAATTTTATTTATGCTATTTTCTCTATGCTGAAAGTTTTAATTTTTATGTACCCGCAATGGAATTTATCATTTCTTTTGTGGCCCTATATTTTTTTCATATTTAAAAAGTTCTTTTTTGTGAAAAAAAATCTGTATTTTCCTTCTAATAATTTCATGGTTCAATTTAGTATTTTTATTTAATCCTATCTGAAATTTATTTTGATAGAAGATATAAAATTGTGATTTGCCTACTTTTTTCCTGATGGCTATCCACTCATCCTAACATCACTGATTGGCTAATTCACCCTTCTCCAACAGATTTCAAATGCCACCTTTAGTTATATTAAATCTTTTAATGTGTTGGATCTCTTCTGAAACATCCAATCTGAGGTCTACTGATGGATTCAAATGTCAGTATTATAATGTTTTAAATATAGTTTTATAATATGACCAATAGCTGATAAGTTTGGTCTCTCTCCTTCCTTATTACTCTTAAGAATTTTTATGCCTACTTTTGCTTATTTTTATACATGATCTTTAAAATCAGTTTGTCCAGTATTAAAAAATCGCATGGTATTTTATTGGGATTGTATTAAACACAAATAATCTTAAGGACAATAACACTTCTATGATATTCAGTCTTTCTGTACAGAAACATGGTATGCTTTTCCATTTTAAGTCTCCTGTGACCCTCAGTATCATGTTAAACATTTTACAGATAAATGCTAAACAATTCTAGGTTTTTCATCTTTTCTTTCACTACCAATACGTTCCTAATCCCATCTCCTAACTGGCCATTGCCTGCATATATCAAAACAATTAATTTTTGCACCTAACAATTGTAAGATGCAGGAAGCAAAATAATTTTGAGTGGATCATTGGAAATGAAGGTAAGAGATACACTTCTACCCTCACTCTTTGGTTCGTAGATCCATATATTGTTTATGGAACTAAAAACTACTTTAATATCACAAAATTTTGTCTCCCATGTAGAATACAATGCAACACAATAGGAAACATGATAAGCCCCGTCAATAAACCCAGCCTGCTCGATCTTAACAAGAACAAATCTAAAGTCTGGCCACTTCTCACCGCCTCGCCTCTTACCTGATTTTAGTCACCATCTTATCCTGGATTATGCCAATTTCCACCTAATTGGTCTGCTTTGGTCCTTTTACCCACTCACATAGTCTCCTCTCTACTTAACAGTCAGAATATTAATTTTAAAAGTAAGTTACATCATGTCACTTCCTTGATTAAAACTCTAAAACGGTCCCATTTTCTCCGAGTAAAAGCCAAAAACCCTACAAAGCTTGCAAGACCCTTCACGCTCTCTTCCCACCATTTTACCCCCTGTTGACTCCATTCCATGCATGACTTTCTTACTCAGCTCTTTGCACTTACTACCCCCTCTGCTTGGAACGTCCCCTCATATATCACTGTGCCTCCCATTCCCCCTTACTTTCAGCTCTCGTCTAGACCTTCACAGCCAACGAAGCCTCCCTCAATCACCACATGTATGTAATAGCAAATACTTCCATCCCATCGCTTGGTAGTACCTGTCACCATTTGACATCACAGAAATACATTTGATATTTTTTGACTCTCCATTCTTCTGGACTAAATGTTGTGTCCCCCCCTCCACCAAATTCAAATGTCGGCATCCTGATCCCCAGTGTGAGGTAGCAGGAGGAGGGGCCTTTGGGACGTTAGTAAGCAGTGAGAGTGGAGCCCTCTTGAATGGGGTTAGTGCTCCTAGGAAAGGGACCCCAGAGTGCTTCTAGCACTCTTTCTGCCATGTGGAGACACAATAAGAGCATTCTCAAAAGAACCTGACCATGCCAGCACCCTGATCTTGAACTTCCAGTCTCCAGGACCATAAAAAACAAATGTCTGTTGTTTATAGTCCACCCAGTCTATGGTACTTTGTTATGACAGCCCAAACAGACTAAGACCCCCAACCACTGGAATATTGGGGTCAAGGACTTTGTAGCTCTGACTTCTGCTATATTACCAGTTCCTACAATATTTTCTGGCACACAGTAGATGTCCAATAAATACATCTACTGCATTACGATTCTTTTAAAAATACACCAAAAATTGAAGAAAAGACAAATTGTAAAACTGCAATTCCAATTGCATTAAAGAAAACAGATGACCAACACTGCAAAACACTTAAGCAAAAAGTTTTTGTTTAAATTGCTATGATATAAAAAAAGTCCAGACACGTATCCACTTAAACCTTAAAAAGAAAAAAGGTAAGACAAATACTTAATAAAGACCCAAAGATTTTTCAAAAGTAGGTTTTGCAAAACACATTCTTTGAAAGAAACATTTAGCATGGAAAAGCAATTCAATCCCCATCTCATACTTACTCTCTACATCTACAAACTTAAAACCAGTAGAAGAATTACATAGAAGAGCTTATGAAAGCTTTTCCAGATTCAATTTTATAGTGACAATGAAAATAAATACAGAATCTTCGGCTCAGAATCTAATATGAACCACTTTGCCTCCCAGAAACAAATTATCAGCTATAAAAAAAATATCAGAGAGCAGACAGAAAAGAGACAGCCTTCAGTCCACAGGGCACTAGCTGGTTTTGAAAAGCAACTTCAATTGTTTTATCCTATGCTTGGGCTGGGAGTGCCTCTCTCAGCCCCCTCAAGGCACTTGTACTTCATCATCTCACAAGAGAAAAGTGAAGTAGGTGGCCGAGGGGGTGGCGCCAGGGAGCGCAGACAAAGTCCGGACAAAATTCACCAGTGAAGAATGCCATAGGACTTGGCCAAGCTATCTTCCAGGAAAAGAGCTATCACAATAAGAAAAGCATTTGGAGACTTTGAAAACTGGGTTAAGAAGGTAAGTGAAAGAGAAAGTTCTTTAAATGTTAAGATATTTACTGGTACTTAAGTAAAAGGGAGACAGGTTTTCTTCGTGAGAGAACAGACATGTACATCCTAGCCCTCTTGACAAAACAATGACCATTTCCATGCTATACAGAACTAGAGTACACTGTAAAGATATATGTAAAATGCCTAGCTACAAAGAACTCTATGAAAAACATGTTTAGAATGCAGCAACACAAAGCACCAGGCAGTCACGACCTTGCTCTTCTCTCATCCAATCATAACAAACTGCTGAATCTGAAAGCTCTATTAAGACACCTAAATCCTTGGAAAAAAATGAATCTCAAAGTGATCATGACCGTTTATTCTTATTTTTACAATAGGATAAGCATCCCCCAAATAGATAATCCAAGATTAAAATATAGATATGCTTTAGCATTAATATGCAAATGACTTGATTCTCAGTCCTTTAGTAACCTCTCAATTCATACTCTAGAGTATAGACCTTCTTAGCATGCCAGTTTGCAATGAACCAGCAGTGTGAAACAGAATGGCCAACTGTTCCCTCTGTTAGTAACAAATGTGCTAATATGTACTAGTTTAAACTTGATCTATCAGTGAGTCAATGAACCATGAAAGGTGGGGGTTAATCAGGGTGTTCTCCAAACAAAGGCTCACGAGAACGGCACGGACGCCACTCCCAGACTCACATCTGCGCTGTTTTGAGTGCAGCGTGATGGAAATGGCATGGTGTTCATCAAAGTTAAGAGCCCAGAACCTTGTCATAGTCTTGTGTATACTCACAATCATTTTATACAGAAAAGCAACCAAATTGTTGCACATGTAAAACCCAAACAGAGGAAATAAAGACCTCAGTTAACCACAATCCTCAGGAGCTATTAATATTAAACTATACCCAGTTAATGTGTAACAGTGGTGATAAAAGCATTTCACATGTAAGATTTGACAACTTCCCAGCAGAGCTTAGAGTTGAAGATATTTTATATTAGGTGGTTTATATTAAAATGCATCAATTTACTATCAGCCAAAGCTTACCGATAAACATCTTTATACATACAGATGAAAGTAATCTCAATGCGATAGTCTAAACAAGCCCAATAACTTTTAAACTCACATGTAGCTCACCAATGTGAACATTTCTCTATTTCTAACAACTGAAACAGACCGAATAGCAATTAGCAGAAAGAATCACCTGCTGCCCGGAATAATCACCTCAATATTTAAGTATTTAAAAAATGACAGAGATAAGACTACATAAGGAAAAGTGAATGAAAAGGCAAGCAAAGAAAAAGAAAATTAACCAAATATATCACCTATTTATTTTTACCAGATTTTTATAATAATCTTGATTAAATGAATTTTTATTCATTTTGGAAGATGCTATAGAGTAGAACTATACAGTGGTATCGTAATTAATACATCACTTTCCCCAATTAAAGTCCAGACTGCAAAGAAATATGTGTTACTGGCTTTAGGAAAGTTTTCCCCCTGTTCTGCTTAGAAGTCAACCACAGAATTAGTTAAAATAATAGGCATTTAAATATGATTAACTTTATAAAAACTCCAATTTGAAGAAATAACTGTACATCTAATCTTCCACAAACTATGAAATCATGAAAATGTTACAGAATAATATCATGAACATTTTTTTTAATGAACAGTTTTATCAATTAGAAAGCTTTCTCAAACTACCCTCTCTGGATCATATAAAAGTAATTAGGTATGACTTTTAAGAGAATTTTTGTTATCTGTAGGGCCTCATTGTACAGATGAAGATTCTTAAAAAAGCTTATGTACTATAATATATGTTGTCAAAAGTCTGAACTGAACAGTAGTTAAGGCAGTAATAACAAATTTTATTCAGAACGATTGCAATAGGAGGAAAGAGACCTTAGTATAGCAACCAGGCTCGTTTCAGAACATAGCACAAGCAACTGGGACTTTCTATCAAGGAGCAGGGTAGGTACCACTGAATGTCCAGTTACTCAGAGAAAACATTAGAAGAAGTAAAGGGGATTGTGGCTAAATCCACTTAACCGGATTCTTGCTGGAGACAGGCCAGGTTGTTAAGATGTCCCTGGGGGGATGTGGGGCTTAAGGAACCTGATCAGATACTGAGGGTGGTCAGATATGGGGGACAGGGGGATTCCAGTTAAACGGACTTAGCAGGGTTCTTGCTAAAAACGGATTTTATAAGGAAGCACACAGATGGGCCTAGGAAAAGGTTCAGAAGGCTGATAGTTATATAAATTTAACCCTACGTTTACATGATGATGATAATATGCATTCCCCAAACCCTAACAACTCAGTGTAAGAAGACTGAGGAGAAATTCTGAGGGACATTCTCCACCAAAATGATACTGCTGGGGTTTTCTGTTTTGGAAGACAATAGCAGCTATCTGAAATCAAATTTTGCCACAAAGATTCTGGTCAGGTATGTCAGTTCTTCCTAAGTTTATTTATAAATGTAATGGGTTCTCAGTAAAAGTACCAATATTTTTTTCCACCCGAGTTAATACTGAAGTATATATCTAAAAAAATAACCTGCAAAAATAGGTAGAAAACACTGAGGACAAAAGGATGTGTAAGAAGAACCAACCCTATCGGATATTGAAACATCCTACAAAGCCTCTTTAAATAAACACTGCCCCATGAATAGGTAGGTCAGTGGAATAGAACAGAAAGCCCAGAAATAGACCCAATTGTATATGATAAAAGTGGTACCTCAAAACTCTGGGATATAGGATTTTTTAGTAAATGGTGTTAGGACAACTGGATAACTATTTGGAAAAAAGATATGGCCCATTCTTTATACACAAAGTCAACCCCAAATGGATTGGAGATCTAAAACTGAACTACACAAGTATTAGAAAAAAATATGGTTGATTTTTCTCTATAACCTGGGTATAGAGCTTTCTACTATGATTCAAATACCAGATGTAATAAAGAAAAAGAGTGACAAATTTAACTACATAAAAAATTTTAAATAAAAACTTTATTTTAAATAAAGTGGAAAAAATCACTAAAGTCAAGAGACAAATTTTATATCAGGAGAAAAATATTGCTACATATATCACAGAAAAGGGTTAGTACCCTTAATATATAAAGAGCTTTAAAAATTGAGGGGGAAAAAAGACCAAAAGTATTATAGAAAAGTGGGCAAATGATCTGAAGACAATTCATTTGAAAAGTATATTAAAAATAGGCCTTTGATATATGAAAATATTTTCAACTTAAATAACACTTAACAAATGCAAATTCAAACTATGTTGACACACCACTTCTCACCTAAAACACTGGAAAAATTCTAAGGTATGCAAGTAATCAACTGGTGAGCTGTGAGGAAACAGTCACTATCATACATTGCTGGTAAACATAGTACATATTTTATGGAAGGGAACTTATTACTATCTAACAAAATGACACATGCATTTATTCCTTAACCCAGAAGTCTATATCTATAAAGCTACCCTCAAGATATAACATATACAAAATTACCACACTATTTGTGAATGCAGATATTAGCAACAATCAAAATGCCCAAACATGAGAAACAATTGAATAAAATAGGGTACAGACCACACAATAGAGTCTTATACAGCTATAAAAAACAAAAGTAAAACAATGAACTCAATATGAAGTGATTTCCAGTATATATAGTTAGGTGAAAAAAGCAAAATACAGAAGAGTTTATATTGTATGTTTTTTTTGTGTAAGAAATAAAGGTTTTTTTTTTAATCCATATATCTGGTATTTTACAAAAAGAAATATAAGATAAACCAGAAACCAATGAAAGTAGTTACCTATAAGAGGGATGACATGGAAAGGATGCTGGAAAGAGTATTTTTTTCTTTTAGAAACACGTTATGCTCTACACATTCAAAAAATATAATTAAATTAATGGAAGTGATGGAGGGAAAAAAAACCCTGAAACTGAATACAAACAGAAACAAAGTATTTCAAAGAGTGAGATAACTATTACGAAGGGGAAAAGACTAATCCATATGACTTTTGAATACAGTACTTGAAATACATACTTTCAGTCTAGGGGGCCAAAAAAAACTAGCCAAGAAATCTTGAACTCACTTTAGCAGGTTTATTTTTCATCGTGGTATGGTTGCAGCTATTCTGAAATGTTCTGTGTACATTAAATGGGCAAATGGACAAATATGTTGCCATTGAGAGTAAGAGTTCTTACTATGGAAGAAGGGAGATAACGGAAAGGAGAGAAACAAGGAAACTGGGTTGGGATTAGACATATCAATATGAAGTTCTGATTTCTAATCAATATTTCCTAGCTCTGTCTGCCACAAGAGCCTACAAGTTACGACAGCCTAAGAGCAATGTGCACACCTAGGACCCAGATTTTGGTTTCTCAATGCCATTCCCCACCAAAAGGAACCACAACTCCTTAGAGAAATGGCTTATTCCAGGGAAGGTACAAAATAAGATGGAATATCCTATTGTCCCCCAAAGTACAGAAATGCTCCCACATTGATGGAATCAGGTTGAAAGAACATTGGAGCCAGCGTTAAGGGGCTCCTAAAAACCTCTTCACCTCATACTTCATAAGAAACTCAGTTTGTATAAAAGGAGGCTGCTTATCTTTCTCCCTTAAACCAGCTCCTTTATTTCAGTTCCAGGCATGCACATCTACCAAGGCAAGAAATAAGAGTCCCCAGGAGTCTGTATCTGTCTCTTTCTGACTTCATGACCAAAACAAATGTTTTCTCTCATCTCCTGGGTCTGACAGATCTAGAATTGCCAGATCAACTTCAATCATGACTTACAGATACAGGAGCCACCTCCAAGAAAAGGTTGGCAATTCGGTAACGTTATCATGAGCCGAGTTTACTGTTTTAACTAAAAGTTAAATCCTGAATATCCTAGAACCAACCAGCTTGCAAACATGTAGGACAGATTACGTATGCATTAACCGTAAACAACTATTTTGTTGGCATCCATCACTTTTTTAGTTTTTATATATTTGATGCCCAATTACATGAGCAGCTAGAAAGGAGTTGTAAGGATAGCAGGATCTGATCAATATATCAAAGATAGAAGCTAAAAGACTTCAATTAAAAAATAGATTAAAATTAGATTCTCTTTGAGGCAGCATGACAGACTATGGGACATGTCTTCTGGTAGTGTCAGGATAGTATGACGATCCAAGAATCCGGACAGTGGAGCCACAGTGCCTGTGTTTGAATCCCAGTTCCACAACTTCACAGTTATGTGAGCTTGTGCAAATTCTCTACTCCTCTGTCTGCTTTTACTCATCTGAAAAAAATCGTCATAATAATCGTACTTGTCTCAGGGATGTTGTGAAAACTAACATCAGTTGGTATATGTGAAACAGTATTATCCTGGCATACCAAGGAATTGTGATGATTATGGTGAATTCTATTAGGGAATTGACCATCCCTCTTTCCAACCCTCTGACGATGCTTGAACACATCCTTGCAAGACTAAAGGGTTTGGGACTGTGAATTCTAAAGAAGCTTAATAAAACCTTGGAGAGTTGTGTGGTTAAGAGTTACCTTTTTGTTGAGTGCCTGATGTTTGACACACAATACGTATTATTTAAGTATTGCAATAACCTAGTAACATTATCAACTTTATTTTACAAATAGGAGGACAAAGGCTCAAAGAAAGATATGAAGTACAGGTACATAGCTAGGTAAGTGGCAAAGCCAGGAACCAAAGCCAGATTACCCCCAATAAAAATCCTATCGGCCACAATGACTCATTCATGAACCCGGCAATAATGGATTTCCCATTCATTTCAGTAAAAGGAGGATGAAAAAAGAACCCAGCCGTGCTGTCTCCAGGTGATCATCCTTTCCACACACCTGGTCGATGAAGGCTGAGTCACCCCGTTTCTGACAGATTTACTGGGATCTGTAATGAGCAATTTAAGACATTTCAAAACAATAAATTGTGGAGTTTGAACTTGAAAGGCTATGTATGGCAAATGGAAATCTTTACTTTTGACAGGACATTCAGAAGTGTCTAAAGAACACTTTCCTTTCTTTTTAGGAAGAAAATGACTGGTAAGAGTCAGGCATTCATCCCATCAGATGGTTTTGAGCTTCCAGTCTTACTGCTCCAAACATGGGCAACAGGAAAGACCCATCCCCTTAGATTTCAGAGGGACCGGCTTCCTTTGCCCATATCAGGTTTTCAGGATTAGCTGACT